>OU426854.1:493625-884325 GCA_911387685.1 Dolichovespula media
TAAGGACGATAACAACGATGATAATGACGATAATAACGACGATAATAACGTCGATAATAACGACGATAATTATGACGATAATAAGGAAGATAACAACGATGACAATGATGATAATAACGACGATAAAAACGACGAAAATACCGACGATAATAACGACGATAATAACGACGATAATAACGACAATCTGAACGACGAAAATGACGATAAACACGAAGATTATAACGACGATATTAATGACGATAATGTCTACGATAATAACGACAATATTATCGATAATAATGACAATAATAACGACATTATTAACGATGATAATGACGATAATAACGACGATAATGACGACGAAAATAACGACGATATTAACGACCATAATAACGACGCTAATTATCAGGATAATAAGGACGATAACAACGATGATAATGACGATAATAACGACGATAATAACGACGATATTAACGACAATAATAACGAAGATAATTATGAGGATAATAAGGACGATAACAACGACGATAATGACGATAATAACGACTATAATAACGACGATAATAACGACGATAATAATGAGGATAATAAGGGAGATAACAACGAAGACCATGACGATAATAACGACGATAATAACGACGAAAATACCGACGATAATAACGACGATATTAGTGACGATATTAACGACGATAATATCTACGATAATAACGACAATATTAACGATGATAATGACGATAATAACGACGATAATAACGACGATAATAACGACGATAATAACGAAGATAATAACGACAACATTAACGATGATAATGACGATAATAACGACATTATTAACGATGATAATGACGATAATAACGACGATTATAACGACGATATTAACGTCGATAATATCTACGATAATAACGACAATATTAACGATGATAATGACGATAATAACGACATTATTAACGATGATAATGACGATAATAACGACGATAATGACGACGAAAATAACGACGATATTAACGACCATAATAACGACGATAATTATCAGGATAATAAGGACGATAACAACGATGATAATGACGATAATAACGACGATAATGACGATAATAACGACTATAATAACGACGATAATAACGACGATAATTATGAGGATAATAAGGGAGATAGCAACGATGACCATGACGATAATAACGACGAAAATACCGACGATAATAACGACGATATTAACGACGATATTAACGACGATAATATCTACGATAATAACGACAATATTAACGATGATAATGACGATAATAACGACGATAATAACGACGATAATAACGACGATAATAACGACAATATTAACGATGATAATGACGATAATAACGACATTATTAACGATGATAATGACGATAATAACGACGAAAATAACGTCGATAATGACGACGAAAAAAGCGACGATATTAACGACCATAATAACGACGATAATTATCAGGATAATAAGTACGATAACAACGATGATAATGACGATAATAACTACTATAATAACGACGATAATAACGACGATAATTATGAGGATAATAAGGGAGATAACAACGATGACAATAACGATAATAACGACGATAATAACGACGAAAATACCAACGATAATAACGTCGATAATGACGACGAAAATAACGACGATATTAACGACCATAATAACGACGATAATTATCAGGATAATAAGGACAATAACAACGATGATAATGACGATAATAACGACGATATTAACGACAATAATTACGAAGATAATTTTGAGGATAATATGGACGATAACAACGATGATAATGAAGATAATAACGACGATAATAACTTCGATAATAACGACGATATTAACATCAGTAGTAACGACGATAATTATGAGGATAATAAAGACGATAACAACGATGATAAAGACGATAATAACGATGATAATAACGTCGATAATGACGACGATAATAACGACGATATTAACGACCATAATAACGACGATAATTATCAGGATAATAAGGACGATAACAACGATGATAATGACGATAATAACGACGATAATAACGACGATAATTATGAGGATAATAAGGGAGATAACAACGATGACCATGACGATAATAACGACGATAATAACGACGAAAATAACGACGAAAATAACGACGATATTAACGACCATAATAACGACGATAATTATCAGTATAATAAGGACGATAACTACGATGATAATGACGATAATAACGACGATAATAACGTCGATAATAACGACGATAATTATGACGATAATAAGGAAGATAACAACGATGACAATCACGATAATAACGACGATAATAAAGACAATATTAACAATGATAATGACGATAATAACGAAGATAATAACGACTATAATGCGACAATATTAACGATGATAATGACGATAATAACGACATTATTAACGACAATAATAACGAAGATAATTATGAGGATAATATGAACGATAACAACGATGATAATGACGATAATAACGACGATAATAACGACGATAATAACGTCGATATTAACGACGATAATAACGACGATATTAACAACAATAATAACGACGATAATAAGGACGATAACAACGATGATAATGAAGATAACAACGACGATAATAACGACTATAATAACTTCGATAATAACAACGAAAATAACGACGATAATAACGGCGATAATAAAGACGATATTAACGACGATAATAACGACGATAAAAACGACGATTAGAACGGCGAAATTAACGACTATAATAAAGATGATAATGACAATAATAACAAAGATAATAACGACAATAATAACGACGATAATTATGAGGATAATAAGGACGATAACAACGATGATAATGACGATAATAACGACGATAATAACGACGATAATAACGTCGATAATAACGACGATAATAACGACGATATTAACAACAATAATAACGACGATAATTATGACGATAATAAGGACGATAACAACGATGATAATGACGATAACAACGACGATAATAACGACTATAATAACTTCGATAATAACAACGAAAATATCGACGATAATAACGGCGATAATAACGACGATAGAAACGACGATAATAACGACAATATTAACAATGATAATGACGATAATAACGACATTATTAACGATGATAATGACGATAATAACGACGATAATAACGTAGATAATGACGACGAAAATAACGACGATATTAACTACCATAATAACGACGATAATTATCAGGATAATAAGGACGATAACATCGATGCTAATGACGATAATAACGACGATAATAACGTCGATAATAACAACGATAATTATGACGATAATAAGGAAGATAACAACGATGACAATGGCGATAATAACGACGATATTAACGACGATAATAACGACAATATTAACGACGAAAATGACGATAATAAAAAAGATAATAACGACAATAATAACGACGTTAATTATGAGTATAATAAGGAAGATAACAACGATGACAATGACGATAATATCGACGATAATAAAGACAATATTAACAATGATAATGACGATAATAACGACTATAATAACGACTATAATAACGACAATATTAACGATGATAATGACGATAATAACAACAATATTAACGACAATAATAACGAAGATAATTATGAGGATAATATGGACGATAACAACGATGATAATGACGATAATAACGACGATAATAACTTCGATAATAACGACGATATTAACATCAGTAGTAACGACGATAATTATGAGGATAATAAAGACGATAACAACGATGATAAAGACGATAATAACGATGATAATAACGTCGATAATGACGACGATAATAACGACGATATTAACGACCATAATAACGACGATAATTATCAGGATAATAAGGACGATAACAACGATGATAATGACGATAATAACGACGATAATAACGACGATAATTATGAGGATAATAAGGGAGATAACAACGATGACCATGACGATAATAACGACGATAATAACGACGAAAATAACGACGAAAATAACGACGATATTAACGACCATAATAACGACGATAATTATCAGGATAATAAGGACGATAACAACGATGATAATGACGATAATAACGACGATAATAACGTCGATAATAACGACGATAATTATGACGATAATAAGGAAGATAACAACGATGACAATCACGATAATAACGACGATAATAAAGACAATATTAACAATGATAATGACGATAATAACGACGATAATAACGACTATAATGCGACAATATTAACGATGATAATGACGATAATAACGACAATATTAACGACAATAATAACGAAGATAATTATGAGGATAATATGAACGATAACAACGATGATAATGACGATAATAACGACGATAATAACGACGATAATAACGTCGATAATAACGACGATAATAACGACGATATTAACAACAATAATAACGACGATAATAAGGACGATAACAACGATGATAATGAAGATAACAACGACGATAATAACGACTATAATAACTTCGATAATAACAACGAAAATAACGACGATAATAACGGCGATAATAAAGACGATATTAACGACGATAATAACGACGATAAAAACGACGATTAGAACGGCGAAATTAACGACTCTAATAAAGATGATAATGACAATAATAACAAAGATAATAACGACAATAATAACGACGATAATTATGAGGATCATTAGGACGATAACAACGATGATAATGACGATAATAACGACGATAATAACGACGATAATAACGTCGATAATAACGACGATAATAACGACGATATTAACAACAATAATAACGACGATAATTATGACGATAATAACGAGGATAATAACGAGGATACTATCGACGATAATAACGACGATAATAACGACTATAATAACTTCGATAATAACAACGAAAATATCGACGATAATAACGGCGATAATAACGACGATAGAAACGACGATAATAACGACAATATTAACAATGATAATGACGATAATAACGACATTATTAACGATGATAATGACGATAATAACGACGATAATAACGTAGATAATGACGACGAAAATAACGACGATATTAACTACCATAATAACGACGATAATTATCAGGATAATAAGGACGATAACATCGATGCTAATGACGAAAATAACGACGATAATAACGTCGATAATAACAACGATAATTATGACGATAATAAGGAAGATAACAACGATGACAATGGCGATAATAACGACGATATTAACGACGATAATAACGACAATATTAACGACGAAAATGACGATAATAAAAAAGATAATAACGACAATAATAACGACGTTAATTATGAGGATAATAAGGAAGATAACAACGATGACAATGACGATAATATCGACGATAATAAAGACAATATTAACGATGATAATGACGATAATAACGACTATAATAACGACTATAATAACGACAATATTAACGATGATAATGACGATAATAACAACAATATTAACGACAATAATAACGAAGATAATTATGAGGATAATATGGACGATAACAACGATGATAATGACGATAATAACGACGATAATAACGTCGATAATAACGACGATATTAACATCAGTAGTAACGACGATAATTATGAGGATAATAAGGACGATAACAACGATGATAAAGACGATAATAACGACGATAATAACGTCGATAATGACGACGATAATAACGACGATATTAACGACCATAATAACGACGATAATTATCAGGATAATAAGGACGATAACAACGATGATAATGACGATAATAACGACGATAATAACGACGATAATTATGAGGATAATAAGGGAGATAACAACGATGACCATGACGATAATAACGACGATAATAACGACGAAAATAACGACGAAAATAACGACGATATTAACGACCATAATAACGACGATAATTATCAGGATAATAAGGACGATAACAACGATGATAATGATGATAATAACGACTATAATATCGACGATAATAACGACGATAATTAAGAGGATAATAAGGAAGATAACAACAATGACAATCACGATAATAACGACGATAATAAAGACAATATTAACAATGATAATGACGATAATAACGAAGATAATAACGACTATAATGCGACAATATTAACGATGATAATGACGATAATAACGACATTATTAACGACAATAATAACGAAGATAATTATGAGGATAATATGGACGATAACAACGATGATAATGACGATAATAACGACGATAATAACGACGATAATAACGTCGATATTAACGACGATAATAACGACGATATTAACAACAATAATAACGACGATAATAAGGACGATAACAACGATGATAATGAAGATAACAACGACGATAATAACGACTATAATAACTTCGATAATAACAACGAAAATAACGACGATAATAACGGCGATAATAAAGACGATATTAACGACGATAATAACGACGATAAAAACGACGATTAGAACGGCGAAATTAACGACTCTAATAAAGATGATAATGACAATAATAACAAAGATAATAACGACAATAATAACGACGATAATTATGAGGATCATTAGGACGATAACAACGATGATAATGACGATAATAACGACGATAATAACGACGATAATAACGTCGATAATAACGACGATAATAACGACGATATTAACAACAATAATAACGACGATAATTATGACGATAATAAGGACGATAACAACGATGATAATGACGATAATAACGACGATAATAACGACTATAATAACTTCGATAATAACAACGAAAATAACGACGATAATAACGACGATAATAACGACGATAGAAACGACGATAATAACGACAATATTAACAATGATAATGACGATAATAACGACATTATTAACGATGATAATGACGATAATAACGACGATAATAACGTAGATAATGACGACGAAAATAACGACGATATTAACTACCATAATAACGACGATAATTATCAGGATAATAAGGACGATAACATCGATGCTAATGACGAAAATAACGACGATAATAACGTCGATAATAACAACGATAATTATGACGATAATAAGGAAGATAACAACGATGACAATGGCGATAATAACGACGATATTAACGACGATAATAACGACAATATTAACGACGAAAATGACGATAATAAAAAAGATAATAACGACAATAATAACGACGTTAATTATGAGGATAATAAGGAAGATAACAACGATGACAATGACGATAATATCGACGATAATAAAGACAATATTAACAATGATAATGACGATAATAACGACTATAATAACGACTATAATAACGACAATATTAACGATGATAATGACGATAATAACAACAATATTAACGACAATAATAACGAAGATAATTATGAGGATAATATGGACGATAACAACGATGATAATGACGATAATAACGACGATAATAACTTCGATAATAACGACGATATTAACATCAGTAGTAACGACGATAATTATGAGGATAATAAAGACGATAACAACGATGATAAAGACGATAATAACGACTATAATGACGACGATAATAACGACGATATTAACGACCATAATAACGACGATAATTATCAGGATAATAAGGACGATAACAACGATGATAATGACGATAATAACGACGATAATAACGACGATAATTATGAGGATAATAAGGGAGATAACAACGATGACCATGACGATAATAACGACGATAATAACGTCGATAAGGACGACGAAAATAACGACGATATTAACGACCATAATAACGACGATAATTATCAGGATAATAAGGACGATAACTACGATGATAATGACGATAATAACGACGATAATAACGACGATAATAACGACGATAATTATGAGGATAATAAGGAAGATAACAACGATGACAATCACGATAATAACGACGATAATAAAGACAATATTAACAATGATAATGACGATAATAACGACGATAATAACGACTATAATGCGACAATATTAACGATGATAATGACGATAATAACGACATTATTAACGACAATAATAACGAAGATAATTATGAGGATAATATGAACGATAACAACGATGATAATGACGATAATAACGACGATAATAACGACGATAATAACGACGATATTAACGACGATAATAACGACGATATTAACAACAATAATAACGACGATAATAAGGACGATAACAACGATGATAATGAAGATAACAACGACGATAATAACGACTATAATAACTTCGATAATAACAACGAAAATAACGACGATAATAACGGCGATAATAAAGACGATATTAACGACGATAATAACGACGATAAAAACGACGATTAGAACGGCGAAATTAACGACTCTAATAAAGATGATAATGACAATAATAACAAAGATAATAACGACAATAATAACGACGATAATTATGAGGATCATTAGGACGATAACAACGATGATAATGACGATAATAACGACGATAATAACGACGATAATAACGTCGATAATAACGACGATAATAACGACGATATTAACAACAATAATAACGACGATAATTATGACGATAATAAGGACGATAACAACGATGATAATGACGATAACAACGACGATAATAACGACGATAATAACTTCGATAATAACAACGAAAATATCGACGATAATAACGGCGATAATAACGACGATAGAAACGACGATAATAACGACAATATTAACAATGATAATGACGATAATAACGACATTATTAACGATGATAATGACGATAATAACGACGATAATAACGTAGATAATGACGACGAAAATAACGACGATATTAACTACCATAATAACGACGATAATTATCAGGATAATAAGGACGATAACATCGATGCTAATGACGAAAATAACGACGATAATAACGTCGATAATAACAACGATAATTATGACGATAATAAGGAAGATAACAACGATGACAATGGCGATAATAACGACGATATTAACGACGATAATAACGACAATATTAACGACGAAAATGACGATAATAAAAAAGATAATAACGACAATAATAACGACGTTAATTATGAGTATAATAAGGAAGATAACAACGATGACAATGACGATAATATCGACGATAATAAAGACAATATTAACAATGATAATGACGATAATAACGACTATAATAACGACTATAATAACGACAATATTAACGATGATAATGACGATAATAACAACAATATTAACGACAATAATAACGAAGATAATTATGAGGATAATATGGACGATAACAACGATGATAATGACGATAATAACGACGATAATAACTTCGATAATAACGACGATATTAACATCAGTAGTAACGACGATAATTATGAGGATAATAAAGACGATAACAACGATGATAAAGACGATAATAACGATGATAATAACGTCGATAATGACGACGATAATAACGACGATATTAACGACCATAATAACGACGATAATTATCAGGATAATAAGGACGATAACAACGATGATAATGACGATAATAACGACGATAATAACGACGATAATTATGAGGATAATAAGGGAGATAACAACGATGACCATGACGATAATAACGACGATAATAACGTCGATAAGGACGACGAAAATAACGACGATATTAACGACCATAATAACGACGATAATTATCAGGATAATAAGGACGATAACAACGATGATAATGACGATAATAACGACGATAATAACGTCGATAATAACGGCGATAATTAAGAGGATAATAAGGAAGATAACAACAATGACAATCACGATAATAACGACGATAATAAAGACAATATTAACAATGATAATGACGATAATAACGAAGATAATAACGACTATAATGCGACAATATTAACGATGATAATGACGATAATAACGACATTATTAACGACAATAATAACGAAGATAATTATGAGGATAATATGAACGATAACAACGATGATAATGACGATAATAACGACGATAATAACGACGATAATAACGTCGATATTAACGACGATAATAACGACGATATTAACAACAATAATAACGACGATAATAAGGACGATAACAACGATGATAATGAAGATAACAACGACGATAATAACGACTATAATAACTTCGATAATAACAACGAAAATAACGACGATAATAACGGCGATAATAAAGACGATATTAACGACGATAATAACGACGATAAAAACGACGATTAGAACGGCGAAATTAACGACTCTAATAAAGATGATAATGACAATAATAACAAAGATAATAACGACAATAATAACGACGATAATTATGAGGATCATTAGGACGATAACAACGATGATAATGACGATAATAACGACGATAATAACGACGATAATAACGTCGATAATAACGACGATAATAACGACGATATTAACAACAATAATAACGACGATAATTATGACGATAATAAGGACGATAACAACGATGATAATGACGATAACAACGACGATAATAACGACTATAATAACTTCGATAATAACAACGAAAATATCGACGATAATAACGGCGATAATAACGACGATAGAAACGACGATAATGACGACAATATTAACAATGATAATGACGATAATAACGACATTATTAACGATGATAATGACGATAATAACGACGATAAT
This sequence comes from Dolichovespula media, assembly GCA_911387685.1. Classification (NCBI taxonomy): domain Eukaryota; kingdom Metazoa; phylum Arthropoda; class Insecta; order Hymenoptera; family Vespidae; genus Dolichovespula; species Dolichovespula media. The sequence goes on from OU426854.1 coordinate 504,110, forward strand.
AACGTAGATAATGACGACGAAAATAACGACGATATTAACTACCATAATAACGACGATAATTATCAGGATAATAAGGACGATAACATCGATGCTAATGACGAAAATAACGACGATAATAACGTCGATAATAACAACGATAATTATGACGATAATAAGGAAGATAACAACGATGACAATGGCGATAATAACGACGATATTAACGACGATAATAACGACAATATTAACGACGAAAATGACGATAATAAAAAAGATAATAACGACAATAATAACGACGTTAATTATGAGTATAATAAGGAAGATAACAACGATGACAATGACGATAATATCGACGATAATAAAGACAATATTAACAATGATAATGACGATAATAACGACTATAATAACGACTATAATAACGACAATATTAACGATGATAATGACGATAATAACAACAATATTAACGACAATAATAACGAAGATAATTATGAGGATAATATGGACGCTAACAACGATGATAATGACGATAATAAAGACGATATTAACGACTATAATAACGACAATATTAACGATGATAATGACGAGTATATCGACATTATTAACGATGATAATGACGATAATAACGACGATAATAAGGACGATAATAACGACGATAATAACGTCGATAATGACTACGAAAATAACGACGATAATAACGACAATATTAACGATGATAATGATGATAATAACGACGATAATAAGGACGATAATAACGACGATAATAAGGTCGATAATAACTACGATAATAAAGACGATAATAACGAAAATATTAACGATGATAATGACGATAATAACGACATTATTAACGATGATAATGACGATAATAACGACGATAATAACGTCGATAATAACGACGATAATAACGACGATATTAACATCAATAATAACGACGATAATTATGAGGATAATAAAGACGATAACAACGATGATAATGACGATAATAACGACGATAATAACGACGATAATAACGAAGATAATTATGAGGATAATATGGACGATAACAGCGATGATAATGACGATAATAACGACGATAATAACGTCGATAATAACGACGATTATAATGACGATATTAACGACGATAATATCTACGATAATAACGACAATATTAACGATGATAATGACAATAATAACAAAGATAATAACGTCGATAATAACGACGATAATTATGACGATAATAAGGAAGATAACAACGATGACAATGGCGATAATAACGACGATAATAAAGACAATATTAACAATGATAATGACGATAATAACGACGATAATAACGACATTATTAACGATGATAATGACGATAATAACGAAGATAATAAGGACGATACAAACGACGATGATAACGTCGATAATAACGACGATAATAACGTCGATAATAACGACGATAATTATGACGATAATAAGGAAGATAACAACGTTGACAATCACGATAATAACGACGATAATAAAGACAATATTAACAATGATAATGACGATAATAACGACGATAATAACGACTATAATAACGACAATATTAACGAAGATAATGACGATAATAACGACATTATTAACGACAATAATAACGAAGATAATTATGAGGATAATATGGACGATGACAACGATGATAATGACGATAATAACGACGATAATAAGGACGATAATAACGACGATAATAACTTCGATAATAACGACGCTAATAACGACAATATTAACGATGATAATGACGATAATAACGACGATAATTATGACGATAATAACGACGATAATAACGACGAAATTAACGACAATATAAACGATGATAATGACGATAATAACGACGATAATAACGACTATAATAACGACAATATTAACGATGATAATGACGATAATAACGACAATAATAATGATGATATTAACGACAATACTAACGACGATAATTATGAGGATAATAAGGACGATAACAACGATGATAATGACGATTATAACGACGATAATAATGACGATAATAACGACGATAATAACGTCGATAATAACGACGATATTAACGACAATAATAACGACTATAATTAAGAGGATAATAAGGACGATAACAACGATGATAATGACGATAATAACGACGATAATAACGTCGATAATAACGACGATAATTATGACGATAATAAGGAAGATAACAACGATGACAATGACGATAATAACGATGATAATAAAGACAATATTAACAATGATAATGACGATAATAACGACGATAATAACGACGAAAATACCGACAGTATAACGACGATAATAACGATAATAACGACATTATTAACTGCAATAATAACGAAGAAAATTATGAGGATAATATAGACGATAACAACGATGATAATGACGATAATAACGACGATATTAACGACAATATTAACGACGATAATAACGACGATATTAACAATAATAATAACGACGATAATAACGACGATAATTATGACGATAATAAGGAAGATAACAAAGATGACAATCACGATAATAACGACGATAATAAAGACAATATTAACAATGATAATGACGATAACAACGACGATAAGAACGACGATAAAAACGACAATATTAACGATGATAATGACGATAATAACGACGATAATAACGACTATAATAACGACAATATTAACGATGATAATGACGATAATAACGACAATAATAATGATGATATTAACGACAATACTAACGACGATAATTATGAGGATAATAAGGACGATAACAACGATGATAATGACGATTATAACGACGATAATAATGACGATAATAACGACGATAATAACGTCGATAATAACGACGATATTAACGACAATAATAACGACTATAATTAAGAGGATATTAAGGACGATAACAACGATGATAATGACGATAATAACGACGATAATAACGTCGATAATAACGACGATAATTATGACGATAATAAGGAAGATAACAACGATGACAATGACGATAATAACGATGATAATAAAGACAATATTAACAATGATAATGACGATAATAACGACGATAATAACGACGAAAATACCGACAGTATAACGACGATAATAACGACAATAACGACATTATTAACGGCAATAATAACGAAGAAAATTATGAGGATAATATGGACGATAACAACGATGATAATGACGATAATAACGACGATATTAACGACAATATTAACGACGATAATAACGACGATATTAACAATAATAATAACGACGATAATAATGACGATAATAAGGAAGATAACAAAGATGACAATCACGATAATAACGACGATAATAAAGACAATATTAACAATGATAATGACGATAATAACGACGATAAGAACGACGATAATAACGACAATATTAACGATGATAATGACAATAATAACAAAGATAATAACGACAATAATAACGACGATAATTATGAGGATAATAAGGAAGATAACAACGATGACAATGACGATAATAACGACGATAATAACGACGAAAATACCGACAGTATAACGACGATAATAACGACAATATTAACGATGATAATGACGATAATAACGACGATAATAAGGACGATAATAACGACGATAATAACGTCGATAATAACGACGATTATAACGACGATAATAACGACAATATGAACGATGATAATGACGATAATAACGACGATAATAAGGACGATAATAACGACGATAATAACATCGATAATAACGACGATAATATCGACGATAATAACAACAATATTAACGATGATAATGACGAAAATAACGACATTATTAACGATGATAATGATGATAATAACGACGATAATAAGGACGATAATAACGACGATAATAACTTCGATAATAACGACGATAATAACGACGATAATAACGACAATATTAACGATGATAATGACGATAATAACGACGATAATAAGGACGATAATAACGACGATAATAACGTCGATAATAACGACGATTATAACGACGATAATAACGACAATATTAACGATGATAATGACGATAATAACGACGATAATAAGGACGATAATAACGACGATTATAACGACGATATTAACGACGATAATATCTACGATAATAACGACCATATTAACGATGTTAATGACAATAATAACAAAGATAATAACGACAATAATAACGACGATAATTATGAGGATAATGAGGAAAATAACAACGATGACAATGATAATATTAACGACGATAATAACGACGAAAATACCGACAGTATAACGACGAAAATAACGACAATATTAACGATTATAATGACGATAATAACGACATTATTAACGATGATAATGACGATAATAACGACGATAATAACGACAATATTAACGATGATAATGACGATAATAACGACGATAATAAGGACGATAATAACGACGATAATAACGTCGATAATAACGACGATAATAACGACGATAATAACGACAATATTAACGATTATAATGACGATAATAACGACATTATTAACGACAATAATAACGAATATAATTATGAGGATAATATGGACGATAACAACGATGATAATGACGATAATTACGACGATAATAACGACGATAATAACGTCGATAATAACGACGATAATAACGACGATATTAACAACAATAATAACGACGATAATTATGACGATAATAAGGACGATAACAACGATGATAATGGCGATAACAACGACGATAATAACGACTATAATAACTTCGATAATAGCAACGAAAATAACGACGATAATAACGGCGATAATAAAGACGATATTAACGACGATAATAACGACAATAAAAACGACGATTATAACGACGATATTAACGACGATAATAAAGATGATAATGACAATAATAACAAAGATAATAACGACAATAATAACGACGATAAATATGAGGATAATAAGGACGATAACAACGATGATAATGACGATAATAACGACGATAATAACGACGATAATAACGTCGATAATAACGACGATAATAACGACGATATTAACAACAATAATAACGACGATAATTATGACGATAATAAGGACGATAACAACGATGATAATGACGATAACAACGACGATAATAACGACTATAATAACTTCGATAATAACAACGAAAATAACGACGATAATAACGGCGATAATAACGACGATAATAACGACGATAATAACGACAATATTAACGATGATAATGACGATAATAACGACATTATTAACGATGATAATGACGATAATAACGACGATAATAACGTCGATAATGACGACGAAAATAACGACGATATTAACGACCATAATAACAACGATAATTATCAGGATAATAAGGACGATAACAACGATGATAATGACGATAATAACGACAATAATAACGTCGATAATAACGACGATAATTATGACGATAATAAGGAAGATAACAACGATGACAATGGCGATAATAACGACGATAATAAAGACAATATTAACAATCATAATGACGATAATAACGACGATAATAAAGACTATAATAACTACAATATTAACGATGATAATGACGATAATAACGACATTATTAACGACAATAATAACGAAGATAATTATGAGGATAATATGGAAGATAACAACGATGATAATGATGATAATAACGACGATAATAACGACGATATTAACGTCGATATTAACGACGACAATAACGACGATATTAACAACAATAATAACGACGATAATTATGACGATAATAAGGACGATAACAACGATGATAATGACGTTAACAACGACGATAATAACGACTATAATAACTTCGATAATAACAACGAAAATAACGACGATAATAACGGCGATAATAAAGACGATATTAACGACGATAATAACTACGATAAAAACGACGATAATAACGACAATATGAACGACGAAAATGAAAATAATAACGACGATTATAACGACGATATTGACGACGATAATATCTGCGATAATAACGACAATATTAACGATGATAATGTCGATAATAACGAAATTATTAACGATGATAATGACGATAATAACGACGATAATAAGGACGATAATAACGACGATAATAACGTCGATAATAACGACAAAATTAACAATGATAATGACGATAATAACGACGATTATAACGACGATATTAACGACGATAATATCTACGATAATAACGACAATATTAACGATGATAATGAAAATAATAACAAAGATAATAACGACAATAATAACGAAGATAATTATGAGGATAATAAGGACGATAACAACGATGATAATGACAATAATAACGACGATAATAACGTCGATAATGACGACGATAATTATGACGATAATAGCGAAGATAACAACGATGACAATGACGATGATAACGATGAAAATACCGACGATAATAACGACGATATTAACGACGATAATAACGACGATAATAACGAGAATATGAACGACGAAAATGACGATAATAACGACGATTATAACGACGATATTAACGACGATAATATCTATGATAATAACGACAATATTAACGATGATAATGACAATAATAACAAAGATAATAACGACAATAATAACGACGATAATTATGAGGATAATAAGGAATATAACAACGATGACAATGACGATAATAACGACGATAATAACGACGAAAATACCGACAGTATAACGACGATAATAACGACAATATTAACGATAATAATGACGATAATAACGACATTATTAACGATGATAATGACGATAATAACGACGATAATAAGGACGATAATAACGACGATAATAACTTCGATAATAACGACGATAATAACGACGATAATAACGACAATATTAACGATGATAATGACGATAATAACGACGATAATAACGACTATAATAACGACAATATTAACGATGATAATGACGATAATAGCGACAATAATAATGATGATATTAACGACAATAATAACGACGATAATTATGAGGATAATAAGGACGATAACAACGATGATAATGACGATTATAACGACGATAATAATGACGATAATAACGACGATAATAACGTCGATAATAACGACGATATTAACGACAATAATAACAACTATAATTAAGAGGATAATAAGGACGATAACAACGATGATAATGACGATAATAACGGCGATAATAACGTCGATAATAACGACGATAATTATGACGATAATAAGGAAGATAACGACGTTGACAATGACGATAATAACGATGATAATAAAGACAATATTAACAATGATAATGACGATAATAACGACGATAAGAACGACGATAATAACAACAATATTAACGATGATAATGACGATAATAACGACATTATTAACGACAATAATAACGAAGATAATTATGAGGATAATATGGACGATAACAACGATGATAATGACGATAATATCGACGATAATAACGTCGATAATAACGACAATATTAACGACGATAATAACGACGATATTAACAACAATAATAACGACGATAATTATGAAGATAATAAGGACGATAACAACGATGATAATGACGATAACAACGACGTTAATAACGACTATAATAACTTCGATAATAACAACGGAAATAACGACGATAATAACGGCGATAATAAAGACGATATTAACAACGATAATAACGACAATATTAACGATGATAATGACAATAATAACAAAGATAATAACGACAAAAATAACGAAGATAATTATGAAAATAATAAGGAAGATAACAACGATGACAATGACGATAATAACGACGATAAAAACGACGAAAATACCGACAGTATAACGACGATAATAACGACAATATTAACAATGATAATGACGATAATAACGACATTATTAACGATGATAATGACGATAATAACGACTATAATAAAGACGATAATAACGACGATATTAACGAAGATAATAACGACAATATTAACGACGATAATAACGACGATATTAACAACAATAATAACGACGATAATCATGACGATAATAAGGACGATACAACGATAATAATGACGATAACAACGACGATAATAACGACTATAATAACTTCGATAATAACAACGAAAATAACGACGATAATAACGGCGATAATAAAGACGATATTAACGACGATAATAACTACGATAAAAACGACGATAATAACGACAATATGAACGACGAAAATGAAAATAATAACGACGATTATAACGACGATATTGACGACGATAATATCTGCGATAATAACGACAATATTAACGATGATAATGTCGATAATAACGAAATTATTAACGATGATAATGACGATAATAACGACGATAATAAGGACGATAATAACGACGATAATAACGTCGATAATAACGACGATAATAACGACAATATTAACGATGATAATGACGATAATAACGACGATAATAAGGACGATAATAACGACGATAATAACGTCGATAATAACGACGATAATAACGACGATAATAACGACAATATTAACGACGATATTTATGACGATAATAAGGACGATAACAACGATGATAATGACGTTAACAACGACGATAATAACGACTATAATAACTTCGATAATAACAACGAAAATAACGACGATAATAACGGCGATAATAACGACGATAATAACGACGATAATAACGACAATATTAACGATGATAATGACGATAATAACGACATTATTAACGATGATAATGACGATAATAACGACGATAATAACGTCGATAATGACGACGAAAATAACGACGATATTAACGACCATAATAACAACGATAATTATCAGGATAATAAGGACGATAACAACGATGATAATGACGATAATAACGACAATAATAACGTCGATAATAACGACGATAATTATGACGATAATAAGGAAGATAACAACGATGACAATGGCGATAATAACGACGATAATAAAGACAATATTAACAATCATAATGACGATAATAACGACGATAATAAAGACTATAATAACTACAATATTAACGATGATAATGACGATAATAACGACATTATTAACGACAATAATAACGAAGATAATTATGAGGATAATATGGAAGATAACAACGATGATAATGATGATAATAACGACGATAATAACGACGATATTAACGTCGATATTAACGACGACAATAACGACGATATTAATATCAATAATAACGACGATAATTATGACGTTAATAAGGACGATAACAACGATGATAATGACGTTAACAACGACGATAATAACGACTATAATAACTTCGATAATAACAACGAAAATAACGACGATAATAACGGCGATAATAAAGACGATATTAGCGACGATAATAACTACGATAAAAACGACGATAATAACGACAATATGAACGACGAAAATGAAAATAATAACGACGATTATAACGACGATATTGACGACGATAATATCTGCGATAATAACGACAATATTAACGATGATAATGTCGATAATAACGAAATTATTAACGATGATAATGACGATAATAACGACGATAATAACGTCGATAATGACGACTAAAATAACGACGATATTAACGACCATAATAACGACGATAATTATCAGGATAATAAGGACGATAACAACGATGATAATGACTATAATAACGACGATAATAACGTCGATAATTACGACGATAATTATGACGATAATAAGGAAGATAACAACGATGACAATGGCGATAATAACGACGATAATAAAGACAATATTAACAATGATTATGACGATAATAACGACGATAATAACGACTATAATAACGACAATATTAACGATGATAATGATGATAATAACGACATTATTAACGACAATAATAACGAAGATAATTATGAGGATAATATGGACGATAACAACGATGATAATGACGATAATAACGACGATAATAACGACGATAATAACGTCGATAAAAACGACGATAATAACGACGATATTAACAACAATAATAACGACGATAATTATGACGATAATAAGGACGATAACAACGATGATAATGACGATAACAACGACGATAATAACGACTATAATAACTTCGATAATAACAACGAAAATAACGTCGATAATAACGGCGATAATAAAGACGATATTAACGACGATAATAACGACTATAAAAACGACGATTATAACGGCGATATTAACGACGATAATAAAGATGATAATGACAATAATAACAAAGATAATAACGACAATAATTACGACGATAATTATGAGGATAATAAGGACGATAACAACGATGATAATGACGATAATAACGACGATAATAACGACGATAACAACGACGATAATAACGACGATAATTATGACGATAATAAGGAAGATAACAACGATGACAATCACGATAATAACGACGATAATAAAGACAATATTAACAATGATAATGACGATAATAACGACAATATTAACGATGATAATGACGATAATAACGACATTATTAACGACATTAATAACGAAGATAATTATGAGGATAATATGGGCGATGACTACGATGATAATGACGATAATAAAGACTATATTAACGACGATAATTATTAGGATAATAAGGAAGATAACAACGATGACAATGGCGATAATAACGACGATAATAACGACTATAATAACGACAATATTAACGATGATAATGACGATAATAACGACATTATTAACGACAATTATAACGAAGATAATTATGAGGATAATATAGACGATAACAACGATGATAATGACGATAATAACGACGAAATTAACGTCGATAATAACGACGATAATAACGACGATAATTATGACGATAATAAGGAAGATAACAACGATGACAATCACGATAATAACGACGATAATAAAGACAATATTAACAATGATAATGACGATAATAACGACAATATTAACGATGATAATGACGATAATAACGACATTATTAACGACATTAATAACGAAGGTAATTATGAGGATAATATGGACGATGACTACGATGATAATGACGATAATAACGACTATATTAACGACGATAATAACGACAATATTAGCGACGAAAATGACGATAATAACGACAATTATAACGACGATATTAACGACGATAATATCTACGATAATAACGACAATATTAACGATGATAATGACAATAATAACAAAGATAATAACGACAATAATAACGACGATAATTATTAGGATAATAAGAAAGATAACAACGATGACAATGACGATAATAACGACAATAATAACGACGAAAATACCGACAGTATAACGACGAAAATAACGACAATATTAACGATGATAATGACGATAATAACGACATTATTAACGATGATAATGACGATAATAACGACGATAATAAGGACGATAATAACGACGATAATAACGTCGATAATAACGACGATAATAACGACGATAATAACGACAATATTAACGATGATAATGACGATAATAACGATGATAATAAGGACGATAATAACGACGATAATAACGGCGATAATAAAGACGATATTAACGACGATAATAACGACGCTAAAAACGACGATAATAACGACAATATGAACGACGAAAATGACGATAATAACGACGATTATAACGACGATATTGACGACGATAATATCTACGATAATAACGAAAATATTAACGATGATAATGACGATAATAACGACATTATTAACGATGATAATGACGATAATAACGACGATAATAACGTCGATAATGACGACGAAAATAACGACGATATTAACGACCATATTAACGACGATAATTATCAGGATAATAAGGACGATAACAACGATGATAATGACGGTAATAACGACGATAATAACGTCGATAATAACGACGATATTAACGACCATAATAACGACGATAATTATCATGATAATAAGGACGATAACAACGATGATAATGACGATAATAACGACGATAATAATGTCGATAATAACGACGATAATAACGACGATAATAACGACAATATTAACGATGATAATGACGATAATAACGACATTATTAACGACAATAATAACGAATATAATTATGAGGATAATATGGACGATAACAACGATGATAATGACGATAATAACGACGATAATAACGACGATAATAACGTCGATAATAACGACGATAATAACGACGATATTAACAACAATAATAACGACGATAATTATGACGATAATAAGGACGATAACAACGATGATAATGAAGATAACAACGACGATAATGACGACTATAATAACTTCGATAATAACAACGAAAATAACGACGATAATAACGGCGATAATAAAGACGATATTAATGACGATAATAACGACGATAAAAACGACGATTATAACGGCGATATTAACGACGATAATAAAGATGATAATGACAATAATAACAACGATAATAACGACAATAATAACGACGATAATTATGAGGATAATAAGGACGATAACAACGATGATAATGACGATAATAACGACGATAATAACGACGATAATAACGTCGATAATAACGACGATAATAACGACGATATTAACAACAATAATAACGACGATAATTATGACGATAATAAGGACGATAACAACGATGATAATGACGATAACAACGACGATAATAACGACTATAATAACTTCGATAATAACGACGATAATAACGACGATATTAACAACAATAATATCGACGATAATTATGACGATAATAAGGAGGATAACAACGATGATAATGACGATAACAACGACGATAATAACGACTATAATAACTTCGATAATAACAACGAAAATAACGACGATAATAACGGCGATAATTAAGAGGATATTAACGACGGTAATAACGACGATAAAATGACGATTATAACGGCGATATTAACGACGATAATAAAGATGATAATGACAATAATAACAAAGATAATAACGACAATAATAACGACGATAATTATGAGGATAATAAGGACGATAACAACGATGATAATGACGATAATAACGACGAAAATAACGACGAAAATAACGACGATATTAACGACCATATTAACGACGATAATTTTCAGGATAATAAGGACGATAACAACGATGATAATGACGATAATAACGACGATAATAACGACGATTATAACGACAATATTAACGATGATAATGACGATAATAACGACATTATTAACGACAATAATAACGAATATAATAATGAGGATAATATGGACGATAACAACGATGATAATGACGACAATAACGACATTATTAACGGCAATAATAACGAAGATAATTATGAGGATAATATGGACGATAACAACGATGATAATGACGATAATAACGACGATATTAACGACGATAATAACGACAATATTTACGACGATAATAACGACGATATTAACAACAATAATAACGACGATAATTATGACGATAATAAGGACGATAACAACGATGATAATGACGATAAAAACGACGATAATAACGACTATAATAACTTCGATAATAACAACGAAAATAACGACGATAATAACGGCGATAATAAAGATGATATTAACGACGATAATAACGATGATAATAACGTCGATAATAACGACGATAATTATGACGATAATAAGGAAGATAACAACGATGACAATGACGATAATAACGACGATAATAACGACGAAAATACCGACGATAATTACGACGATATTAACGACGATAATAACGACGATAATAACGACTATAATAACGACAACATTAACGATGATAATGACGATAAAAACGATGATAATAACGTCGATAATGACGACGAAAATAACGACGATATTAACGACCATAATAACGACGATAATTATCAGGATAATAAGGACGATAACAACGATGATAATGACGATAATAACGACGATAATAACGTCGTTAATAACGACGATAATTATGACGATAATAAGGAAGATAACAACGATGACAATGATGATAATAACGATGATAATAAACACAATATTAACAATGATAATGACGATAATAACGACGATAATAACGACTATAATAACGACAATATTAACGATGATAATGACGATAATAACGACATTATTAACGACAATAATAACGAAGATAATTATGAGGATAATATGGACGATAACAACGATGATAATGACGATAATAACGACGATAATAACGTCGATAATAACGACGATAATAACGACGATATTAACATCAATAATAACGACGATAATTATGAGGATAATAAAGACGATAACAACGATGATAAAGACGATAATAACGACGATAATAACCACGATAATGGCGACTATAACAACGACGATATTAACGACCATAATAACGAGGATAATTATCAGGATAATAAGGACGATACAAACGATGATAATGACGATAATAACGACTATAATAACGACGATAATAACAACGATAATTATGAGGATAATAAGGGAGATAACAACGATGACCATGACAATAATAACGACGATAATAACGACGAAAATACCGACGATAATAACGACGATATTAACGACGATAATAACGAAGATAATAACGACAATATGAACGACGAAAATGACGATGAAAACGACGATTATACCGACGATATTAACGACGATAATATCTACGATAATAAAGACAATATTAACGATGATAATGGCGATAATAACGACATTATTAACGATGATAATGACGATAATAACGACGATAATGACGACGAAAATAACGACGATATTAACGACCATAATAACGACGATAATTATCAGGATAATAAGGACGATAACAACGATGATAATGACGATAATAACGACGATAATAACGACGATAATTATGACGATAATAAGGAAGATAACAACGATGACAATGACGATAATAACGATTATAATCAAGACAATATTAACAATGATAATGACGATAATAACGACGATAATAACGACTATAATAACGACAATATTAACGATGATAATGACGACAATAACGACATTATTAACGGCAATAATAACGAAGATAATTATGAGGATAATATGGACGATAACAACGATGATAATGACGATAATAACGACGATATTAACGACGATAATAACGACAATATTAACGACGATATTAACATCAATAATAACGACGATAATTATGAGGATAATAAAGACGATAACAACGATGATAAAGACGATAATAACGACGATAATAACGACAATAATATCGACGATAATAACGACGATATTAACAACAATAATAACGACGATAATTATGACGATAATAAGGACGATAACAACGATGATAATGACGATAAAAACGACGATAATAACGACTATAATAACTTCGATAATAACAACGAAAATAACGACGATAATAACGGCGATAATAAAGATGATATTAACGACGATAATAACGATGATAATAACGTCGATAATAACGACGATAATTATGACGATAATAAGGAAGATAACAACGATGACAATGACGATAATAACGACGATAATAACGACGAAAATACCGACGATAATTACGACGATATTAACGACGATAATAACGACGATAATAACGACTATAATAACGACAACATTAACGATGATAATGACGATAAAAACGATGATAATAACGTCGATAATGACGACGAAAATAACGACGATATTAACGACCATAATAACGACGATAATTATCAGGATAATAAGGACGATAACAACGATGATAATGACGATAATAACGACGATAATAACGTCGTTAATAACGACGATAATTATGACGATAATAAGGAAGATAACAACGATGACAATGATGATAATAACGATGATAATAAACACAATATTAACAATGATAATGACGATAATAACGACGATAATAACGACTATAATAACGACAATATTAACGATGATAATGACGATAATAACGACATTATTAACGACAATAATAACGAAGATAATTATGAGGATAATATGGACGATAACAACGATGATAATGACGATAATAACGACGATAATAACGTCGATAATAACGACGATAATAACGACGATATTAACAACAATAATAACGACGATAATTATGAGGATAATAAAGACGATAACAACGATGATAAAGACGATAATAACGACGATAATAACCACGATAATGGCGACTATAACAACGACGATATTAACGACCATAATAACGAGGATAATTATCAGGATAATAAGGACGATACAAACGATGATAATGACGATAATAACGACTATAATAACGACGATAATAACAACGATAATTATGAGGATAATAAGGGAGATAACAACGATGACCATGACAATAATAACGACGATAATAACGACGAAAATACCGACGATAATAACGACGATATTAACGACGATAATAACGAAGATAATAACGACAATATGAACGACGAAAATGACGATGAAAACGACGATTATACCGACGATATTAACGACGATAATATCTACGATAATAAAGACAATATTAACGATGATAATGGCGATAATAACGACATTATTAACGATGATAATGACGATAATAACGACGATAATGACGACGAAAATAACGACGATATTAACGACCATAATAACGACGATAATTATCAGGATAATAAGGACGATAACAACGATGATAATGACGATAATAACGACGATAATAACGACGATAATTATGACGATAATAAGGAAGATAACAACGATGACAATGACGATAATAACGATTATAATCAAGACAATATTAACAATGATAATGACGATAATAACGACGATAATAACGACTATAATAACGACAATATTAACGATGATAATGACGACAATAACGACATTATTAACGGCAATAATAACGAAGATAATTATGAGGATAATATGGACGATAACAACGATGATAATGACGATAATAACGACGATATTAACGACGATAATAACGACAATATTAACGACGATATTAACATCAATAATAACGACGATAATTATGAGGATAATAAAGACGATAACAACGATGATAAAGACGATAATAACGACGATAATAACGACAATAATATCGACGATAATAACGACGATATTAACAACAATAATAACGACGATAATTATGACGATAATAAGGACGATAACAACGATGATAATGACGATAACAACGACGATAATAACGACTATAATAACTTCGATAATAACAACGAAAATAACGACGATAATAACGACGATAATAAAGACGATATTAACGACGATAATCACGACGATAATAACGTTGATAATAACGGCGATAATAAAGACGATATTAACGACGATAATAACGACAATATTAACGATGATAATAACAATAATAACAAAGATAATAACGACAATAATAACGACGATAATTATGAGGATAATAAGGAAGATAACAACGATGACAATGACGATAATAACGACGATAATAACGACGAAAATACCGACAGTATAACGACGATAATAACGACAATATTAACGATGATAATGACGATAATAACGACATTATTAACGATGATAATGACGATAATAACGACGATAATAACGTCGATAATAAGGACGATAATAACGACGATAATTATGACGATAATAAGGAAGATAACAACGATGACAATCACGATAATAACGACGATAATAAAGACAATATTAACAATGATAATGACGATAATAACGACAATATTAACGATGATAATGACGATAATAACGACATTATTAACGACATTAATAACGAAGATAATTATGAGGATAATATGGACGATGACTACGATGATAATGACGATAATAACGACGATATTAACGACGATAATAACGACAATATTAACGACGAAAATGACGATAATAACGACGATTATAACGACGATATTAACGACGATAATATCTACCATAATAACGACCATATTAACGATGTTAATGACGATAATAACGACGATAATAACGACTACAATAACGACAATCCTAACGATGATAATGATGATAATAACGACGATAATAACGACATTATTAACGATGATAATGACGATAATAACGACGATAATAACGACGATAATTATGACGATAATAAGGAAGATAACAACGATGACAATCACAATAATAACGACGATAATAAAGACAATATTAACAATGATAATGACGATAATAACGACAATATTAACGATGATAATGACGATAATAACGACATTATTAATGATGATAATGACGATAATAACGACGATAATAAGGACGATAATAACGACGATAATAAGGATGATAATAACGAAGATAATAACGTCGATAATAACGACGATAATAACGACGATAATAACGACGATAATAACGACAATATTAACGATGATAATGACGATAATAACGACATTATTAACGATGATAATGACGATAATAACGACGATAATAACGTCGATAATGACGACGAAAATAACGACGATATTAACGACCATAATAACGACGATAATTATCAGTATAATAAGGACGATAACTACGATGATAATGACGATAATAACGACGATAATAACGTCGATAATAACGACGATAATTATGACGATAATAAGGAAGATAACATCGATGACAATCACGATAATAACGACGATAATAAAGACAATATTAACAATGATAATGACGATAATAACGACGATAATAACGACTATAATAACGACAATATTAACGATGATAATGACGATAATAACGACATTATTAACGAAGATAATTATGAGGATAATATGGACGATGACAACGATGACAATGACGATAATAACGACGATAATAACGACGAAAATACCGACAGTATAACGACGATAATAACGACAATATTAACGATGATAATGACGATAATAACGACATTATTAACGATGATAATGACGATAATAACGACGATAATAAGGACTATAAAAAAGACAATTTTAACGATGATAATGACGATAATAACGACATTATTAACGATGATAATGACCATAATAACGACGATAATAACGTCGATAATAACGACGATAATAACGACGATAATTATGAGGATAATAAGAGAGATAACAACGATGACAATGACGATAATAACGACGATAATAACGACGAAAATACCGACGATAATAACGACGATATTAACGACGATAATAACGACGATAATAACGACAATATTAACGATGAAAATGACGATAATAACGACGATTATAACGACGATATTAACGACGATAATAAAGACGATAATAACGACGATAATAAGGACGATAATAACGACGATAATGACGTCGATAATAACAACGATAATAAAGACGATAACAACAATGATAATGTCGATAAAAACGACGATAATAACGACTATAATAACGACAATATTAACGAAGATAATGACGATAATAACGACGATAATAACGACATTATTAACGATGATAATGATGATAATAACGACGATAATAAGGTCGATAAAAACGACGATAATAACGTCGATAATAACGACGATAATAACGACGATTTTAACGACAATAATTACGAAGATAATTATGTGGATAATAAGGACGATAACAACGATGATAATGACGATAATAACGACGATAATAACGTCGATAATAAAGACGATATTAACGACAATAATAACGACGACAATTATGAGAATAATAAGGACGATAACAACGATGATAATGACGATAATAACGACGATATTAACGACAATAATAACGACGATAATTATCAGGATAATAAGGACGATATCAACGATGATAATGGCGATAATAACGACGATAAAAACGTCGATAATAACGACGATAATTATGTGGATAATAAGGAAGATAAAAACGATGACAATGACGATAATAACGACGATAATAACGACGAAAATACCGACGATAATAACGACGATATTAACGACGATAATAACGACGATATTAACGACAATATTAACGATGATAATGACGATAATAACGACTATAATATCGACTACAATAACGAAAATAATAACGATGATAATGACGATAATAACGACGATAATAACGACTATAATAACGACAATAATAACGATGATAATGACGATAAAGACGACGATAATAACGACATTATTAACGACAATAATAACGAAGATAATTATGAGGATAATAAGGACGATAACAACGATGATAATGACGATAATAACGACGATAATAACGACGACATTAACGACAATAATAACGACGATAATTATCAGGATAATAAGGACGATAACAACGATGATAATGACTATAAAAACGACGATTGTAACGCCGATAATAACGACAAAAATTGTAAGGACAATAACGACGATAACAACGATGATAATGACGATAATAACGACGATAATAACGACGATAATAATGACGATAATAACGACGATAATAAGGACGATAATAACGACGATAATGACGTCGATAATAACAACGATAATAAAGACGATAACAACAATGATAATGACGATAAAAACGACTATAATAACGACTATAATAACGACAATATTAACGAAGATAATGACGATAATAACGACGATAATAACGACATTATTAACGATGATAATGACGATAATAACGACGATAATAAGGACGATAACAACGACGATAATAACGTCGATAATATCGACGATAATAACGACGATTTTAACGACAATAATTACGAAGATAATTATGTGGATAATAAGGACGATAACAACGATGATAATGACGATAATAACGACGATAATAACGTCGATACTAACGAGGATATTAACGACAATAATAACGACGACAATTATGAGGATAATAAAAACGATAACAACGATGATAATGACGATAATAACGACGATAATAACAACGATATTAACGACAATAATAACGAAGATAATTATCAGGATAATAAGGACAATAACAACGATGATAATGGCGATAATAACGACGATAATAACGTCGATAATAAGGACGATAATCACGACGATAATTACGTCGATAAAAACGACGATAATAACGACGATATTAACGACTATAATTATGAAGATAATAACGACGATAATAACGATGAAAATTACGATAATATCGACTATATTAACGACGATAATAAGGACGATAATAACGACGATAATAACGTCGATAATAACGACGATAATAACGACGATATTAACGACAATAATAACGAAGATAATTTTGAGGATAATAAGGACGATAACAACGATTATAATGACGATAATAAGGACGATAATAACGTCGATAATTACGACGATATTAACGACAATAATAACGACGATAATTATGAGGGTAATAAGGACGATAACAACGATGATAATGACGATAATAACGACGATAATAACAACAATAATAACGACGATAATTATCAGGATAATAAGGACGATATCAACGATGATAATGGCGATAATAACGACGATAATAACGTCGATACTAACGACGATATTAACGACAATAATAACGACGACAATTATGAGGATAATAAAAACGATAACAACGATGATAATGACGATAATAACGACGATAATAACGGCGATATTAACGACAATAATAACGACGATAATTATCAGGATAATAAGGACGATAACAACGATGATAATGGCGATAATAACGACGATAATAACGTCGATAATAAGGACGATAATCACGACGATAATTACGTCGATAAAAACGACGATAATAACGACGATATTAACGACTATAATTATGAAGATAATAACGACGATAATAACGATGAAAATTACGATAATATCGACTATATTAACGACGATAATAAGGACGATAATAACGACGATAATAACGTCGATAATAACGACGATAATAACGACGATATTAACGACAATAATAACGAAGATAATTATGAGGATAATAAGGACGATAACAACGATTATAATGACGATAATAAGGACGATAATAACGTCGATAATTACGACGATATTAACGACAATAATAACGACGATAATTATGAGGGTAATAAGGACGATAACAACGATGATAATGACGATAATAACGACGATAATAGCAACAATAGTAACGACAATAATAACGACGATAATTATCAGGATAATAAGGACGATATCAACGATGATAGTGGCGATAATAACGACGAAAAAAACGTCGATAATAACGACGATAATTATGTGGATAATAAGGAAGATAACAACGATGACAATGACGATAATAACGACGATAATAACGACGAAAATACCGACGATAATAACGACGATATTAACGACGATAATAACGACGATATTAACGACAATATTAACGATGATAATGACGATAATAACGACTATATTATCGACTACAATAACGAAAATAATAACGATGATAATGACGATAATAACGACGATAATAACGACTATAATAACGACAATAATAACGATGAGAATGACGATAAAGACGACGATAATAACGACATTATTAACGACAATAATAACGAAGATAATTATGAGGATAATAAGGACGATAACAACGATGATAATGACGATAATAACGACGATAATAACGACGACATTAACGACAATAATAACGACGATAATTATCAGGATAATAAGGACGATAACAACGATGATAATGACTATAAAAACGACGATTGTAACGCCGATAATAACGACAAAAATTGTGAGGACAATAAGGACGATAACAACGATGATAATGACGATAATAACGACGATATTAACGACGATAATAATGACGATAATAACGACGATAATAAGGACGATAATGACGTCGATAATAACAACGATAATAAAGACGATAACAACAATGATAATGACGATATAAACGACTATAATAACGACTATAATAACGACAATATTAACGAAGATAATGACGATAATAACGACGATAATAACGTCGATAATGACGACGAAAATAACGACGATATTAACGACCATAATAACGACGATAATTATCAGGATAATAAGGACGATAACAACGATGATAATGACGATAATAACGACGATAATAACGTCGTTAATAACGACGATAATTATGACGATAATAAGGAAGATAACAACGATGACAATGATGATAATAACGATGATAATAAACACAATATTAACAATGATAATGACGATAATAACGACGATAATAACGACTATAATAACGACAATATTAACGATGATAATGACGATAATAACGACATTATTAACGACAATAATAACGAAGATAATTATGAGGATAATATGGACGATAACAACGATGATAATGACGATAATAACGACGATAATAACGTCGATAATAACGACGATAATAACGACGATATTAACATCAATAATAACGACGATAATTATGAGGATAATAAAGACGATAACAACGATGATAAAGACGATAATAACGACGATAATAACCACGATAATGGCGACTATAACAACGACGATATTAACGACCATAATAACGAGGATAATTATCAGGATAATAAGGACGATACAAACGATGATAATGACGATAATAACGACTATAATAACGACGATAATAACAACGATAATTATGAGGATAATAAGGGAGATAACAACGATGACCATGACAATAATAACGACGATAATAACGACGAAAATACCGACGATAATAACGACGATATTAACGACGATAATAACGAAGATAATAACGACAATATGAACGACGAAAATGACGATGAAAACGACGATTATACCGACGATATTAACGACGATAATATCTACGATAATAAAGACAATATTAACGATGATAATGGCGATAATAATGACATTATTAACGATGATAATGACGATAGTAACGACGATAATGACGACGAAAATAACGACGATATTAACGACCATAATAACGACGATAATTATCAGGATAATAAGGACGATAACAACGATGATAATGACGATAATAACGACGATAATAACGACGATAATTATGACGATAATAAGGAAGATAACAACGATGACAATGACGATAATAACGATTATAATCAAGACAATATTAACAATGATAATGACGATAATAACGACGATAATAACGACTATAATAACGACAATATTAACGATGATAATGACGACAATAACGACATTATTAACGGCAATAATAACGAAGATAATTATGAGGATAATATGGACGATAACAACGATGATAATGACGATAATAACGACGATATTAACGACGATAATAACGACAATATTAACGACGATATTAACATCAATAATAACGACGATAATTATGAGGATAATAAAGACGATAACAACGATGATAAAGACGATAATAACGACGATAATAACGACAATAATATCGACGATAATAACGACGATATTAACAACAATAATAACGACGATAATTATGACGATAATAAGGATGATAACAACGATGATAATGACGATAACAACGACGATAATAACGACTATAATAACTTCGATAATAACAACGAAAATAACGACGATAATAACGGCGATAATAAAGACGATATTAACGACGATAATCACGACGATAATAACGTTGATAATAACGGCGATAATAAAGACGATATTAACGACGATAATAACGACAATATTAACGATGATAATAACAATAATAACAAAGATAATAACGACAATAATAACGACGATAATTATGAGGATAATAAGGAAGATAACAACGATGACAATGACGATAATAACGACGATAATAACGACGAAAATACCGACAGTATAACGACGATAATAACGACAATATTAACGATGATAATGACGATAATAACGACATTATTAACGATGATAATGACGATAATAACGACGATAATAACGTCGATAATAAGGACGATAATAACGACGATAATTATGACGATAATAAGGAAGATTACAACGATGACAATCACAATAATAACGACGATAATAAAGACAATATTAACAATGATAATGACGATAATAACGACAATATTAACGATGATAATGACGATAATAACGACATTATTAATGATGATAATGACGATAATAACGACGATAATAAGGACGATAATAACGACGATAATAAGGATGATAATAACGAAGATAATAACGTCGATAATAACGACGATAATAACGACGATAATAACGACGATAATAACGACAATATTAACGATGATAATGACGATAATAACGACATTATTAACGATGATAATGACGATAATAACGACGATAATAACGTCGATAATGACGACGAAAATAACGACGATATTAACGACCATAATAACGACGATAATTATCAGTATAATAAGGACGATAACTACGATGATAATGACGATAATAACGACGATAATAACGTCGATAATAACGACGATAATTATGACGATAATAAGGAAGATAACATCGATGACAATCACGATAATAACGACGATAATAAAGACAATATTAACAATGATAATGACGATAATAACGACGATAATAACGACTATAATAACGACAATATTAACGATGATAATGACGATAATAACGACATTATTAACGAAGATAATTATGAGGATAATATGGACGATGACAAAGATGACAATGACGATAATAACGACGATAATAACGACGAAAATACCGACAGTATAACGACGATAATAACGACAATATTTACGATGATAATGACGATAATAACGACATTATTAACGATGATAATGACGATAATAACGACGATAATAAGGACTATAAAAAAGACAATTTTAACGATGATAATGACGATAATAACGACATTATTAACGATGATAATGACCATAATAACGACGATAATAACGTCGATAATAACGACGATAATAACGACGATAATTATGAGGATAATAAGAGAGATAACAACGATGACAATGACGATAATAACGACGATAATAACGACGAAAATACCGACGATAATAACGACGATATTAACGACGATAATAACGACGATAATAACGACAATATTAACGATGAAAATGACGATAATAACGACGATTATAACGACGATATTAACGACGATAATAAAGACGATAATAACGACGATAATAAGGACGATAATAACGACGATAATGACGTCGATAATAACAACGATAATAAAGACGATAACAACAATGATAATGTCGATAAAAACGACGATAATAACGACTATAATAACGACAATATTAACGAAGATAATGACGATAATAACGACGATAATAACGACATTATTAACGATGATAATGATGATAATAACGACGATAATAAGGTCGATAAAAACGACGATAATAACGTCGATAATAACGACGATAATAACGACGATTTTAACGACAATAATTACGAAGATAATTATGTGGATAATAAGGACGATAACAACGATGATAATGACGATAATAACGACGATAATAACGTCGATAATAAAGACGATATTAACGACAATAATAACGACGACAATTATGAGAATAATAAGGACGATAACAACGATGATAATGACGATAATAACGACGATATTAACGACAATAATAACGACGATAATTATCAGGATAATAAGGACGATATCAACGATGATAATGGCGATAATAACGACGATAAAAACGTCGATAATAACGACGATAATTATGTGGATAATAAGGAAGATAAAAACGATGACAATGACGATAATAACGACGATAATAACGACGAAAATACCGACGATAATAACGACGATATTAACGACGATAATAACGACGATATTAACGACAATATTAACGATGATAATGACGATAATAACGACTATAATATCGACTACAATAACGAAAATAATAACGATGATAATGACGATAATAACGACGATAATAACGACTATAATAACGACAATAATAACGATGATAATGACGATAAAGACGACGATAATAACGACATTATTAACGACAATAATAACGAAGATAATTATGAGGATAATAAGGACGATAACAACGATGATAATGACGATAATAACGACGATAATAACGACGACATTAACGACAATAATAACGACGATAATTATCAGGATAATAAGGACGATAACAACGATGATAATGACTATAAAAACGACGATTGTAACGCCGATAATAACGACAAAAATTGTAAGGACAATAACGACGATAACAACGATGATAATGACGATAATAACGACGATAATAACGACGATAATAATGACGATAATAACGACGATAATAAGGACGATAATAACGACGATAATGACGTCGATAATAACAACGATAATAAAGACGATAACAACAATGATAATGACGATAAAAACGACTATAATAACGACTATAATAACGACAATATTAACGAAGATAATGACGATAATAACGACGATAATAACGACATTATTAACGATGATAATGACGATAATAACGACGATAATAAGGACGATAACAACGACGATAATAACGTCGATAATATCGACGATAATAACGACGATTTTAACGACAATAATTACGAAGATAATTATGTGGATAATAAGGACGATAACAACGATGATAATGACGATAATAACGACGATAATAACGTCGATACTAACGACGATATTAACGACAATAATAACGACGACAATTATGAGGATAATAAAAACGATAACAACGATGATAATGACGATAATAACGACGATAATAACGACGATATTAACGACAATAATAACGACGATAATTATCAGGATAATAAGGACAATAACAACGATGATAATGGCGATAATAACGACGATAATAACGTCGATAATAAGGACGATAATCACGACGATAATTACGTCGATAAAAACGACGATAATAACGACGATATTAACGACTATAATTATGAAGATAATAACGACGATAATAACGATGAAAATTACGATAATATCGACTATATTAACGACGATAATAAGGACGATAATAACGACGATAATAACGTCGATAATAACGACGATAATAACGACGATATTAACGACAATAATAACGAAGATAATTTTGAGGATAATAAGGACGATAACAACGATTATAATGACGATAATAAGGACGATAATAACGTCGATAATTACGACGATATTAACGTCAATAATAACGACGATAATTATGAGGGTAATAAGGACGATAACAACGATGATAATGACGATAATAACGACGATAATAACAACAATAATAACGACGATAATTATCAGGATAATAAGGACGATATCAACGATGATAATGGCGATAATAACGACGATAATAACGTCGATACTAACGACGATATTAACGACAATAATAACGACGACAATTATGAGGATAATAAAAACGATAACAACGATGATAATGACGATAATAACGACGATAATAACGGCGATATTAACGACAATAATAACGACGATAATTATCAGGATAATAAGGACGATAACAACGATGATAATGGCGATAATAACGACGATAATAACGTCGATAATAAGGACGATAATCACGACGATAATTACGTCGATAAAAACGACGATAATAACGACGATATTAACGACTATAATTATGAAGATAATAACGACGATAATAACGATGAAAATTACGATAATATCGACTATATTAACGACGATAATAAGGACGATAATAACGACGATAATAACGTCGATAATAACGACGATAATAACGACGATATTAACGACAATAATAACGAAGATAATTATGAGGATAATAAGGACGATAACAACGATTATAATGACGATAATAAGGACGATAATAACGTCGATAATTACGACGATATTAACGACAATAATAACGACGATAATTATGAGGGTAATAAGGACGATAACAACGATGATAATGACGATAATAACGACGATAATAGCAACAATAGTAACGACAATAATAACGACGATAATTATCAGGATAATAAGGACGATATCAACGATGATAGTGGCGATAATAACGACGAAAAAAACGTCGATAATAACGACGATAATTATGTGGATAATAAGGAAGATAACAACGATGACAATGACGATAATAACGACGATAATAACGACGAAAATACCGACGATAATAACGACGATATTAACGACGATAATAACGACGATATTAACGACAATATTAACGATGATAATGACGATAATAACGACTATATTATCGACTACAATAACGAAAATAATAACGATGATAATGACGATAATAACGACGATAATAACGACTATAATAACGACAATAATAACGATGATAATGACGATAAAGACGACGATAATAACGACATTATTAACGACAATAATAACGAAGATAATTATGAGGATAATAAGGACGATAACAACGATGATAATGACGATAATAACGACGATAATAACGACGACATTAACGACAATAATAACGACGATAATTATCAGGATAATAAGGACGATAACAACGATGATAATGACTATAAAAACGACGATTGTAACGCCGATAATAACGACAAAAATTGTGAGGACAATAAGGACGATAACAACGATGATAATGACGATAATAACGACGATATTAACGACGATAATAATGACGATAATAACGACGATAATAAGGACGATAATGACGTCGATAATAACAACGATAATAAAGACGATAACAACAATGATAATGACGATATAAACGACTATAATAACGACAATATTAACGAAGATAATGACGATAATAACGACGATAATAACGACATTATTAACGATGATAATGACGATAATAACGACGATAATAAGGACGATAACAACGACGATAATAACGTCGATAATATCGACGATAATAACGACGATTTTAACGACAATAATTACGAAGATAATTATGTGGATAATAAGGACGATAACAACGATGATAATGACGATAATAACGACGATAATAACGTCGATACTAACGACGATATTAACGACAATAATAACGACGACAATTATGAAGATAATAAAAACGATAACAACGATGATAATGACGACAATAACGGCAATAATAACGACGATATTAACGACAATAATAACGACGATAATTATCAGGATAATAAGGACGATAACAACGATGATAATGGCGATAATAACGACGATAATAACGTCGATAATAAGGACGATAATCACGACGATAATTATCAGGATAATAAGGACGATAACAACGATGATAATGGCGATAATAACGACGATAAAAACGTCGATAATAACGACGATATTAACGACAATATTAACGATGATAATGACGATAATAACGACTATAATATCGACTACAATAACGAAAATAATAACGATGATAATGACGATAATAACGACGATAATAACGACTATAATAACGACAATAATAACGATGATAATGACGATAAAGAGGACGATAATAACGACATTATTAACGACAATAATAACGAAGATAATTATGAGGATAATAAGGACGATAACAACGATGATAATGACGATAATAACGACGATAATAACGACGACATTAACGACAATAATAACGACGATAATTATCAGGATAATAAGGACGATAACAACGATGATAATGACTATAAAAACGACGATTGTAACGCCGATAATAACGACGAAAATTATGAGGACAATAAGGACGATAACAACGATGATAATGACGATAATAACGACGATAATAACGACGATAATAATGACGATAATAACGACGATAATAAGGACGATAATAACGACGATAATGACGTCGATAATAACAACGATAAAAAAGACGATAACAACAATGATAATGACGATAAAAACGACGATAATAACGACTATAATAACAACAATATTAACAAAGATAATGACGATAATAACGACGATAATAACGACATTATTAACGTTGATAATGACGATAATAACGACGATAATAAGGACGATAACAACGACGATAATAACGTCGATAATATCGACGACAATTATGAGGATAATAAGGACGATAACAACGATGATAATGACGATAATAACGACCATAATAACGACGATATTAACGACTATAATTATGAAGATAATAACGACGATAATAACGATGAAAATTACGATAATATCGACTATATTAACGACGATAATAATGACGATAATAACGACGTTATTGACGTCGGCATTAACGACGATAATAACTACGATAATAACGACAATAATAACGACAATATTAACGATGATAATGACGATAATAACGACGATAATGACGACTATAATAACGACAATATTAACGATGATAATGACGATAATAACGACGATAATAACGATATTATTAACGACGATAATAACAAAGATAATTATGAAAATAATAAGGACGATAACAACGATGATAATGACGATAATAACGACGATAATAACGACGATATTAACGACAATAATAACGACGATAATTATCAGGATAATAAGGACGATAACAACGATGATAATGATGATAATAACGACGATAATAACGTCGATAATAACGACGATAATAACGTCGATAATAACGACGATAATAACGACGATATTAACGACAATAATAACGACGATAATTATGAGGATAATAAGGACGATAACAACGATGATAATGACGGTAATAACGACGATAATAACGACAAAATTAATGATGATTATGACGAAAATAACGACGATAATAACGACATTATTAACGACAATAATAACGAAGATAATTATGAGGATAATAAGGACGATAACAACGATGATAATGACGATAATAACGACGATAACAACGACGACATTAACGACAATAATAACGACGATAATTATCAGGATAAGAAGGACGATAACAACAATGATAATGAATATATAAACGACGATTGTAACGCCGATAATAACGACGATAATTATGAGGATAATAAGGACGATAACAACGATTATAATGACGATAATAACGACGATAATAACGTCGATAATAACGACGATAATAACGACAATTCTAACGATGATAATGACGATAATAACGACGATAATAAGGACGATAATAACGACGATAATACGACGATAATAAGGACGATAATAACGACGATAATAACGTCGATAATAACGACGATAATAACGACGATATTAACGACAAAAATAATGACAATAATTATGAGGATAATAAGGACTATAACAACGATGATAATAACGATAATAACGTCGGTAATAAGGACGATAATAACGACAATATTAACGATGATAATGACGATATTAACGACGATAATAAGGACGATAATAACAACGATAATAACGACGAAAATACCGACGAAAATAACGACGATAATAACGAAAATATTAACGTTGATAATGACGATAATAACGACGTTAATATCGACTATAATAACGTCAATATTAACGATGATAATGACGATAATAACGACGATAATAATGACGATAATAACGACGATAATAACGTCGATAATAACGACGATAATATCGACAATATTAACGATGATAATGACGATAATAACGATGATAATAAGGATGATAATAACGACGATAATACGACGATAATAAGGACGATAATAACGACGATAATAACGTCGATAATAACGAAGAAAATAACGACGATATTAACGACAATAATAACGACGATAATTATGAGGGTAATAAGGACGATAACAACGATGATAATGACGATAATAACGACGATAATAACGTCGATTATAACGACGATAATAACGACAATTCTAACGATGATAATGACGATAAAAACGACGAAAATACCGACGAAAATAACGACGATAATAACGAAAATATTAACGATGATAATGACGATAATAACGACGATAATAACGACTATAATAACGACAATATTAACGATGATAATGACGATAATAACGACGATAATAATAGCTATAATAACGACGATAATAACGTCGATAATAACGACGATAATAACGGCAATATTGACGATGTTAATGACGATAATAACGACGATAATAAGGACGATAATAACGACGATAATACGACGATAATAAGGACGATAATAACGACGATAATAACGCCGATAAAAACGACGATAATAACGACGATATTAACGACAATAATAACGAAGATAATTATGAGGATAATAAGGACGATAACAAAGATTATAATGACGATAATAAGGACGATAATAACGTCGATAATTACGCCGATATTAACGACAATAATAACGACGATAATTATGAGGGTAATAAGGACGATAACAACGATGATAATGACGATAATAACGACGATAATAACAACAATAATAACGACAATAATAACGACGATAATTATCAGGATAATAAGGACGATATCAACGATGATAATGGCGATAATAACGACGATAATTATGTGGATAATAAGGAAGATAACAACGATGACAATGACGATAATAACGACGATAATAACGACGAAAATACCGACGATAATAACGACGATATTAACGACGATAATAACGACGATATTAACGACAATATTAACGATGATAATGACGATAATAATGACTATAATATCGGCTACAATAACGAGAATAATAACGATGATAATGACGATAATAACGACGATAATAACGACTATAATAACAACAATAATAACGATGATAAAGACGATAAAGACGACGATAATAACGACATTATTAACGACAATAATAACGAAGATAATTATGAGGATAATAAGGACGATAACAACGATGATAATGACGATAATAACGACGATAATAACGACGACATTAACGACAATAATAACGACGATAATTATCAGGATAATAAGGACGATAACAACGATGATAATGACTATAAAAACGACGATTGTAACGCCGATAATAACGACAAAAATTGTGAGGACAATAACGACGATAACAACGATGATAATGACGATAATAACGACGATAATAACGACGATAATAATGACGATAATAACGACGATAATAAGGACGATAATAACGACGATAATGACGTCGATAATAACAACGATAATGAAGACGATAACAACAATGATAATGACGATAAAAACGACGATAATAACGACTATAATAACGACAATATTGACGAAGATAATGACGATAATAACGACGATAATAACGACATTATTAACGATGATAATGACGATAATAACGACGATAATAAGATCGATGACAACGACGATAATAACGTCGATAATAACGACGATAATAACGACGACATTAACGACAATAATAACGACGATAATTATCAGGATAATAAGGACGATAACAACGATGATAATGACTATAAAAACGACGATTGTAACGCCGATAATAACGACGAAAATTATGAGGACAATAAGGACGATAACAACGATGCTAATGACGATAATAACAACGATGATAATGACGATAATAACGACGATAATAACGACGATAATAAGGACGATAATAACGACGATAATGACGTCAATAATAACGACGATAATAGAGACGATAACAACAATGATAATGACGATAAAAACGACGATAATAACGAATAATAACGACAATATTAAGGAAGATAATGACGATAATAACGACATTATTAACGTTGATAATGACGATAATATCGACGATAATAAGGACGATAATAACGACTATAATATCGTCGATAATAACGACGATAATAACGACGATTTTAACGACAATAATAACGAAGATAATTATGTGGATAAAAAGGACGATAGCAACGATGATAATGACGATAATAACGACGATAATAACGTCGATACTAACGACGATAATAACGAAGATATTAACGACAATAATAACGACGATAATGACGTCAATAATAACGACTATAATAGAGACGATAACAACAATGATAATGACGATAAAAACGACGATAATAACGAATAATAACGACAATATTAACGATGATAATGACGATAATAACGACGATATTAACGACTATAATAACGACAAAAATAACGATGATAATGACGATAATAACGACGATAATAACGACATTATTAACGACAATAATAACGAAGATAATTATGAGGATAATAAGGACGTTAACAACGATGATAATGACGATAATAACGAAGATAATAACGACAATACTAACGATGATAATGACGATAATAACGACGATAATAACGACTATAATAACGACAATAATAACGATGATAATGACGATAATAACGACGATAATAACGACATTATTAACGACAATAATAACGACGATAATTATGAGGATAATAAGGACGATGACAACGATGATAATGACGATTATAACGACGATAATAACGACAATATTAACGATGATAATGACGATAATAACGACGATAATAAGGACGATATTAACGACGATAATAACGTCGATAATAACAACGATAATAACGACGATTTTAACGACAATAATAACGAAGATAATTATGAGGATAATAATGACGATAACAACGGTGATAATGACGATAATTACGACGATAATAACGTTGATAATAACGACGATAATAACGACGATATTAACGACAATAATAACGACGATAATTATGAGGATAATAAGGACGATAACAACGATGATAATGACGACAATAACGACGATAATAACATCGATAATAACGACGATAATAACGACAATATTAACGATGATAATGACGATAATAACCACGATAATAAGGACGATATTCACGACGATAATAATGACGAAAACAACGACGATAATAACGACGATTTTAACGACGATAATAACGACTATAGTAACGTCTATATTAACGATCATAATGACGATAATAACGACGTTATTAACGACAATAATAACGACGATAATTATGAGGATAATAAGGACGATAACAACGATGATAATGACGATAATAACGACGATAATAACGACGTAAATAACGACAATATTAACGATGATAATGACGATAATAACGACTATAATAACGACAATATTAACGATGATAATGACGATAATAACGACGATAATAATGACGATAATAACGACGATAATAACAACAATAATAACGACGATAATTATCAGGATAATAAGGACGATATCAACGATGATAATGGCGATAATAACGACGATAATAACGTCGATACTAACGACGATATTAACGACAATAATAACGACGACAATTATGAGGATAATAAAAACGATAACAACGATGATAATGACGACAATAACGGCGATAATAACGACGATATTAACGACAATAATAACGACGATAATTATCAGGATAATAAGGACGATAACAACGATGATAATGGCGATAATAACGACGATAATAACGTCGATAATAAGGACGATAATCACGACGATAATTATCAGGATAATAAGGACGATAACAACGATGATAATGGCGATAATAACGACGATAAAAACGTCGATAATAACGACGATATTAACGACAATATTAACGATGATAATGACGATAATAACGACTATAATATCGACTACAATAACGAAAATAATAACGATGATAATGACGATAATAACGACGATAATAACGACTATAATAACGACAATAATAACGATGATAATGACGATAAAGAGGACGATAATAACGACATTATTAACGACAATAATAACGAAGATAATTATGAGGATAATAAGGACGATAACAACGATGATAATGACGATAATAACGACGATAATAACGACGACATTAACGACAATAATAACGACGATAATTATCAGGATAATAAGGACGATAACAACGATGATAATGACTATAAAAACGACGATTGTAACGCCGATAATAACGACGAAAATTATGAGGACAATAAGGACGATAACAACGATGATAATGACGATAATAACGACGATAATAACGACGATAATAATGACGATAATAACGACGATAATAAGGACGATAATAACGACGATAATGACGTCGATAATAACAACGATAAAAAAGACGATAACAACTATGATAATGACGATAAAAACGACGATAATAACGACTATAATAACAACAATATTAACAAAGGTAATGACGATAATAACGACGATAATAACGACATTATTAACGTTGATAATGACGATAATAACGACGATAATAAGGACGATAACAACGACGATAATAACGTCGATAATATCGACGACAATTATGAGGATAATAAGGACGATAACAACGATGATAATGACGATAATAACGACCATAATAACGACGATATTAACGACTATAATTATGAAGATAATAACGACGATAATAACGATGAAAATTACGATAATATCGACTATATTAACGACGATAATAATGACGATAATAACGACGTTATTGACGTCGGTATTAACGACGATAATAACTACGATAATAACGACAATAATAACGACAATATTAACGATGATAATGACGATAATAACGACGATAATGACGACTATAATAACGACAATATTAACGATGATAATGACGATAATAACGACGATAATAACGATATTATTAACGACGATAATAACAAAGATAATTATGAAAATAATAAGGACGATAACAACGATGATAATGACGATAATAACGACGATAATAACGACGATATTAACGACAATAATAACGACGATAATTATCAGGATAATAAGGACGATAACAACGATGATAATGATGATAATAACGACGATAATAACGTCGATAATAACGACGATAATAACGTCGATAATAACGACGATAATAACGACGATATTAACGACAATAATAACGACGATAATTATGAGGATAATAAGGACGATAACAACGATGATAATGACGGTAATAACGACGATAATAACGACAAAATTAATGATGATTATGACGAAAATAACGACGATAATAACGACATTATTAACGACAATAATAACGAAGATAATTATGAGGATAATAAGGACGATAACAACGATGATAATGACGATAATAACGACGATAACAACGACGACATTAACGACAATAATAACGACGATAATTATCAGGATAAAAAGGACGATAACAACAATGATAATGACTATATAAACGACGATTGTAACGCCGATAATAACGACGATAATTATGAGGATAATAAGGACGATAACAACGATTATAATGACGATAATAACGACGATAATAACGTCGATAATAACGACGATAATAACGACAATTCTAACGATGATAATGACGATAATAACGACGATAATAAGGACGATAATAACGACGATAATACGACGATAATAAGGACGATAATAACGACTATAATAACGACTATAATAACGACGATAATAACGACGATATTAACGACAACAATAATGACAATAATTATGAGGATAATAAGGACTATAACAACGATGATAATAACGATAATAACGTCGGTAATAAGGACGATAATAACGACAATATTAACGATGATAATGACGATATTAACGACGATAATAAGGACGATAATAACAACGATAATAACGACGAAAATACCGACGAAAATAACGACGATAATAACGAAAATATTAACGTTGATAATGACGATAATGACGACGTTAATATCGACTATAATAACGTCAATATTAACGATGATAATGACGATAATAACGACGATAATAATGACGATAATAACGACGATAATAACGTCGATAATAACGACGATAATATCGACAATATTAACGATGATAATGACGATAATAACGATGATAATAAGGATGATAATAACGACGATAATACGACGATAATAAGGACGATAATAACGACGATAATAACGTCGATAATAACGAAGAAAATAACGACGATATTAACGACAATAATAACGACGATAATTATGAGGGTAATAAGGACGATAACAACGATGATAATGACGATAATAACGACGATAATAACGTCGATTATAACGACGATAATAACGACAATTCTAACGATGATAATGACGATAAAAACGACGAAAATACCGACGAAAATAACGACGATAATAACGAAAATATTAACGATGATAATGACGATAATAACGACGATAACAACGACTATAATAACGACAATATTAACGATGATAATGACGATAATAACGACGATAATAATAGCTATAATAACGATGATAATAACGTCGATAATAACGACGATAATAACGGCAATATTGACGATGTTAATGACGATAATAACGACGATAATAAGGACGATAATAACGACGATAATACGACGATAATAAGGACGATAATAACGACGATAATAACGCCGATAAAAACGACGATAATAACGACGATATTAACGACAATAATAACGAAGATAATTATGAGGATAATAAGGACGATAACAAAGATTATAATGACGATAATAAGGACGATAATAACGTCGATAATTACGCCGATATTAACGACAATAATAACGACGATAATTATGAGGGTAATAAGGACGATAACAACGATGATAATGACGATAATAACGACGATAATAACGACGAAAATACCGACGATAATAACGACGATATTAACGACGATAATAACGACGATATTAACGACAATATTAACGATGATAATGACGATAATAATGACTATAATATCGGCTACAATAACGAGAATAATAACGATGATAATGACGATAATAACGACGATAATAACGACTATAATAACAACAATAATAACGATGATAAAGACGATAAAGACGACGATAATAACGACATTATTAACGACAATAATAACGAAGATAATTATGAGGATAATAAGGACGATAACAACGATGATAATGACGATAATAACGACGATAATAACGACGACATTAACGACAATAATAACGACGATAATTATCAGGATAATAAGGACGATAACAACGA
The DNA here is from genome assembly GCA_911387685.1 of Dolichovespula media. Taxonomy (NCBI): domain Eukaryota; kingdom Metazoa; phylum Arthropoda; class Insecta; order Hymenoptera; family Vespidae; genus Dolichovespula; species Dolichovespula media. The sequence continues at coordinate 543,047 of OU426854.1, forward strand.
TGATAATGACTATAAAAACGACGATTGTAACGCCGATAATAACGACAAAAATTGTGAGGACAATAAGGACGATAACAACGATGATAATGACGATAATAACGACGATAATAACGACGATAATAATGACGATAATAACGACGATAATAAGGACGATAATAACGACGATAATGACGTCGATAATAACAACGATAATGAAGACGATAACAACAATGATAATGACGATAAAAACGACGATAATAACGACTATAATAACGACAATATTGACGAAGATAATGACGATAATAACGACGATAATAACGACATTATTAACGATGATAATGACGATAATAACGACGATAATAAGGTCGATAACAACGACGATAATAACGTCGATAATAACGACGATAATAACGACGACATTAACGACAATAATAACGACGATAATTATCAGGATAATAAGGACGATAACAACGATGATAATGACTATAAAAACGACGATTGTAACGCCGATAATAACGACGAAAATTATGAGGACAATAAGGACGATAACAACGATGCTAATGACGATAATAACAACGATGATAATGACGATAATAACGACGATAATAACGACGATAATAAGGACGATAATAACGACGATAATGACGTCAATAATAACGACGATAATAGAGACGATAACAACAATGATAATGACGATAAAAACGACGATAATAACGAATAATAACGACAATATTAAGGAAGATAATGACGATAATAACGACATTATTAACGTTGATAATGACGATAATATCGACGATAATAAGGACGATAATAACGACTATAATATCGTCGATAATAACGACGATAATAACGACGATTTTAACGACAATAATAACGAAGATAATTATGTGGATAAAAAGGACGATAGCAACGATGATAATGACGATAATAACGACGATAATAACGTCGATACTAACGACGATAATAACGAAGATATTAACGACAATAATAACGACGATAATGACGTCAATAATAACGACGATAATAGAGACGATAACAACAATGATAATGACGATAAAAACGACGATAATAACGAATAATAACGACAATATTAACGATGATAATGACGATAATAACGACGATATTAACGACTATAATAACGACAATAATAACGATGATAATGACGATAATAACGACGATAATAACGACATTATTAACGACAATAATAACGAAGATAATTATGAGGATAATAAGGACGTTAACAACGATGATAATGACGATAATAACGAAGATAATAACGACAATACTAACGATGATAATGACGATAATAACGACGATAATAACGACTATAATAACGACAATAATAACGATGATAATGACGATAATAACGACGATAATAACGACATTATTAACGACAATAATAACGAAGATAATTATGAGGATAATAAGGACGATGACAACGATGATAATGACGATTATAACGACGATAATAACGACAATATTAACGATGATAATGACGATAATAACGACGATAATAAGGACGATATTAACGACGATAATAACGTCGATAATAACAACGATAATAACGACGATTTTAACGACAATAATAACGAAGATAATTATGAGGATAATAATGACGATAACAACGGTGATAATGACGATAATTACGACGATAATAACGTTGATAATAACGACGATAATAACGACGATATTAACGACAATAATAACGACGATAATTATGAGGATAATAAGGACGATAACAACGATGATAATGACGACAATAACGACGATAATAACATCGATAATAACGACGATAATAACGACAATATTAACGATGATAATGACGATAATAACCACGATAATAAGGACGATATTCACGACGATAATAATGACGAAAACAACGACGATAATAACGACGATTTTAACGACGATAATAACGACTATAGTAACGTCTATATTAACGATCATAATGACGATAATAACGACGTTATTAACGACAATAATAACGACGATAATTATGAGGATAATAAGGACGATAACAACGATGATAATGACGATAATAACGACGATAATAACGACGTAAATAACGACAATATTAACGATGATAATGACGATAATAACGACTATAATAACGACAATATTAACGATGATAATGACGATAATAACGACGATAATAATGACGATAATAACGACGATAATAACGTCGATAATAACGACTATATTAACGACAATAATAACGACGATAATTATGAGGATAATAAGGACGATAACAACGATGATAATGACGATAATAACGACGATAATAACGACGAAAATAACGACAATATTAACGATGATAATGACGATAATAACAACGATAATAACGAGTATAATAACGCCAAAATTAACCATGAAAATGACGATAATAACGACGATAATAATGACGATAATAACGACGATAATAACGTCGATAATAACGAGTATAATAACGACAATAATGACGACGATAATTATGAGGGTAATAAGGACGATAACAACGATGATAATGACGATAATAACGACGATAATAACGACGATATTGTAGACGATAATAACGACGACAATAAGGACGATAATAACGACGATAATGACGACTATAATAACGACAATATTAACGATGATAATGACGATAATAACGACGATAATAACGACATTATTAACGATGATAATGACGATAATAACGACGTTAATAACGTCGATTATAACGACGATAATAACAACAATTCTAACGATGATAATGACGATAATAACGACTATAATAAGGATGATAATAACGACGATAATACGACGATAATAAGGACGATAATAACGACGATAATAACGTCGATAATAATGACGATAATAACGACGATATTAACGACAATAATAACGAAGATAATTATGAGGATAATAAGGACAATAACAACGATTATAATGACGATAATAACGACGATAATAACGTCGATAATAACGACGATATTAACGACAATAATAACGACGATAATTATGAGGATAATAAGGACGATAACAACGATGATAATGACGATAATAACGACGGTAATAACGACGATATTAACGACAATAATAACGACGATAATTATCAGGATAATAAGGACGATAACAACGATGATAATGACTATAAAAACGACGATTGTAACGCCGATAATAACGACAAAAATTGTGAGGACAATAAGGACGATAACAACGATGATAATGACGATAAAAACGACGATAATAACGACGATAATAATGACGATAATAACGACGATAATAAGGACGATAATAACGACGATAATGACGTCGATAATAACAACGATAATAAAGACGATAACAACAATGATAATGACGATAAAAACGACTATAATAACGACTATAATAACGACAATATTAACGAAGATAATGACGATAATAATGACGATAATAACGACATTATTAACGATGATAATGACGATAATAACGACGATAATAAGGACGATAACCTCGACGATAATAACGTCGATAATATCGACGATAATAACGACGATTTTAACGACAATAATTACGAAGATAATTATGTGGATAATAAGGACGATAACAACGATGATAATGACGATAATAACGACGATAATAACGTCGATACTAACGACGATATTAACGACAATAATAACGACGACAATTATGAGGATAATAAAAACGATAACAACGACGATAATGACGATAATAACGACGATAATAACGACGATATTAACGACAATAATAACGACGATAATTATCAGGATAATAAGGACGATAACAACGATGATAATGACGATAATAACGACGATAATAACGTCGATACTAACGACTATATTAACGACAATAATAACGACGACAATTATGAGGATAATAAGGACGATAACAACGATGATAATGACGATAATAACGACGATAATAACGTCGATAATAAGGACGATAATCACGACGATAATTACGTGGATAAAAACGACGATAATAACGACGATAATAACGACGATATTAACGACTATAATTATGAAGATAATAACGACGATAATAACGATGAAAATTACGATAATATCGACTATATTAACGACGATAATAAGGACGATAATAACTACGATAATAAGGACGATAATAACGACGTTATTGACGTCGGTATTAACGACTATAATAACAACGAAAATAACGACAATAATAACGACAATATTAACGATGATAATGACGATAATAACGACGATAATATCGACGATAATAACGACTATAATAACGACAATATTAACGATGATAATGACGATAATAACGACGATAATAACGACATTATTAACGATGATAACGACGATAATAACGACGATAATAAGGCCGATAATGACGACGATAATAACGGCGATAATAACGACGATAATAACGACAATTTTAACGACAATAATAACGAAGATAATTATGTGGATAATAAGGACGATAACAACGATGATAATGACGATAATAACGACGATAATAACGTCGATAATAACGACGATAATAACGACGATATTAACGACAATAATAACGACGATAATTATGAGGATAATAAGGACGATGACAACGATGATAATGACGATTATAACAACGATGATAACGACGATAATAACGATGAAAATAACGACAATATAAACGATGATAATGACGATAATAACGACGATAATAAGGACGATAATAACGACGATAATTACGTGGATAAAACCGACGATAATAACGACGATAATAACGACGATATTAACGACGATAATTATGAAGATAATAACGACGATAATAACGATGAAAATGACGATAATAACGACGATATTAACTACGATATTAACGACAATAATAACAACGATAATTATCAGGATAATAAGGACGATAACAACGATGATAATGACGATAATAACGACGATAATAACAACATTATTAACGAAAATGATAACGAAGATAATTATGAGGATAATAAGGACGATAAAAACGATGATAATCACGATAATAACGACAATAATAACGACGATATTAACGACAATAATAACGACGATAATTATAAGGATAAAAAGGACGATAACAACGATGATAATGACTATAAAAACGACGATTGTAACGCCGATAATAACGACGAAAATTATGAGGACAATAACGACGATAACAACGATGATAATGACGATAATAACGACGATAATAACGACGATAATAATGACGATAATAACGACGATAATAAGGACGATAATAACGACGATAATGACGTCAATAATAACGACGATAATAGAGACGATAACAACAATGATAATGACGATAAAAACGACGATAATAACGAATAATAACGACAATATTAACGAAGATAATGACGATAATAACGACATTAATAACGTTGATAATGACGATAATATCGACGATAATAAGGACGATAATAACGACTATAATATCGTCGATAATAACGACGATAATAACGACGATTTTAACGACAATAATAACGAAGATAATTATGTGGATAAATAGGACGATAGCAACGATGATAATGACGATAATAACGACGATAATAACGTCGATACTAACGACGATAATAACGACGATATTAACGACAATAATAACAACGACAATTATGAGGATAATAAGGACGATAACAACGATGACAATGACGATAATAACGACGTTAATAACGACAATATTAATGATGATAATGATGATAATAACGAAGATAATAACGACTATAATAACGACAATATTAACGATGATAATGACGATAATAACGACGATAATATCGAAATTATTAATGAAAATAATAACGAAGATAATTATGAGGATAATATGGGCGATAACAACGATGAAAATGACGATAATAACGACGATAATAACGACGATAATAACGACAATAATAACGACGATAATTATCAGGATAATAAGGACGATAACAACGATGATAATGACAATAATAACGACGATAATGACGACAATATTTATGATGACAATGACGATAATAACGACGATAATAACGACGAAAATACCGACGATAATGACGACGATATTAACGACGATAATAACGACGATATTAAAGACAATATTAACGATGATAATGACGATAATAACGACGATAATAACGACTACAATAACGACAATACTAACGATGATAATGATGATTATAACGACGATATTAACGACTATAATAACGACAATAATAACGATGATAATGACGATAATAACGACGATAATAACGACATTATTAACGACAATAATAACGAAGATAATTATGAGGATAATAAGGACGTTAACAACGATGATAATGACGATAATAACGAAGATAATAACGACAATACTAACGATGATAATGACGATAATAACGACGATAATAACGACTATAATAACGACAATAATAACGATGATAATGACGATAATAACGACGATAATAACGACATTATTAACGACAATAATAACGAAGATAATTATGAGGATAATAAGGACGATAACAACGATGATAATGACGATAATAACGACGGTAATTACGACGATATTAACGACAATAATAACGACGATAATTATCAGGATAATAAGGACGATAACAACGATGATAATGACGATAATAACGACGGTAATAACGTCGATAATAACGACGATAATTATGTGGATAATAAGGAAGATAACAACGATGACAATGACGATAATAACGACGATAATAACGACGAAAATACCGACTATAATAACGACGATATTAACGACGATAATAACGACGATATTAACGACAATATTAACGATAATAATGACGATAATAACGACTATAATATCGACTACAATAACGAAAATAATAACGATGATAATGACGATAATAACGACGATAATAACGACTATAATAACGACAATAATAACGATGATAATAACGATAAAGACGACGATAATAACGACATTATTAACGACAATAATAACGAAGATAATTATGAGGATAATAAGGACGATAACAACGATGATAATGACGATAATAACGACGATAATAACGACCACATCAACGGCAATAATAACTACGATAACTATCAGGATAATAAGGACGATAACAAATATGATAATGACTATAAAAACGACGATTGTAACGCCGATAATAACGACGAAAATTATGAAGACAATAAGGACGATAACAACGAAGATAATGACGATAATAACGACGATAATAACAACGATAATAAAGACGAAAACAACAATGATAATGACGATAAAAACGACGATAATAACGACTATAATAACGACAATATTAACGAAGATAATGACGATAATAACGACGATAATAACGACATTATTAACGATGATAATGACGATAATAACGACGATAATAAGGACGATAACAACGACGATAATAACGTCGATAATATCGACGATAATAACGACGATTTTAACGACAATAATTACGAAGATAATTATGTGGATAATAAGGACGACAACAACGATGATAATGACGATAATAACGACGATAATAACGTCGATACTAACGACTATATTAACGACAATAATAACGACGACAATTATGAGGATAATAAGGACGATAACAACGATGATAATGACGATAATAACGACGATCATAACGACGATATTAACGACAATAATAACGACGATAATTATCAGGATAATAAGGACGATAACAACAATGATAATGGCGATAATAACGACGATAATAACGTCGATAATAAGGACGATAATCACGACGATAATTACGTGGATAAAAACGACGATAATAACGACGATAATAACGACGATATTAACGACTATAATTATGAAGATAATAACGACGATAATAACGATGAAAATTACGATAATATCGACTATATTAACGACGATAATAAGGACGATAATAACTACGATAATAAGGACGATAATGACGACGTTATTGACGTCGGTATTAACGACTATAATAACAACGAAAATAACGACAATAATAACGACAATATTAACGATGATAATGACGATAATAACGACGATAATAACGACGATAATAACGACTATAATAACGACAATATTAACGATGATAATGACGATAATAACGACGATAATAACGACATTATTAACGATGATAACGACGATAATAACGACGATATTAACGACAATAATAACGAATATAATTATGAGGGTAATAAGGACGATAACAACGATGATAATGACGATAATAACGACGATAATAACGTCGATTATAACGACGATAATAACGACAATTCTAACGATGATAATGACGATAATAACGACGAAAATACCGACGAAAATAACGACGATAATAACGAAAATATTAACGATGATAATGACGATAATAACGACGATAATAACGACTATAATAACGACAATATTAACGATGATAATGACGATAATAACGACGATAATAATGACGATAATAACGACGATAATAACGTCGATAATAACGACGATAATAACGACAATATTAACGACGATAATGACGATAATAACGACGATAATAAGGACGATAATAACGACGATAATACGACGATAATAAGGACGATAATAAAGACGATAATAACGTCGATAATAACGACGATAATAACGGCGATATTAACGACAATAATAACGAAGATAATTATGAGGATAATAAGGACGATAACAACGATTATAATGACGATAATAAGGACAATAATAACGTCGATAATTACGACGATATTAACGACAATAATAACGACGATAATTATGAGGGTAATAAGGACGATAACAACGATGATAATGACGATAATAACGACGATAATAACGTCGATTATAACGACGATAATAACGACTATTCTAACGATGATAATGACGATAATAACGACGATAATAAGGACGATAATAACGACGATAATACGACGATAATAAGGACGATAATAACGACGATAATAACGTCGATAATAACGACGATAATAACGACGATATTAACGACAACAATAATGACTATAATTATGAGGATAATAAGGACTATAACAACGATGATAATGACGATAATAACGTCGGTAATAAGGACGATAATAACGACAATATTAACGATGATAATGACGATATTAACGACGATAATAAGGACGATAATAACGACGATAATAACGACGAAAATACCGACGAAAATAACGACGATAATAACGAAAATATTAACGATGGTAATGACGATAATAACGACGTTAATAACGACTATAATAACGACAATATTAACGATGATAATGACGATAATAACAACGATAATAATGACGATAATAACGACGATAATAACGTCGATAATAACGACAATAATAACGACAATATTAACGATGATAATGACGATAATAACGACGATAATAACGTCGATAATAACGACGATAATAACGACTATAATAACGACAATATTAACGATAATAATGACGATAATAACGACATTATTAACGACAATAATAACGAATATAATTATGAGGATAATATGGACGATAACAACGATCATAATGACGATAATAATGACGATAATAACGACAATATTAATGATGATAATGACGATAATAACGACGATAATAACGACGATATTAACGACAATAATAACGAAGGTAATTATGAGGATAATAAGGACGATAACAACGATTATAATGACGATAATAACGACGTTAATAACGTCGACAATTACGACGATATTAACGACAATAATAACGGCGATAATTATGAGGGTAATAAGGACGATAACAACGATGATAATGACGATAATAACGACGATAATAACGTCGATTATAACGACGATAATAACGACAATAATAACGACGATAATTATGAGGGTAATAAGGACGATAACAACGATGATAATGGCGATAATAACGACGATAATAACAACAATATTAACGACAATAATAACGACGATAATTATCAGGATAATAAGGCCGATATCAACGATGATAATGGCGATAATAACGACGATAAAAACGTCGATAATAAAGACGATAATTATTTGGATAATAAGGAAGATAACAACGATGACAATGACGATAATAACGACGATAATAACGACGAAAATACCGACGATAATAACGACGATATTAAAGACGATAATAACGACGATATTAACGACAATATTAACGATGATAATGACGATAATAACGACGATAATAACGACAATAATAACGACAATATTAACGATGATAATGACGATAATAACGACGATAATAACGTCGATAATAACGACGATAATAACGACGATAATAACGACAATATTAACGATAATAATGACGATAATAACGACATTATTAACGACAATAATAACGAATATAATTATGAGGATAATATGGACGATAACAACGATCATAATGACGATAATAATGACGATAATAACGACAATATTAATGATGATAATGACGATAATAACGACGATAATAACGACGATATTAACGACAATAATAACGAAGGTAATTATGAGGATAATAAGGACGATAACAACGATTATAATGACGATAATAACGACGTTAATAACGTCGACAATTACGACGATATTAACGACAATAATAACGGCGATAATTATGAGGGTAATAAGGACGATAACAACGATGATAATGACGATAATAACGACGATAATAACGTCGATTATAACGACGATAATAACGACAATAATAACGACGATAATTATGAGGGTAATAAGGACGATAACAACGATGATAATGGCGATAATAACGACGATAATAACAACAATATTAACGATAATAATAACGACGATAATTATCAGGATAATAAGGCCGATATCAACGATGATAATGACGATAATAACGACGATAATAACGACGATAATAATGACGATAATAACGACGATAATAAGGACGATAATAACGTCGATAATAACAACGATAATAACGACGATTTTAACGACAATAATAACGAAGATAATTATGAGGATATTAAGGACGATCATAACGATGATAATGACGATAATAACGACGATAATAAGGACGATATTAACGACGATAATAACGACAATATTAACGATGATAATGACGATAATAACGACGATAATAAGGAGGATATTAACGACGATAATAACGACGATCTTAACGACGATAATAACGACTATAATAACGTCTATATTAACGATCATAATGACGATAATAACGACGTTATTAAGGACAATAATAACGACGAAAATTATGAGGATAATAAGAGCGATAACAACGATGATATTGACGATAATAACGACGATAATAACGACGATAATAAGGACGATAATAACGACGATAATAACGTCGATAAAAACGATGATAATAACGACTACAATAACGACAATATTAACGATGATAATGACGATAATAACGACGATAATAACGACATTATTAACGATGATAATGACGACAATAACGACGATAATAAGGACGATAATAACGACGATAATAACGTCGATAATAACGACGATAATAACGACGATTTTAACGACAATAATAACGAAGATAATTATGAGGATAATAATGACGATAACAACGTTGATAATGACGATAATAACGATGATAATAAGGACGAAAATAACGACGATAATAACGACGAAAATAACGACAATATAAACGACGATTATAACGACAATATAAACGATGATAATGACGATAATAACGACGATAATAAGGACGAAAAAAACGACGATAATAACAACGATAATAAGGACGATATTAATGACGATAATAACGAAGATAATAACGTCGATAATAACGACGATAATAACGACAATATTAACGATGATAATGACGATAATAACGACGATAATAAGGACGATAATAACGATGACAATTACGTGGATAATAACGACGATAATAACGACGATAATAACGATGATATTAACGACAATAATAACGACGATAATTATGTGGATAATAAGGACGATAACAACGATGATAATGACGATAATAACGACGATATTAACGACAATAATAACGACGATAATTATGAGGATAATAAGGACGATAACAACGATGATAATGACGACAATAATAACGACGATAATAAGGACGATATTAACGACGATAATAACGACGATAATGTCGCCGATAATAACGATGATAATAAAGACGATAACAACAATGATAATGACGATAAAAACGATGATAATAACGACTATAATAACGAAAATATTAACGTTGATAATGACGATAATAACGACGATAATAACGACGATATTAATGACAATAATAACGAAGATAATTATGTGGATAATAAGGACGATAACAACGATGATAATCACGATAATAACGACGATAATAACGTCGATAATAACAACGATAATAACGACGATATTAACGACAATAATAACGACGATAATTATGAGGATATTAAGGACGATAATAACAATGATAATGACGATAATAACGACGATAAAAAGGACGATATTAACGACGATAATAACGACGAAAACAACGACGATACTAACGACGATTTTAACGACGATAATAACGACTATAATAACGTCTATATTAACGATCATAATGACGATAATAACGACGTTATTAAGGACAATAATAACGACGAAAATTATGAGGATAATAAGAGCGATAACAACGATGATATTGACGATAATAACGACGATAATAACGACGATAATAAGGACCATAATAACGACGATAATAACGACGAAAATAACGACAATATAAACGACGATTATAACGACAATATTAACGATGATAATGACGATAATAACGACGATAATAAGGACGATATTAACGACGATAATAACGACGATAATGACGTCGATAACAACGATGATAATAAAGACGATAACAACAATGATAATGACGATAAAAACGACGATAATAACGACTATAATAGCGACAATATTAACGTTGAAAATGACGATAATAACGACGATAATAACGACGTTATTAACTATGATAATGACGATAATAACGACGATAATAAGGACGATAATAACGACGATAATAACGTCGATAATAACGACAATAATAACGACGATATTAATGACAATAATAACGAAGATAATTATGAGGATAATAAGGACGATAACAACGATGATAATCACGATAATAACGACGATAATAACGTCGATAATAACGACGATAATAACGACGATATTAACGACAATAATAACGACGATAATTATGAGGATATTAAGGACGATAATAACGATGATAATGACAATAATAACGACGATAATAACATCGATAATAACGACGATAATAACGACAATATTAACGATGAAAATGACGATAATAACGACGATAATAAGGAGGATATTAACGACGATAATAACGACGAAAACAACGACGATAATAACGACGATTTTAACGACGATAATAACGACTATAATAACGTCTATATTAACGATCATAATGACGATAATAACGACGTTATTAAGGACAATAATAACGACGATAATTATGAGGATAATAAGGACGATAACAACGATGATAATGACGATAATAACGACGATAATAACGACGATATTAATGACGATAATAACGACGATAATAACGTCGATAATAACGAGTATATTAACGACAATAATAACGACGATAATTATGAGGATAATAAGGACGATAACAACGACGATAATAACGTTAATAATGACGACGATAATAACGACGATATTAACGACAATAATAACGACGATAATTATGAGGATAATAAGGACGATAACAACGATGATAATGACGACAATAATAACGACGATAATAAGGACGATATTAACGACGATAATAACGACGATAATAACGTCGATAATAACGATGATAATAAAGACGATAACAATAATGATAATGACAATAAAAACGACGATAATAACGACTATAATAACGACAATATTAACGTTGATAATGACGATAATAACGAAGATAATAACGACAATATTAACTATGATAATGACGATAATAAAGACGATAATAAGAACGATAATAACGACGATAATAACGTCGATAATAACGACGATAATAACGACAATTTTAACGATGATAATGACGATAATATCGACGATAATAAGGACGATAATAACGATGACAATTACGTGGATAATAACGACGATAATAACGACGATAATAACGACGATATTAACGACAATAATAACGACGATATTAACGACAATAATAATGACGATAATTATGAGGATAATAAGGACGATAACAACGATGATAATGACGACAATAATAACGACGATAATAAGGACGATATTAACGACGATAATAACGACGATAATGACGTCGATAATAACGATGATAATAAAGGCGATAACAACAATAATAATGACGATAAAAACGACGATAATAACGACTACAATAACGACAATATTAACGATGATAATGACGATAATAACGACGATAATAACGACGATATTAATGACAATAATAACGAAGATAAATATGAGGATAATAAGGACGATAACAACGATGATAATCACGATAATAACGACGATAATAACGACGATAATAAGGACGATAATAACGACGATAATAAGGACGATAAAAACGACGATAATAACGACTACAATAACGACAATATTAACGATGACAATGACGATAATAACGACGATAATAAGGACGAAAATAACGACGATAATAAAAACGATAATAAGGACGATAATAATGACGATAATAACGACGATAATAACGTCGATAATAACGACGATAATAACGACAATTTTAACGATGATAATGACGATAATAACGACGATAATAAGGACGATAATAACGATGACAATTACGTGGATAATAACGACGATAATAACGACGATAATAACGACGATATTAACGACAATAATAACGACGATAATTATGAGAATAATAAGGACGATAACAACGATGATAATGACGATAATAACGACGATAATAACGACGAAAATAACGACAATATTAACGATGATAATGACGATAATAACGACGATAATAACTAGTATAATAACGCCAATATTAACGATTATAATGACGATAATAACGACGATAATAATGACGATAATAACGACGATAATAACGTCGATAATAACGAGTATATTAACGACAATAATAACGACGATAATTATGAGGATAATAAGGACGATAACAACGATGATAATGACGATAATAACGACGATATTAATGACGATAATAACGACGACAATAAGGACGATAATAACGACGATAATGACGTCGATAATAACACGATAATAAAGACGATAACAACAATGATAATGACGATAAAAACGACGAAAATAACGACTACAATAACGACAATATTAACGATGATAATGACGATAATAACGACGATAATAACGACATTATTAACGATTATAATGACGATAATAACGACTATAATAAGGACGATAATAACGTCGATAATAACGACGATAATAACGACGATATTAACGACAATAATAACGACTATAATTATGAGGATAATAAGGACGATAACAACGATGATAATGACGACAATAATAACGACGATAATAAGGACGATATTAACGACGATAATAGCGACGATAATGACGTCGATAATAACGATGATAATAAAGACGATAACAACAATGATAATGACGATAAAAACGACGATAATAACGACATTATTAACTATGATAATGACGATAATAACGACGATAATAAGGACGATAATAACGACGATAATAACGTCGATAATAACGACGATAATAACGACGATATTAATGACAATAATAACGCAGAAAATTATGAGGATAATAAGGACGATAACAACGATGATAATCACGATAATAACGACGATAATAACGTCGATAATAACGACGATAATAACGACGATATTAACGACAATAATAACGACGATAATTATGAGGATATTAAGGACGATAATAACGATGATAATGATGATAATAACGACGATAATAACGACAATATTAACGATGATAATGACGATAATAACGACGATAATAACGACTATAATAGCGTCTATATTAACGATCATAATGACGATAATAACGACGTTATTAACGACAATAATAACGACGATAATTATGAGGATAATAAGGACGATAACAACGATGATAATGACGATAATAACGACGATAATAACGACGATAATGACGTCGATAATAACACGATAATAAAGACGATAACAACAATGATAATGACGATAAAAACGACGATAATAACGACTACAATAACGACAATATTAACGATGATAATGACGATAATAACGACGATAATAAGGACATTATTAACGATGATAATGACGTCGATAATAACACGATAATAAAGACGATAACAACAATGATAATGACAATAAAAACGACGAAAATAACGACTACAATAACGACAATATTAACGATGATAATGACGATAATAACGACGATAATAACGACATTATTAACGATGATAATGACGATAATAACGATGATAATAAGGACGATAATAACGTCGATAATAACGACGATAATAACGACGATATTAACGACAATAATAACGACTATAATTATGAGGATAATAAGGACGATAACAACCATGATAATGACGATAATAACGACGATAATAACGACGATAATAAGGACGATAATAACGACGGTAATAAGGACGATAATAACGACGATAATGACGTCGATAATAACACGATATTAAAGACGATAACTACAATGATAATGACGATAAAAACGACGATAATAGCGACTACAGTAACGACAATACTAACGATGATAATGACAATAATAACGACGATAATAACGGCATTATTAACGATGATAATGACGATAATAACGACGATAATAAGGACGATAATGACGACGATAATAACGACGATAATAACGACGATAATAAGGACGATAATAACGACGATAATGACGTCGATAATAACACGATAATAAAGACGATAACTACAATGATAATGACGATAAAAAAGACGATAATAGCGACTACAATAACGACAATATTAACGATGATAATGACGATAATAACGACGATAATAACGACATTATTAACGATGATAATGACGATAAAAACGACGATAATAAGGACGATAATAACGACGATAATAACGTCGATAATAACGACGATAATAACGACGATTTTAACGACAATAATAACGAAGATATTTATGAGGATAATAATGACGATAACAACGTTGATAATGACGATAAAAACGACGATAATAACGTTGATAATAACGACGATAATAACGACGATATTAACGACAATAATAACGACGATAATTATGAGGATAATAAGGACGATAACAACGATGATAATGACGACAATAATAACGACGATAATAAGGACGATATTAACGACGATAATAACGACGATAATGACGTCGATAATAACGACGATATTAATGACAATAATAACGAAGATAATTATGAGGATAATAAGGACGATAACAACGATGATAATCACGATAATAACGACGATAATAACGTCGATAATAACGACGATAATAACGACGATATTAACGACAATAATAACGACGATAATTATGAGGATATTAAGGACGATAATAACGATGATAATGACGATAATAACGACGATAATAACGACAATATTAAGGATGATAATGACGATAATAACGACGATAATAAGGACGATATTAACGACGATAATAACGACGATAATAACGACGATATTAATGACAATAATAACGACTATAATTATGAGGATAATAAGGACGATAACAACGATGATAATGACGATAATAACGACGATAATAACGACGATAATAAGGACGATAATAACGACGATAATAAGGACGATAATAACGACGATAATGACGTCGATAATAACACGATAATAAAGACGATAACTACAATGATAATGACGATAATAACGACTACAATAACGACAATATTAACGTTGATAATGACGATAATAACGACGATAATAACGACATTATTAACGATGATAATGACGATAATAACGACGATAATAAGGACGATAATAACGACGATAATAACGTCGATAATAACGACGATAACAACGACGATTTTAACGACAATAATAACGAAGATAATTATGAGGATAATAATGACGATAACAACGTTGATAATGACGATAATAACGACGATAATAACGTTGATAATAACGACGATAATAACGACGATATTAACGACAATAATAACGACGATAATTATGAGGATAATAAGGACGATAACAACGATGATAATGACGATAATAACGACGATAATAAGGACGATAATAACGACGATAATAACGACGAAAATAACGACAAAATAAACGACGATTATAACGACAATATTAACGATGATAATGACGATAATAACGACGATAATAAGGACGATAATAACAGACGATAATTACGTGAATAATAACGAAGATAATAACGACGATAATAACGACGATAATTATGAAGATAATAACGACAATAAATACAATGATAATGACGATAATAACAACGATGTTAACGACAATAATAACGACGATAATTATGAGGATAATAAAAACGATAATAACGACGATAATTAAGTCGATAATAAGGACGATTGTAACGCCGATAATATCGACGAAAATTATGAGGATAATAAGGACGATAACAACGATGATAATGACGATAATAACGACTATAATAACGACGATAATAAGGACGATAATAACGACGACAATAAGGACGATAATAACGACGATAATGACGTCGATAATAACACGATAATAAAGACGATAACTACAATGATAATGACGATAAAAACGACGATAATAACGACTACATTAACGACAATATTAGCGATGATAATGACGATGATAACGACGATAATAACGACATTATTAACGAGGATAATGACGATAATAACGACGATAATAAAGACGATAATAACGACGATCATAACGACGAAAATACCGACGAAAATAACGACGATAATAACGACAATATTAACGATGATAATGACGATAATAACGAAGATAATAACGACTATAATAACGTCAATTTTAACGATGATAATGACGATAATAACGACGACAATAATAGCGATAATAACGACGATAATAACGTCGATAATAACGACTATTAACGACAATAATAACGACGATAACAACGATTATAACGACGATATTAACGACGATAATAACGACTATAATAACGACAATATTAACGATGATAATGACGATAATAACAACGATAATAACGACATTATTAACGATGATAATGACGATAATAACGACGAGAATAAGGACGATAATAACGACGATAATAACGACGATAAAAACGACGATAATAACGACGATATTAACGACGATAAT
This sequence comes from Dolichovespula media, assembly GCA_911387685.1. Taxonomy (NCBI): domain Eukaryota; kingdom Metazoa; phylum Arthropoda; class Insecta; order Hymenoptera; family Vespidae; genus Dolichovespula; species Dolichovespula media. The sequence continues at coordinate 562,099 of OU426854.1, forward strand.
AAGGACGATAATTACGTGGATAATAAGGACGATAATAACGACGATAATAACGACGAAAATTATGAAGATAATAACGACAATAAATACAATGAAAATGACGATAATAACAACGATGTTAACGACAATAATAACGACGATATTTATGAGGATAATAAGAACGATAATAACGACGATAATTAATTCGATAATAAGGACGATTGTAACGCCGATAATAACGACGAAAATTATGAGGAAAATAAGGACGATAACAACGATGATAATGACGATAATAACGACTATAATAACGACGATAATAAGGACGATAATAACGACGACAATAAGGACGATAATAACGACGATAATGACGTCGATAATAACACGATAATAAAGACGATAACAACAATGATAATGACAATAAAAACGACGAAAATAACGACTACAATAACGACAATATTAACGATGATAATGACGATAATAACGACGATAATAACGACATTATTAACGATGATAATGACGATAATAACGACGATAATAAGGACGACAATAACGTCGATAATAACGAGTATATTAACGACAATAATAACGACGATAATTATGAGGATAATAAGGACGATAACAACGATGATAATGACGATAATAACGACGATAATAACGACGATATTAATGACGATAATAACGACGACAATAAGGACGATAATAACGACGATAATGACGTCGATAATAACACGATAATAAAGACGATAACAACAATGATAATGACGATAAAAACGACGAAAATAACGACTACAATAACGACAATATTAACGATGATAATGAAGATAATAACGACGATAATAACGACATTATTAACGATGATAATGACAATAATAACGACGATAATAAAGACGATAATAACGACGATAATAACGTCGATAATAACGACGATAATTACGACGATTATAATGACAATAATAACGATGATATTAACGACAATAATAACGACGATAATTATGAGGATAATAAGGACGATAACAACGGTGATAATGACGATAATAACGACGATAATGACGACAATATTAATGATGACAATGACGATAATAACGACGATAATAACGACGAAAATACCGACGATAATGACGACGATATTAACGACTATAATAACGACAATATTAACGATGATAATGGCGATAATAACGACGATAATAACGTCGATAATAACTGCGATAATTATGAAGATAATAAGGAAGATAACAACGATGACAATGACGATAATAACGACGATAATAACGACGATATTTACGACAATATTAACGATGATAATGACGATAATAACGACGATAATGACGACAATATTAACGATGATAATGACGATAATAACGACGATAATGACGACAATATTAACGATGATAATGACGATGATAATGACGATATTAACGACGATAAAAACGACTAGAATAGCGACAATAATAACGATGATAATGACGATAATAACGACGATAATAACGTCGATAATAACAACGTTAATAACGACAATATTAGCGACAATAATAACGACGATAATTATCAGGATATTAAGGACGATAACAACGATGAAAATGACGATAATAACGACGATAAATATGACGATAATTATAACGATAATAACGACGATAATAACGACGATAATAACGACGATAATAACGACGATATTAACGACGATAATAAAGGCGATAACAACGATGATAATGACGATAATAACGACGATAATAACGACGATATTAACGATGATAATTATAAAGAAAATAACGACGATAACAACGATGAAAATGGCGATAATAACGACGATATTAACGACGATAATAAAGACGATAATAACGACGATAATAACGATAATAACGACGATAATAACGTAGATAATAACGACGATAATAACGACGATTATAACGACGATAATAACGACAATAATAACGAAGATAATGAAGACGATATTAACGACGATAATAACGACGATAATAACGACAATATTAACGATGATAATGACGATAATAACGACGATAATAACGACGATAATAACGACGATATTAACGACAATAATAACGAAGATAATTATGAGGATAATAAGGACGATAACAACGATGATAATGACGATAATAACGACGATAATAACGTCGATAATAATGACAATATTAACGATGATAATGACGATAATAACGACTATAATAACGACAATATTAACGATGATAATGACGATAATAACGACGATAATAACGACGATAATAACGACGATATTAACGATGATAATTATGAAGATAATAACGACGATAACAACGATGAAAATGACGATAATAACGAAGATATTAACGACGATATTAACGATGATAATGACGATAATAACGACGATAATAAGGACGATAATAACGACGATAATAACGACGATAATATCGACGATGATAACGACGATAATAACGACGATAATTATGACGATAATTATGACGATAATAACGACGATAATAACAACGATATTAACGACGATAATTATGAGGCCAATAAGGACGATAACATCGATGATAATGACGATAATAACCACGATAATAACGTCGATAATAACGACGATAATAACGACGATAATTATGACGATAGTAACGAAGATATTAACGATGATAATAACGACGATAATAACGACGATTATAACGACGATAATTACGACGATAATTTTGACGATAAACATGACGATAATAACGACGATAAATATGACGATAATTATAACGATAATAACGACGATAATAACGACGATAATAACGACGATAATAACGACGATATTAACGACGATAATAAAGGCGATAACAACGATGATAATGACGATAATAACGACGATAATAACGACGATATTAACGATGATAATTATAAAGAAAATAACGACGATAACAACGATGAAAATGGCGATAATAACGACGATATTAACGACGATAATAAAGACGATAATAACGACCATATTAACAATGATAATGACGATAATAACGACGATAATAACGACGATAATAACGACGATATTAACGTTGATAATAACGACGATAATAACGACGATTATAACGACGATAATAACGACAATAATTATGACGATAATTATGACGATAATAACGACGATAATAACGATGATAATGACGATAATTACGACGATAATAACGACGATAATAACGACGATAATAACGACGATTATAACGACGATAATAACGACGATTATTATGAGGATAATAAGGACGATAACAACGATGATAATGACGATAAAAACGACGATAATAACGTCGATAATAACGACGATAATAACGATGATAATGACGATAATAACGACGATAATGACGACGATAATTACGTCGATAATAACGACGATAATATCGACGATTATAACGACGATAATAACGACGATAATTATGACGATAATTATGACGATAATAACGACGATAATAACGATGATAATGACGATAATAACGACGATAATAACGTCGATAATAACGACGATAATAACGACGATAATAACGACGATATTAACGACGATAATAAAGGCGATAACAACGATGATAATGACGATAATAACGACGATAATAACGACGATATTAACGATGATAATTATAAAGAAAATAACGACGATAACAACGATGAAAATGGCGATAATAACGACGATATTAACGACGATAATAAAGACGATAATAACGACGATAATAACGGTAATAACGACGATAATAACGTAGATAATAACGACGATAATAACGACGATTATAACGACGATAATAACGACAATAATAACGAAGATAATGAAGACGATATTAACGACGATAATAACGACGATAATAACGACCATATTAACGATGATAATGACGATAATAACGACGATAATAACGACGATAATAACGACGATATTAACGACAATAATAACGAAGATAATTATGAGGATAATAAGGACGATAACAACTATGATAATGACGATAATAACGACGTTAATAACGTCGATAATAATGACAATATTAACGATGATAATGACGATAATAACGACTATAATAACGACAATATTAACGATGATAATGACGATAATAACGACGATAATAACGACGATAATAACGACGATATTAACGATGATAATTATGAAGATAATAACGACGATAACAACGATGAAAATGACGATAATAACGAAGATATTAACGACGATATTAACGATGATAATGACGATAATAACGACGATAATAAGGACGATAATAACGACGATAATAACGACGATAATATCGACGATGATAACGACGATAATAACGACGATAATTATGACGATAATTATGACGATAATAACGACGATAATAACAACGATATTAACGACGATAATTATGAGGCCAATAAGGACGATAACATCGATGATAATGACGATAATAACCACGATAATAACGTCGATAATAACGACGATAATAACGACGATAATTATGACGATAGTAACGAAGATATTAACGATGATAATAACGACGATAATAACGACGATTATAACGACGATAATTACGACGATAATTTTGACGATAAACATGACGATAATAACGACGATAAATATGACGATAATTATAACGATAATAACGACGATAATAACGACGATAATAACGACGATAATAACGACGATATTAACGACGATAATAAAGGCGATAACAACGATGATAATGACGATAATAACGACGATAATAACGACGATATTAACGATGATAATTATAAAGAAAATAACGACGATAACAACGATGAAAATGGCGATAATAACGACGATATTAACGACGATAATAAAGACGATAATAACGACCATATTAACAATGATAATGACGATAATAACGACGATAATAACGACGATAATAACGACGATATTAACGTTGATAATAACGACGATAATAACGACGATTATAACGACGATAATAACGACAATAATTATGACGATAATTATGACGATAATAACGACGATAATAACGATGATAATGACGATAATTACGACGATAATAACGACGATAATAACGACGATAATAACGACGATTATAACGACGATAATAACGACGATAATTATGAGGATAATAAGGACGATAACAACGATGATAATGACGATAAAAACGACGATAATAACGTCGATAATAACGACGATAATAACGATGATAATGACGATAATAACGACGATAATGACGACGATAATTACGTCGATAATAACGACGATAATATCGACGATTATAACGACGATAATAACGACGATAATTATGACGATAATTATGACGATAATAACGACGATAATAACGATGATAATGACGATAATAACGACGATAATAACGTCGATAATAACGACGATAATAACGACGATAATAACGACGATATTAACGACGATAATAACGACGATAATAACGACCATATTAACGATGATTATGACGAAAATAACGACGATATTAACGGCGATAATTATGAGGATAATAAGGAACATAACAACGATGATAATGACAATAATAACGACTATAATAACGACGAAAATAACGACGATACTAACGACAATAATAAAGACGATAACAACGACGATAATATCGGAGATATTAACGACGATAATAACAACGATAATAACGACGATATTAACTACGATAATAACAACGATAATAACGTCGGGAAAAACGACGATAATAACGACGGTAATAACGACGATATTAACGACGATACTAACGCCAATAATAAAGACGATGACAACGACGATAATAACGACGGAAATAACGACGATAATAACGACGGTAATAAGAACGATAATAACGACGATAATAACGACAATATTAACGATGATAATTATAACGATAATAACGACGATCATAACGATAATAATGACGATAATAACGACGATAATAACAACGATAAAACGACGATATTAACGACAATCATAAGGACGATAATTATGAGGAAAATAAAGACGATAACAACGATGGTAATGACGATAATAACGACGATAATAACGTCGATAATAACGACGTTAATAACGACAATATTAGCGACAATAATAACGACGATAATTATCAGGATATTAAGGTCGATAACAACGATGAAAATGACGACGATAATGACGACGATATTAACGACGATAATAACGACGATATTTACGACAATATTAACGATGATAATGACGATAATAACGACGATAATGACGACAATATTAACGAAGATAATGACGATGATAATGACGATATTAACGACGATAAAAACGACTAGAATAGCGACAATAATAACGATGATAATGACGATAATAACGACGATAATAACGTCGATAATAACGACGTTAATAACGACAATATTAGCGACAATAATAACGACGATAATTATCAGGATATTAAGGACGATAACAACGATGAAAATGACGATAATAACGACGATAAATATGACGATAATTATAACGATAATAACGACGATAATAACGACGATAATAACGACGATAATAACGACGATATTAACGACGATAATAAAGGCGATAACAACGATGATAATGACGATAATAACGACGATAATAACGACGATATTAACGATGATAATTATAAAGAAAATAACGACGATAACAACGATGAAAATGGCGATAATAACGACGATATTAACGACGATAATAAAGACGATAATAACGACGATAATAACGGTAATAACGACGATAATAACGTAGATAATAACGACGATAATAACGACGATTATAACGACGATAATAACGACAATAATAACGAAGATAATGAAGACGATATTAACGACGATAATAACGACGATAATAACGACGATATTAACGATGATAATGACGATAATAACGACGATAATAACGACGATAATAACGACGATATTAACGACAATAATAACGAAGATAATTATGAGGATAATAAGGACGATAACAACGATGATAATGACGATAATAACGACGATAATAACGTCGATAATAACGACAATATTAACGATGATAATGACGATAATAACGACTATAATAACGACAATATTAACGATGATAATGACGATAATAACGACGATAATAACGACGATAATAACGACGATATTAACGATGATAATTATGAGGATAATAACGACGATAACAACGATGAAAATGACGATAATAACGAAGATAATAACGACGATATTAACGATGATAATGACGATAATAACGACGATAATAAGGACGATAATAACGACGATAATAACGACGATAATAACGACGATGATAACGACGATAATAACGACGATAATTATGACGATAATAACGACGATAATAACGACGATAATAACAACGATATTAACGACGATAATTATGAGGCCAATAAGGACGATAACATCGATGATAATGACGATAATAACCACGATAATAACGGCGATAATAACGACGATAATAACGACGATAATAATGACGATAATAACGAAGATATTAACGATGATAATAACGACGATAATAACGACGATTATAACGACGATAATTACGACGATAATTATGACGATAAACATGACGATAATAACGACGATAAAAATGACGATAATAATAACGATAATAACGACGATAATAACGACGATAATAACGACGATAATAACGACGATATTAACGACGATAATAAAGACGATAACAACGATGATAATGACGATAATAACGACGATAATAACGACGATATTAACGATGATAATTATAAAGAAAATAACGACGATAACAACGATGAAAATGGCGATAATAACGACGATATTAACGACGATAATAAAGACGATAATAACGACGATATTAACAATGATAATGACGATAATAACGACGATAATAACGACGATAATAACGACGATATTAACGTTGATAATAACGACGATAATAACGACGATTATAACGACGATAATAACGACAATAATTATGACGATAATTATGACGATAATAACGACGATAATAACGATGATAATGACGATAATTACGACGATAATAACGACGATAATAACGACGATAATAACGACGATTATAACGACGATAATAACGACGATTATTATGAGGATAATAAGGACGATAACAACGATGATAATGACGATAAAAACGACGATAATAACGTCGATAATAACGACGATAATAACGATGATAATGACGATAATAACGACGATAATAAGGACGATAATTACGTCGATAATAACGACGATAATAACGACGATTATAACGACGATAATAACGACGATAATTATGACGATAATTATGACGATAATAACGACGATAATAACGATGATAATGACGATAATAACGACGATAATAACGTCGATAATAACGACGATAATAACGACGATAATAACGACGATATTAACGACGATAATAACGACGATAATAACGACGATAATAACGATGATAATGACGAAAATAACGACGATATTAACGGCGATAATTATGAGGATAATAAGGAACATAACAACGATGATAATGACAATAATAACGACTATAATAACAACGAAAATACCGACGATACTAACGACAATAATAAAGACGATAATAACGACGATAATAACGGAGATATTAACGACGATAATAACAACGATAATAACGACGATATTAACTACGATAATAACAACGATAATAACGTCGGGAAAAACGACGATAATAACGACGGTAATAACGACGATATTAACGACGATACTAACGCCAATAATAAAGACGATGACAACGACGATAATAACGACGGAAATAACGACGATAATAACGACGGTAATAAGAACGATAATAACGACGATAATAACGACAATATTAACGATGATAATTATAACGATAATAACGACGATCATAACGATAATAATGACGATAATAACGACGATAATAACAACGATAAAACGACGATATTAACGACAATCATAAGGACGATAATTATGAGGAAAATAAAGACGATAACAACGATGGTAATGACGATAATAACGACGATAATAACGTCGATAATAACGACGATAATAACGACGATTATAACGACGATAATAACGACGATAATTATGACGATAACTATGACGATAATAACGACGATAATAACGATGATGATGACGATATTAAAGATGCTAATAACGACGATAATAACGACGATTATAACGACGATAATTACGACGATAATTATGACGATAAACATGACGATAATAACGACGATAATAAAGACAATAATAACGACAATAATAACGACGATAATAACGACGATAATAACGACGATTATAACGATGAGGATGATAATAACGATGATAATAACGACAATAATAACGACGATAATCACGAGGATATTAACCACGATAATAACCACGATAATAACGACAACAATAAGGACGAATATAACGACGATAATAACGACGATAATAATGACAATAATAACGACAATACTAACGACGATAATAACGATGAGGATGATAATAACGATTATAATAACGTAGATTATAACGAGGATAATAACGACGATAATATCGACGATAATTACGACGATAATAAAGACGATAATAACGAATATATTAACGACGATAATAAAAACGATGAGGATGATAATAACGACGATAATAACGACAGAATTTAAGTCGATAATAACGACGATATTAGCGACGATAATAACGATGAGGATGATAATAACGATTATAATAACGTAGATAATAACGAGGATAATAACGACGATAATAACGACGATAATTACGACGATAATAAAGACGATAATAACGAATATAATAACAACGATAATAAAAACGATGAGGATGATAATAACGACGATATTAACGACGATAATTACGACGATAATAAAGACGATAATAACGAATATAATATCAACGATAATAAAAACGATGAGGATGATAATAACGACGATAATAACGACGATAATATTGATGATAATAATGATGATAATAACGACGATAATAACGACAAAATTAAAGACGATATTAACGACGATAATAACGATGAGGATGATAATAACGATGATAATAACGAAGATATTAACGAGGATAATAACGACGATAATAACGACGATATTATCGACGATAATAGCGACGATAATATCGACGATAATAACGACGATAATAACGATGAGGATGATAATAACGATGATAATAACGAGGAGATAATGACGACGATAATAAAGACAATAATAGCGACTATAATAACGACGATAATAACGATGAGGATGATAATAAGGATGATAATAAAGATGATAATAACGACGATAATAACGTCGATAATAACGACGATAATTATGACGATAATTATGACGATAATAACGACGATAATAACAACGATATTAACGACGATAATTATGAGGCCAATAAGGACGATAACATCGATGATAATGACGATAATAACCACGATAATAACGTCGATAATAACGACGATAATAACGACGATAATTATGACGATAGTAACGAAGATATTAACGATGATAATAACGACGATAATAACGACGATTATAACGACGATAATTACGACGATAATTATGACGATAAACATGACGATAATAACGACGATAAATATGACGATAATTATAACGATAATAACGACGATAATAACGACGATAATAACGACGATAATAACGACGATATTAACGACGATAATAAAGGCGATAACAACGATGATAATGACGATAATAACGACGATAATAACGACGATATTAACGATGATAATTATAAAGAAAATAACGACGATAACAACGATGAAAATGGCGATAATAACGACGATATTAACGACGATAATAAAGACGATAATAACGACCATATTAACAATGATAATGACGATAATAACGACGATAATAACGACGATAATAACGACGATATTAACGTTGATAATAACGACGATAATAACGACGATTATAACGACGATAATAACGACAATAATTATGACGATAATTATGACGATAATAACGACGATAATAACGATGATAATGACGATAATTACGACGATAATAACGACGATAATAACGACGATAATAACGACGATTATAACGACGATAATAACGACGATTATTATGAGGATAATAAGGACGATAACAACGATGATAATGACGATAATAACGACGATAATAACGACGATAATGACGTCGATAATAACACGATAATAAAGACGATAACAACAATGATAATGACGATAAAAACGACGATAATAACGACTACAATAACGACAATATTAACGATGATAATGACGATAATAACGACGATAATAAGGACATTATTAACGATGATAATGACGTCGATAATAACACGATAATAAAGACGATAACAACAATGATAATGACAATAAAAACGACGAAAATAACGACTACAATAACGACAATATTAACGATGATAATGACGATAATAACGACGATAATAACGACATTATTAACGATGATAATGACGATAATAACGATGATAATAAGGACGATAATAACGTCGATAATAACGACGATAATAACGACGATATTAACGACAATAATAACGACTATAATTATGAGGATAATAAGGACGATAACAACCATGATAATGACGATAATAACGACGATAATAACGACGATAATAAGGACGATAATAACGACGGTAATAAGGACGATAATAACGACGATAATGACGTCGATAATAACACGATATTAAAGACGATAACTACAATGATAATGACGATAAAAACGACGATAATAGCGACTACAGTAACGACAATACTAACGATGATAATGACAATAATAACGACGATAATAACGGCATTATTAACGATGATAATGACGATAATAACGACGATAATAAGGACGATAATGACGACGATAATAACGACGATAATAACGACGATAATAAGGACGATAATAACGACGATAATGACGTCGATAATAACACGATAATAAAGACGATAACTACAATGATAATGACGATAAAAAAGACGATAATAGCGACTACAATAACGACAATATTAACGATGATAATGACGATAATAACGACGATAATAACGACATTATTAACGATGATAATGACGATAAAAACGACGATAATAAGGACGAAAATAACGACGATAATAACGTCGATAATAACGACGATAATAACGACGATTTTAACGACAATAATAACGAAGATATTTATGAGGATAATAATGACGATAACAACGTTGATAATGACGATAAAAACGACGATAATAACGTTGATAATAACGACGATAATAACGACGATATTAACGACAATAATAACGACGATAATTATGAGGATAATAAGGACGATAACAACGATGATAATGACGACAATAATAACGACGATAATAAGGACGATATTAACGACGATAATAACGACGATAATGACGTCGATAATAACGACGATATTAATGACAATAATAACGAAGATAATTATGAGGATAATAAGGACGATAACAACGATGATAATCACGATAATAACGACGATAATAACGTCGATAATAACGACGATAATAACGACGATATTAACGACAATAATAACGACGATAATTATGAGGATAATAAGGACGATAATAACGATGATAATGACGATAATAACGACGATAATAACGACAATATTAACGATGATAATGACGATAATAACGACGATAATAAGGACGATATTAACGACGATAATAACGACGATAATAACGACGATATTAATGACAATAATAACGACTATAATTATGAGGATAATAAGGACGATAACAACGATGATAATGACGATAATAACGACGATAATAACGACGATAATAAGGACGATAATAACGACGATAATAAGGACGATAATAACGACGATAATGACGTCGATAATAACACGATAATAAAGACGATAACTACAATGATAATGACGATAATAACGACTACAATAACGACAATATTAACGTTGATAATGACGATAATAACGACGATAATAACGACATTATTAACGATGATAATGACGATAATAACGACGATAATAAGGACGATAATAACGACGATAATAACGTCGATAATAACGACGATAACAACGACGATTTTAACGACAATAATAACGAAGATAATTATGAGGATAATAATGACGATAACAACGTTGATAATGACGATAATAACGACGATAATAACGTCGGTAATAACGACGATAATAACGACGATATTAACGACAATAATAACGACGATAATTATGAGGATAATAAGGACGATAACAACGATGATAATGACGATAATAACGACGATAATAAGGACGATAATAACGACGATAATAACGACGAAAATAACGACAAAATAAACGACGATTATAACGACAATATTAACGATGATAATGACGATAATAACGACGATAATAAGGACGATAATAACAGACGATAATTACGTGAATAATAACGAAGATAATAACGACGATAATAACGACGATAATTATGAAGATAATAACGACAATAAATACAATGATAATGACGATAATAACAACGATGTTAACGACAATAATAACGACGATAATTATGAGGATAATAAAAACGATAATAACGACGATAATTAAGTCGATAATAAGGACGATTGTAACGCCGATAATATCGACGAAAATTATGAGGATAATAAGGACGATAACAACGATGATAATGACGATAATAACGACTATAATAACGACGATAATAAGGACGATAATAACGACGACAATAAGGACGATAATAACGACGATAATGACGTCGATAATAACACGATAATAAAGACGATAACTACAATGATAATGACGATAAAAACGACGATAATAACGACTACATTAACGACAATATTAGCGATGATAATGACGATGATAACGACGATAATAACGACATTATTAACGAGGATAATGACGATAATAACGACGATAATAAAGACGATAATAACGACGATCATAACGACGAAAATACCGACGAAAATAACGACGATAATAACGACAATATTAACGATGATAATGACGATAATAACGAAGATAATAACGACTATAATAACGTCAATTTTAACGATGATAATGACGATAATAACGACGACAATAATAGCGATAATAACGACGATAATAACGTCGATAATAACGACTATTAACGACAATAATAACGACGATAACAACGATTATAACGACGATATTAACGACGATAATAACGACTATAATAACGACAATATTAACGATGATAATGACGATAATAACAACGATAATAACGACATTATTAACGATGATAATGACGATAATAACGACGAGAATAAGGACGATAATAACGACGATAATAACGACGATAAAAACGACGATAATAACGACGATATTAACGACGATAATAAGGACGATAATTACGTGGATAATAAGGACGATAATAACGACGATAATAACGACGAAAATTATGAAGATAATAACGACAATAAATACAATGAAAATGACGATAATAACAACGATGTTAACGACAATAATAACGACGATATTTATGAGGATAATAAGAACGATAATAACGACGATAATTAATTCGATAATAAGGACGATTGTAACGCCGATAATAACGACGAAAATTATGAGGAAAATAAGGACGATAACAACGATGATAATGACGATAATAACGACTATAATAACGACGATAATAAGGACGATAATAACGACGACAATAAGGACGATAATAACGACGATAATGACGTCGATAATAACACGATAATAAAGACGATAACTACAATGATAATGACGATAAAAACGACGATAATAACGACTACATTAACGACAATATTAGCGATGATAATGACGATGATAACGACGATAATAACGACATTATTAACGAGGATAATGACGATAATAACGACGATAATAAAGACGATAATAACGACGATCATAACGACGAAAATACCGACGAAAATAACGACGATAATAACGACAATATTAACGATGATAATGACGATAATAACGAAGATAATAACGACTATAATAACGTCAATTTTAACGATGATAATGACGATAATAACGACGACAATAATAGCGATAATAACGACGATAATAACGTCGATAATAACGACTATTAACGACAATAATAACGACGATAACAACGATTATAACGACGATATTAACGACGATAATAACGACTATAATAACGACAATATTAACGATGATAATGACGATAATAACAACGATAATAACGACATTATTAACGATGATAATGACGATAATAACGACGAGAATAAGGACGATAATAACGACGATAATAACGACGATAAAAACGACGATAATAACGACGATATTAACGACGATAATAAGGACGATAATTACGTGGATAATAAGGACGATAATAACGACGATAATAACGACGAAAATTATGAAGATAATAACGACAATAAATACAATGAAAATGACGATAATAACAACGATGTTAACGACAATAATAACGACGATAATTATGAGGATAATAAGAACGATAATAACGACGATAATTAATTCGATAATAAGGACGATTGTAACGCCGATAATAACGACGAAAATTATGAGGAAAATAAGGACGATAACAACGATGATAATGACGATAATAACGACTATAATAACGACGATAATAAGGACGATAATAACGACGACAATAAGGACGATAATAACGACGATAATGACGTCGATAATAACACGATAATAAAGACGATAACAACAATGATAATGACAATAAAAACGACGAAAATAACGACTACAATAACGACAATATTAACGATGATAATGACGATAATAACGACGATAATAACGACATTATTAACGATGATAATGACGATAATAACGACGATAATAAGGACGACAATAACGTCGATAATAACGAGTATATTAACGACAATAATAACGACGATAATTATGAGGATAATAAGGACGATAACAACGATGATAATGACGATAATAACGACGATAATAACGACGATATTAATGACGATAATAACGACGACAATAAGGACGATAATAACGACGATAATGACGTCGATAATAACACGATAATAAAGACGATAACAACAATGATAATGACGATAAAAACGACGAAAATAACGACTACAATAACGACAATATTAACGATGATAATGAAGATAATAACGACGATAATAACGACATTATTAACGATGATAATGACAATAATAACGACGATAATAAAGACGATAATAACGACGATAATAACGTCGATAATAACGACGATAATTACGACGATTATAATGACAATAATAACGATGATATTAACGACAATAATAACGACGATAATTATGAGGATAATAAGGACGATAACAACGGTGATAATGACGATAATAACGACGATAATGACGACAATATTAATGATGACAATGACGATAATAACGACGATAATAACGACGAAAATACCGACGATAATGACGACGATATTAACGACTATAATAACGACAATATTAACGATGATAATGGCGATAATAACGACGATAATAACGTCGATAATAACTGCGATAATTATGAAGATAATAAGGAAGATAACAACGATGACAATGACGATAATAACGACGATAATAACGACGATATTTACGACAATATTAACGATGATAATGACGATAATAACGACGATAATGACGACAATATTAACGATGATAATGACGATAATAACGACGATAATGACGACAATATTAACGATGATAATGACGATGATAATGACGATATTAACGACGATAAAAACGACTAGAATAGCGACAATAATAACGATGATAATGACGATAATAACGACGATAATAACGTCGATAATAACAACGTTAATAACGACAATATTAGCGACAATAATAACGACGATAATTATCAGGATATTAAGGACGATAACAACGATGAAAATGACGATAATAACGACGATAAATATGACGATAATTATAACGATAATAACGACGATAATAACGACGATAATAACGACGATAATAACGACGATATTAACGACGATAATAAAGGCGATAACAACGATGATAATGACGATAATAACGACGATAATAACGACGATATTAACGATGATAATTATAAAGAAAATAACGACGATAACAACGATGAAAATGGCGATAATAACGACGATATTAACGACGATAATAAAGACGATAATAACGACGATAATAACGGTAATAACGACGATAATAACGTAGATAATAACGACGATAATAACGACGATTATAACGACGATAATAACGACAATAATAACGAAGATAATGAAGACGATATTAACGACGATAATAACGACGATAATAACGACCATATTAACGATGATAATGACGATAATAACGACGATAATAACGACGATAATAACGACGATATTAACGACAATAATAACGAAGATAATTATGAGGATAATAAGGACGATAACAACTATGATAATGACGATAATAACGACGTTAATAACGTCGATAATAATGACAATATTAACGATGATAATGACGATAATAACGACTATAATAACGACAATATTAACGATGATAATGACGATAATAACGACGATAATAACGACGATAATAACAACGATATTAACGATGATAATTATGAAGATAATAACGACGATAACAACGATGAAAATGACGATAATAACGAAGATATTAACGACGATATTAACGATGATAATGACGATAATAACGACGATAATAAGGACGATAATAACGACGATAATAACGACGATAATATCGACGATGATAACGACGATAATAACGACGATAATTATGACGATAATTATGACGATAATAACGACGATAATAACAACGATATTAACGACGATAATTATGAGGCCAATAAGGACGATAACATCGATGATAATGACGATAATAACCACGATAATAACGTCGATAATAACGACGATAATAACGACGATAATTATGACGATAGTAACGAAGATATTAACGATGATAATAACGACGATAATAACGACGATTATAACGACGATAATTACGACGATAATTATGACGATAAACATGACGATAATAACGACGATAAATATGACGATAATTATAACGATAATAACGACGATAATAACGACGATAATAACGACGATAATAACGACGATATTAACGACGATAATAAAGGCGATAACAACGATGATAATGACGATAATAACGACGATAATAACGACGATATTAACGATGATAATTATAAAGAAAATAACGACGATAACAACGATGAAAATGGCGATAATAACGACGATATTAACGACGATAATAAAGACGATAATAACGACAATATTAACAATGATAATGACGATAATAACGACGATAATAACGACGATAATAACGACGATATTAACGTTGATAATAACGACGATAATAACGACGATTATAACGACGATAATAACGACAATAATTATGACGATAATTATGACGATAATAACGACGATAATAACGATGATAATGACGATAATTACGACGATAATAACGACGATAATAACGACGATAATAACGACGATTATAACGACGATAATAACGACGATTATTATGAGGATAATAAGGACGATAACAACGATGATAATGACGATAAAAACGACGATAATAACGTCGATAATAACGACGATAATAACGATGATAATGACGATAATAACGACGATAATGACGACGATAATTACGTCGATAATAACGACGATAATATCGACGATTATAACGACGATAATAACGACGATAATTATGACGATAATTATGACGATAATAACGACGATAATAACGATGATAATGACGATAATAACGACGATAATAACGTCGATAATAACGACGATAATAACGACGATAATAACGACGATATTAACGACGATAATAACGACGATAATAACGACGATATTAACGACGATAATAACGACGATATTAACGGCGATAATTATGAGGATAATAAGGAACATAACAACGATGATAATGACAATAATAACGACTATAATAACAACGAAAATACCGACGATACTAACGACAATAATAAAGACGATAACAACGACGATAATATCGGAGATATTAACGACGATAATAACAACGATAATAACGACGATATTAACTACGATAATAACAACGATAATAACGTCGGGAAAAACGACGATAATAACGACGGTAATAACGACGATATTAACGACGATACTAACGCCAATAATAAAGACGATGACAACGACGATAATAACGACGGAAATAACGACGATAATAACGACGGTAATAAGAACGATAATAACGACGATAATAACGACAATATTAACGATGATAATTATAACGATAATAACGACGATCATAACGATAATAATGACGATAATAACGACGATAATAACAACGATAAAACGACGATATTAACGACAATCATAAGGACGATAATTATGAGGAAAATAAAGACGATAACAACGATGGTAATGACGATAATAACGACGATAATAACGTCGATAATAACGACGTTAATAACGACAATATTAGCGACAATAATAACGACGATAATTATCAGGATATTAAGGTCGATAACAACGATGAAAATGACGACGATAATGACGACGATATTAACGACGATAATAACGACGATATTTACGACAATATTAACGATGATAATGACGATAATAACGACGATAATGACGACAATATTAACGAAGATAATGACGATGATAATGACGATATTAACGACGATAAAAACGACTAGAATAGCGACAATAATAACGATGATAATGACGATAATAACGACGATAATAACGTCGATAATAACGACGTTAATAACGACAATATTAGCGACAATAATAACGACGATAATTATCAGGATATTAAGGACGATAACAACGATGAAAATGACGATAATAACGACGATAAATATGACGAT
The DNA here is from genome assembly GCA_911387685.1 of Dolichovespula media. Taxonomy (NCBI): domain Eukaryota; kingdom Metazoa; phylum Arthropoda; class Insecta; order Hymenoptera; family Vespidae; genus Dolichovespula; species Dolichovespula media. Next base: position 581,701 of record OU426854.1, read on the forward strand.
AATTATAACGATAATAACGACGATAATAACGACGATAATAACGACGATAATAACGACGATATTAACGACGATAATAAAGGCGATAACAACGATGATAATGACGATAATAACGACGATAATAACGACGATATTAACGATGATAATTATAAAGAAAATAACGACGATAACAACGATGAAAATGGCGATAATAACGACGATATTAACGACGATAATAAAGACGATAATAACGACGATAATAACGGTAATAACGACGATAATAACGTAGATAATAACGACGATAATAACGACGATTATAACGACGATAATAACGACAATAATAACGAAGATAATGAAGACGATATTAACGACGATAATAACGACGATAATAACGACCATATTAACGATGATAATGACGATAATAACGACGATAATAACGACGATAATAACGACGATATTAACGACAATAATAACGAAGATAATTATGAGGATAATAAGGACGATAACAACTATGATAATGACGATAATAACGACGTTAATAACGTCGATAATAATGACAATATTAACGATGATAATGACGATAATAACGACTATAATAACGACAATATTAACGATGATAATGACGATAATAACGACGATAATAACGACGATAATAACGACGATATTAACGATGATAATTATGAAGATAATAACGACGATAACAACGATGAAAATGACGATAATAACGAAGATATTAACGACGATATTAACGATGATAATGACGATAATAACGACGATAATAACGACGATAATAACGACGATAATAACGACGATAATATCGACGATGATAACGACGATAATAACGACGATAATTATGACGATAATTATGACGATAATAACGACGATAATAACAACGATATTAACGACGATAATTATGAGGCCAATAAGGACGATAACATCGATGATAATGACGATAATAACCACGATAATAACGTCGATAATAACGACGATAATAACGACGATAATTATGACGATAGTAACGAAGATATTAACGATGATAATAACGACGATAATAACGACGATTATAACGACGATAATTACGACGATAATTATGACGATAAACATGACGATAATAACGACGATAAATATGACGATAATTATAACGATAATAACGACGATAATAACGACGATAATAACGACGATAATAACGACGATATTAACGACGATAATAAAGACGATAACAACGATGATAATGACGATAATAACGACGATAATAACGACGATATTAACGATGATAATTATAAAGAAAATAACGACGATAACAACGATGAAAATGGCGATAATAACGACGATATTAACGACGATAATAAAGACGATAATAACGACCATATTAACAATGATAATGACGATAATAACGACGATAATAACGACGATAATAACGACGATATTAACGTTGATAATAACGACGATAATAACGACGATTATAACGACGATAATAACGACAATAATTATGACGATAATTATGACGATAATAACGACGATAATAACGATGATAATGACGATAATTACGACGATAATAACGACGATAATAACGACGATAATAACGACGATTATAACGACGATAATAACGACGATAATTATGAGGATAATAAGGACGATAACAACGATGATAATGACGATAAAAACGACGATAATAACGTCGATAATAACGACGATAATAACGATGATAATGACGATAATAACGACGATATTAACGACGATAATTACGACGATAATAACGACGATAATAACGACGATTATAACGACGATAATAACGACGATAATTATGACGATAATTATGACGATAATAACGACGATAATAACGATGATAATGACGATAATAACGACGATAATAACGTCGATAATAACGACGATAATAACGACGATAATAACGACGATATTAACGACGATAATAACGACGATAATAACGACGATAATAACGATGATTATGACGATAATAACGACGATATTAACGGCGATAATTATGAGGATAATAAGGAACATAACAACGATGATAATGACAATAATAACGACTATAATAACAACGAAAATACCGACGATACTAACGACAATAATAAAGACGATAACAACGACGATAATATCGGAGATATTAACGACGATAATAACAACGATAATAACGACGATATTAACTACGATAATAACAACGATAATAACGTCGGGAAAAACGACGATAATAACGACGGTAATAACGACGATATTAACGACGATACTAACGCCAATAATAAAGACGATGACAACGACGATAATAACGACGGAAATAACGACGATAATAACGACGGTAATAAGAACGATAATAACGACGATAATAACGACAATATTAACGATGATAATTATAACGATAATAACGACGATCATAACGATAATAATGACGATAATAACGACGATAATAACAACGATAAAACGACGATATTAACGACAATCATAAGGACGATAATTATGAGGAAAATAAAGACGATAACAACGATGGTAATGACGATAATAACGACGATAATAACGTCGATAATAACGACGATAATAACGACGATTATAACGACGATAATAACGACGATAATTATGACGATAACTATGACGATAATAACGACGATAATAACGATGATGATGACGATATTAAAGATGCTAATAACGACGATAATAACGACGATTATAACGACGATAATTACGACGATAATTATGACGATAAACATGACGATAATAACGACGATAATAAAGACAATAATAACGACAATAATAACGACGATAATAACGACGATAATAACGACGATTATAACGATGAGGATGATAATAACGATGATAATAACGACAATAATAACGACGATAATCACGAGGATATTAACCACGATAATAACCACGATAATAACGACAACAATAAGGACGAATATAACGACGATAATAACGACGATAATAATGACAATAATAACGACAATACTAACGACGATAATAACGATGAGGATGATAATAACGATTATAATAACGTAGATTATAACGAGGATAATAACGACGATAATATCGACGATAATTACGACGATAATAAAGACGATAATAACGAATATATTAACGACGATAATAAAAACGATGAGGATGATAATAACGACGATAATAACGACAGAATTTAAGTCGATAATAACGACGATATTAGCGACGATAATAACGATGAGGATGATAATAACGATTATAATAACGTAGATAATAACGAGGATAATAACGACGATAATAACGACGATAATTACGACGATAATAAAGACGATAATAACGAATATAATAACAACGATAATAAAAACGATGAGGATGATAATAACGACGATAATAACGACGATAATTACGACGATAATAAAGACGATAATAACGAATATAATATCAACGATAATAAAAACGATGAGGATGATAATAACGACGATAATAACGACGATAATATTGATGATAATAATGATGATAATAACGACGATAATAACGACAAAATTAAAGACGATATTAACGACGATAATAACGATGAGGATGATAATAACGATGATAATAACGAAGATATTAACGAGGATAATAACGACGATAATAACGACGATATTATCGACGATAATAGCGACGATAATATCGACGATAATAACGACGATAATAACGATGAGGATGATAATAACGATGATAATAACGAGGAGATAATGACGACGATAATAAAGACAATAATAGCGACTATAATAACGACGATAATAACGATGAGGATGATAATAAGGATGATAATAAAGATGATAATAACGACGATAATAACGTCGATAATAACGACGATAATTATGACGATAATTATGACGATAATAACGACGATAATAACAACGATATTAACGACGATAATTATGAGGCCAATAAGGACGATAACATCGATGATAATGACGATAATAACCACGATAATAACGTCGATAATAACGACGATAATAACGACGATAATTATGACGATAGTAACGAAGATATTAACGATGATAATAACGACGATAATAACGACGATTATAACGACGATAATTACGACGATAATTATGACGATAAACATGACGATAATAACGACGATAAATATGACGATAATTATAACGATAATAACGACGATAATAACGACGATAATAACGACGATAATAACGACGATATTAACGACGATAATAAAGGCGATAACAACGATGATAATGACGATAATAACGACGATAATAACGACGATATTAACGATGATAATTATAAAGAAAATAACGACGATAACAACGATGAAAATGGCGATAATAACGACGATATTAACGACGATAATAAAGACGATAATAACGACCATATTAACAATGATAATGACGATAATAACGACGATAATAACGACGATAATAACGACGATATTAACGTTGATAATAACGACGATAATAACGACGATTATAACGACGATAATAACGACAATAATTATGACGATAATTATGACGATAATAACGACGATAATAACGATGATAATGACGATAATTACGACGATAATAACGACGATAATAACGACGATAATAACGACGATAATAACGACGATAATAACGACGATTATTATGAGGATAATAAGGACGATAACAACGATGATAATGACGATAAAAACGACGATAATAACGTCGATAATAACGACGATAATAACGATGATAATGACGATAATAACGACGATAATGACGACGATAATTACGTCGATAATAACGACGATAATATCGACGATTATAACGACGATAATAACGACGATAATTATGACGATAATTATGACGATAATAACGACGATAATAACGATGATAATGACGATAATAACGACGATAATAACGTCGATAATAACGACGATAATAACGACGATAATAACGACGATATTAACGACGATAATAACGACGATAATAACGACCATATTAACGATGATTATGACGAAAATAACGACGATATTAACGGCGATAATTATGAGGATAATAAGGAACATAACAACGATGATAATGACAATAATAACGACTATAATAACAACGAAAATACCGACGATACTAACGACAATAATAAAGACGATAACAACGACGATAATATCGGAGATATTAACGACGATAATAACAACGATAATAACGACGATATTAACTACGATAATAACAACGATAATAACGTCGGGAAAAACGACGATAATAACGACAGTAATAACGACGATATTAACGACGATACTAACGCCAATAATAAAGACGATGACAACGACGATAATAACGACGGAAATAACGACGATAATAACGACGGTAATAAGAACGATAATAACGACGATAATAACGACAATATTAACGATGATAATTATAACGATAATAACGACGATCATAACGATAATAATGACGATAATAACGACGATAATAACAACGATAAAACGACGATATTAACGACAATCATAAGGACGATAATTATGAGGAAAATAAAGACGATAACAACGATGGTAATGACGATAATAACGACGATAATAACGTCGATAATAACGACGATAATAACGACGATTATAACGACGATAATAACGACGATAATTATGACGATAACTATGACGATAATAACGACGATAATAACGATGATGATGACGATATTAAAGATGCTAATAACGACGATAATAACGACGATTATAACGACGATAATTACGACGATAATTATGACGATAAACATGACGATAATAACGACGATAATAAAGACAATAATAACGACAATAATAACGACGATAATAACGACGATAATAACGACGATTATAACGATGAGGATGATAATAACGATGATAATAACGACAATAATAACGACGATAATCACGAGGATATTAACCACGATAATAACCACGATAATAACGACAACAATAAGGACGAATATAACGACGATAATAACGACGATAATAATGACAATAATAACGACAATACTAACGACGATAATAACGATGAGGATGATAATAACGATTATAATAACGTAGATTATAACGAGGATAATAACGACGATAATATCGACGATAATTACGACGATAATAAAGACGATAATAACGAATATATTAACGACGATAATAAAAACGATGAGGATGATAATAACGACGATAATAACGACAGAATTTAAGTCGATAATAACGACGATATTAGCGACGATAATAACGATGAGGATGATAATAACGATTATAATAACGTAGATAATAACGAGGATAATAACGACGATAATAACGACGATAATTACGACGATAATAAAGACGATAATAACGAATATAATAACAACGATAATAAAAACGATGAGGATGATAATAACGACGATAATAACGACGATAATTACGACGATAATAAAGACGATAATAACGAATATAATAACAACGATAATAAAAACGATGAGGATGATAATAACGACGATAATAACGACGATAATATTGATGATAATAATGATGATAATAACGACGATAATAACGACAAAATTAAAGACGATATTAACGACGATAATAACGATGAGGATGATAATAACGATGATAATAACGAAGATATTAACGAGGATAATAACGACGATAATAACGACGATATTATCGACGATAATAGCGACGATAATATCGACGATAATAACGACGATAATAACGATGAGGATGATAATAACGATGATAATAACGAGGAGATAATGACGACGATAATAAAGACAATAATAGCGACTATAATAACGACGATAATAACGATGAGGATGATAATAAGGATGATAATAAAGATGATAATAACGACGATAATAACGTCGATAATAATGACGATAATAAAGACGATAATAACGACGATAATTACGACGATAATAACGCCCAACGACGTACTGTAATAAAGTGAAGAAAATACCTTAGAAAATATGAATTAAGATTAGTATTAAGAATATTCTAGGTCTAAGGTATTAGGCTTAGCGAGATTAGGATTAGGACAAATGATGCGAGACACCATTATCTTCGTATTTACAAGAGGACACTGTCGGCATGATGGAAAGTCCAGCGAAAACATATAAAAAGATCCAGCGAAAACCAGAGAGAGACTACTACAGTCGCTCAGCCTGTTCAAACGTGTTCTTGTCCAGCTCTAAAATAAAAGGAAAATTTTCTAACTAATATCAAGGTTCTTTGTTATCAAATAAACTTTGTTACTATCAAATTTTTGTGTGCAAATTTCAATCACGTTCATCCAATTCGCGCTTCTATTAACGAACCTAATTTTATGAGGTCCTGCCCACTTTTAAAGGAAATTCTTATACCCTGTTAAGTTCCTAGGTTTTGAAAGAGCTCATTGGCGACAGTGAACCTCCGAAGGAGAATTGATCAATTTAAGGTATAAAAGCTAGTATATCTCACTCTCGCTCCCGTGCTACGAGCCAAAAAGAGAAGAGTTAGCGAGGTTTGAGTAAAGGACGCAAGTCTTGACCAAACCGTATCAGCTACTCAGAGAATACTAGTTTTTTTTTGTTTTGTTGCTTCCCTTCATCTGGAACATAACAAGGAGCAGGAACAAAATTTTGGTGGCAGCGGTGGGATTTGAAAATCTCCGAGGAGACTTCAGTGCTGAAACACATTTCGGCATAAAAACACGCTCCTTAACATCTATTTAACATCAAATTAAAATGGCCAGTACTCCAAAGTCGCCCACTGGAATCAAGGCTCCACTTACCAAGGAAGAACTTAGGCTATATGAAGAAGAAATAGATGAAAGAGAATCTAGAATAGAAATGCGTCTCGAGGAACGCTCTGTGATGGAACAGAGAACAAAACAGATAGAAAGGAGGATCAGAGAGCGCGAGAACGAACCCCTTGCAAGTACACAACGTGAAGGAAGCAGGCATACTTCTCATGAAGATCTATACAGGCTGTATGACGGGTATACTACAACAAGGAAAACAGACCCACGAGAACAAAGGCCAAATATAGGTAAAACAAACTTTGAGAGTAATAATGTAAAAATGACCAGTCCTGGAGTACCTGATTTTAAGCTAAGGGAAATCATGGACACCATTCCGCGTTTCGAAGGGTATAACTTGTCAGTCCTGCAGTTCGCCAGGGCGTGCAAAAGGGCGATGGATCAGTTCTCAGATTCTCCCCCGGCCGACGTTGAAAGACATTTGGCGAGGAGAATCCGTGCGGAACTGGACGGACACGCATATTCGGTAACAGAATATCAAGAACTATACACCGTAGAACGACTAATAAGTACGTTAACAGCGGCGTTCCAACCGGCGAAATCCTCCAGTCATTATAAGGGGCAACTTGTAAAGAAATTCTTGATGTTCTAGAAAACGGTTTGCCTGAAAAATATGAGCTGAGGACAAGTACGAGCAGTACCATGACCTAACGACCGCGGTAAACGCTCTCCTTAGCATGAGTAGGACTTTGGAAAAGTATCGGGCACGAGTAGGTAGGACTGGGCCTAGGGAAACAGCCAGGGTACGCACTATTACTGTGGAAACAAGAGCCTGCGAGATTTGTAAGAGACCGGGCCATTCAACATCAGAATGCGGAAATAGGAGACGACCTTCTACTTTTGCTGAGATAGCGGCAAGGCCTCCATCGCCTCGCGAAAGGAAATGGGGAAAAGAACGTCCTGTAGGTTCGAGACCTTCTAGCCCTTGTGACACAAGGACCTGTTGCTTTTGCAAAAAAAATAGGCATATTCTAAAGGACTGCAGGAAGTTAAAATATGATAGTGAGCATCGTAGTCAGGACAAGCGCTACACTAATTATGCGGGTCGCCGAAGTCCTGACCATAGAGACAGGGATCGCCCACCCGCTAAGGAACGTACCTATCCAAGGGCGGAGAAACGCTCCGATGAACGGCGTGATTCTTATAAGTACGAGGAAAAACCAAAGATTTCCAGGAACAACAGTCGGGAGCGGCGAAGCCCGACCTCCGATCGTAGGAAAAATCGGACTTGCCGTAATTCGAGTGATAGCGAGTCGGGAAACGAGAAAGCGGCCCGTCCCGAAGCGACAAGAGTGGGGCCACTCAAGGAGACGCTCCACCCCGCTAAAGCACGCAAGCGACGCGCAGGGGCCGCATCACAGTAATTACGTTTAAACCTTTTTACTTCTCTTCATGTTGTTCAACTTATCTCTCACTATCAATGTAGGTTGAGGGGACATTCTACCCTAGGTACTGCTTTTTCACACTCCTGGGAAACGAATCAAAAAAAAAACGCAGCCTCAGTTCCAACTACGATCTTAAAGCTGTAAACTTCGTGATTCTTTTAACGATGATAAAATTCGAATTGTACTTTAAGAGATTTAGAAATAAATTAGTTAAATTTTTCGTTGGAACCCGGTCATTTGTCCGAACGTCATAAAAGCAATCTTCTATGATTCGGCGTTCTACAAATCGACGTGTGATCGACAAATTCTTGAAATCCGCAAGTTCTTGTTCCAAATACCTAAACTTATTCTATATTCAGAGGTGCGTACGACTCGCACGGGCAAATAGGCTAAGTCTTATCTACTCCAGAATTAAAGGTGAGTACGAATCGCACGAATTCGAATTCTTCTCATATCCAGTCAGAGGTGCGTACGAATCGCACGAGTCATACCCCGTATCCTCCCTGGATCCGAAGCAACTGACGTTGCGATGAAGTTATCCTATACCAGAAAACACGCCGAGGCGGATGCAAGTATCATATTCGCAGGTTGCTCGCGGAATTCTATACCGTCCCGAAGTATCTGTCGGATTTAGGCATGGAATCAAACACCGAATCTCTCCGCCGCGGAATTTCACACCAGCCAGAGGCAGCACCTATTCGACAGAGCAAGGGCCATCGATCACGAGCTATCGAGCCTAGGCATCCGAAGCAGACGTCCAAGAGGCTCCACACCGTATCGTCTAGTACCTGTCACGTGCCCCCCCCCCGGCCTACCGCGCGGAAAACCACCCATTCTACGACCCACGAAAGTCACACTATCTAGAGAAATAAGCTAGTTCAACGTAAATCATAAATAATAACGAATAACGTCGTTTCTCTCTCTAAACCCTGATCTACCGTTGTACTCGTCCTGTGCCAAGAACTACGCATAGTAGGTAACAGCCAAAAAGAAAAATATAGTATATTATATTTTTTTAAGGCTCGTGTCGAGCGGGACATAACAGAAGTGTTCGAGTGACTTGAAAGGGAAAGGACAGGCGAGAAACACAAGTCGAGCAGCAGAAGCGTAAGACGTTCGACGAGTAAAGACGTTTTCTTTTTGTTTTGTATTTCACAAATAAACCTACATCAATTATTATAACTTCCTGACTCAAACCCTATCATAAAGGAATCCTATTTACAATACAATTTCTATAATGATAAAGTAAAAATTCTACCTAAGGATGCAGATGCATACAGAAAAATAGTCAAACAATTGAATACAGCTAATGCTAGATTTCACACATCTCAACTCAAAAGAGATAAGGCGTTCAGGGTTGTCCTACACAATATATATCATTCAGCATATATGGTTGAACTAAAGGAAGAAATTTTATTACTAGGACACGAGGTATTGAATACATCCAACATCAGACATAATTAAACACTCCAACCTTCTTTGCTATTTTTCATTGACTTAAAGCAGAAACATAACAACAAAGAAACATATCAAGTTAAAACATTACTAAACAAGATAATACAAATAGAGCCGCCCTACAAAAAAAGAGATATTGTGCAATGTAAAAGATGCCAACAATACCGTCACATACAACGATATTGTAACCTCAACTTCCGCTGCGTAAAATGCTTGGGTCATCATCTCACCATTGAGTGGATGAAACTAACCGATTTCCAGCTAAATGTGCACTATATGAAGGTAATTATCCTGCCAGAGATCATCCTTAAAGAGGTTGTCCAGTTCATAAAAAAATATACAACCAAATAAATTTTCAAATCAGAGACCTAAAATACTACCCAACTATCCAACAGTACAACACCACTGTTCAACATCATTGAATAAAGTAAAATTTAATTGCTACACCACATACGCTGAAGCAGTTAAAGGATTCGCTAAAGAACACACTACTGTAACGTCCTTGATTGAGTCACGAAAAACCAAACCGAATGGGTTATTGGCTCATTTACACCAATCTGGTTACTAGCTCCGTTTTTAGTCAATCCTCAGATTTTACTGGGATTGGGGTGTTTTCGTTCGCCTTATTATTGGTCTAATTTCCTTAGAAATGCCTCCGTATTGCCCCGTGTTTAATTAAATTAAAACAGGGACTTACCAATCTCTTTCCGGTTGCGACTATTGCTCAATGTATCACCCATATAATAATAAAACCTTAATTTATAACAAAAAAATAATAGACTTTAATTGACAAAACAAAGAAAAGGAAATATTACAAATAATAACATTTAAGGTATAAATGAATATATGAAATTGGATACTTGACCGAGTATGTGAAGAAAAGACGAAGGAAAGAAAAAATGAATTATTATTAAAATTATTCGTTTTTTTCTTTTTTCGGTTTTACCGTTTTTTCAGCTTTCGGTACGCAGAGATTACAATCATTCGGAGAGTTGTAAATTACTTCGCGCGGCGTTAGACTCACAAAAAAAATTAGATGCGGCTTTAAATACTAGTCCGCTACGAGACCTTGGAACTAAATTTTTGACTGACTTTCTGAAACTCCGGGTTTAGACTGACTTTTCCAGCGCTTCTCTAAATATTCTGTGCGTTAGAATATTGGGAGAAGGGAAAGGGAAGAACGACATGGATTGGCGGCGTAAGACGTTTTCCAAAGTTATACGTTGAAACGAACGAGCAACGAAATTGTACTAGACAGTACAAACGGACGCAAATAAACAAGTAATAAAGTGATTAATATAGAGCAAGTATAGGGCAAAGTCGATAATTGGATTAAAGGTTGCTTTCTTCCTAAAAGAGCTATGCTCGAAATATTATTCGAAAGGTCTTAGAAAAACGCTTGTTATTCGACTTTGCTCTCTTTCTTTCTCTCATGTTTCAACAAATCGATGTTTATTTATCGTTCGTAGGCGGTTTAAATGTCCTAATATAAAACAACAATTTTGTTGCTACACGGCGACGTGACACTACTAATGCTGACAACAGTGCAAGTAACAACCTTAATGTATTCATACAATCTATGGAAAAATCACTCAGTAGACTAGAACAAGTACTAATAAAACAAAGTGAACAGATCAATAACATGCTAACGTTGTTAACAGCAATAGTAACTAAGTCGACAATAAATTAATGAGCCTTAAAAACATTCGCATTGCCTTATTGAACTCAAATAGACTCATGAGACGTAAACTTGAGCTCGAAGCATTTATCGCAAGCTAGCAAATACAAGCAGTGCTCATCTCCAAAACTCATTTCACTGACAAAAATTACTTAAAGATAAGAGGTTATGAAGTATATACAACCCAACATCCTAGTGACAGAGCACACGGGGGTACCGCCATAATTATCAAATCCAACATAAAACACTATGTTCTATCAAATCGCAATCATGATTATCTACAATCAACAAGTATAGTAATGGAAAGTTGGCTAGACCCAATCACGATAGCTGCAGTTTACTGTCCCCCCAAACATTCAATCTCTAAAAGTGATTTTGATACATTCTTTGTTAACCTAGGAAATACATTTATAGTAGGTGGAAACTTTAATGCAAAAATTAATCACTGGGGATCAAGGATTACAAATCCAAGAGGTAGAATAATACCTGAAAAGTATTCAGTATCTCGGACTTGAAAGCATAAGCACCGATGAACCCACTTACCGACCAATTGATCCTAATAAAATACCAGATCTACTTGATTTCTTCATTGCCAAAAGACTCTCACCAAGATATATGCAAATTTATTCCTGCACTGACCTTTTCTCTGACCACTCTCCAATTATTGCGGTCTTAAACACGTTAATAATTGCAAATCAACTCCAGCAGTCCACTTACAACAAACTAACAAACTAGACACTATTTCGCAATATCATAAATACCTCAACTACAACTTACTACCCATTAAAATCAAAAAAAGATGTAGAAAATGCAATCAATTATTTAACATAACATATCGTCGAAGCAGCTAAATCTGCAACTCCCACAATAGTACATCCTATACAATCCAACCTTCCAACTCTATTCTCAAAAAATATCGCCTAAAAGAGAAAGCTGAGAAGAACGTGGCATAACTTTAGATCTCCTGATAATAAATGATTACTAAATAAAGCAACAAGGAAACTTAGCCGATTATTATTACAGTATAAAGATGAATTATTCGCTAAATATCTAAATAATTTAACACCTACTAAAGCCACTGACTATTCCCTTTGGAAAGCGACAAGTAGGATTACAACACCGCAAATAAAGATTTCTCCTTTCCGAAACCTTCAAGGATCCTGGGCTAAAAACTCTCAGGAAAAGGAAGACGCATTTGATACCTATTTTTCTGAAATATTTAAACCACTACCCTCGATGTCACAAAAAATGCAATCTGAAATTCTATAATACCTGAGGTCTCCGTATCAATCATCTTCACCTATTTACCCTTTGCGGACGAGTGTCGGCAAATAGTCGCCCAAGCATTTTTACCGTTGCGGACGCGTGTCGCCATATAGCCGTCCAATTCTCGCGCTGCGGCTGGTGTTCGTCTGTCGTCTTAAACGATAAGATACAAATGGGTATACTAGCCCTTTGCGGACGGAACCAATATTGGAGTCTACAAGAACATAAATACGGATACACCACTTGGTTGGTTTCTGTGGATTGTACGAAATAAAACTTATTTGCCCTTTGAATTTGACGATTGATTCATTCACTGATAACTCCGCCCTGAGTACAAAATTTTCACGGCATTTACTGTCAATATTATCTAAAAAATTGCTAATTTTTTGCGTCTTTGTTGTCATGTTTCGCGTTCCTTCAATATTTTCATTTGCGTGAAGTATCCAAATACTTGTAAGAATCGGTCTCTTCTGAATATTTTGGCAAAGTATGGGATCCTACATTTCTTGTCTGCGGTCCAATAATCCTTCAGGCTCGGAAGTGGCATTATCCCCATAAGCAATATTATCCCGAGAAATGCTTGCATTTCTTTAGTTTTTATAACGCTAACATGCGAAGTGAATATTTTCTTTACTGCGCGCTCCAGTACCTGCCGTCCACAGGGACGCTCGCCCGTGGGCGGCTCCGTCCGCAAAGGGTTAATACTTTGACTGCCACGTCGAATTCGTATGTTTCGCTCGGGACGCCACAGCCACTTATGTTAACGGTAATCACTAGTGACCACCGTGGCCTCTTAATAACGGTTGATAGGACCTTCGTTTATTTCAACAAACTATGTACTCGCATTCATTATTTCATCGTAATAGAAACATACACAATATATTGCTCAAACCGAGAAACCGCCAGGACATATTGGTATATATAATCGTTAGGTATGTGCGCACTTCTAATTTCAACGATATGATTATAAGCAGCATTTACGATTATTTTCGAAAGTGTTTTTATAATATTATACTTTATAATAAGCGTTTTTATAGTAATATTAGATTACCCCTTAAATATATGGATGCAAACATTGAATATTTGTCTGTGCATCTGAGGAATCTTCATCAGAAGATCCGTCTCAAAATGAAATATCAGAAAACGAAATACTCTTTATATCGCCCACGATAAGACGGCGCCGAATCGAATCGGATACGGATGTTGAAACGGATATTGAAGATGAAAATGAAGAGAATAATAATATGGATGATATTAACAATGAAAATAACAATAGCGCGAACATAGACGATAACGAATGGTCAAACAGTGTAACAGAAGCAATGACAAGTGTAATCCCGTTCGTAAAATCTCGGAGTGCTGTACAGATTGTGGGTGATCAGCCACACAGTTTTTATTTTGCATTTCTTACGGAAAAAATTCTGCAAATAATTGTTCAAGAGACAAATCGATATGCTCAACAATACATCGTAAATAGAAGATCTATTCGGTTAGATAAATGGACACCAACAGACGAAAATGAAATGAAACGGTTTTTCGGGTTACTGATATGGATGGACCTCGTCAAGTTACCAAAATATGACGCACATTGGTGTACTAATAATACATATTGCCAATTATCTCCAACAAAAAGTTATGTCGAGAAATCGGTTTAAGGTCCTGTTACGATTTCTACATTACACTAATAATCAGACAGCAAACACAAATGATAGACTATATAAGATAAAAGAACTTTTTGATATATTGAACCGCAATTTTTTAAATACTACGATTTGGATGAAGATATATGTATTGACGAATCATTGGTACCTTTCCGAGGACGCATACAGTTCAGGCAATTTTTAAAACAAAAACATCACAAATACGGTATCAAAGTATTCAAACTGTGTTCGGGTCAGGGATACACATATAAAGTTGAAGTATATTCGGGGAAAAAACTTAAATGCATCGTACGTAACAACAAATATTGTACTGAATATATACTACAATATTCTCCATAGAGGCCACACAATTTACACCAATAATTGGTACACCAGTATAAATTTAGCAGAAAAATTAATAGATTGCAACACACATTTAGTTGGAACATTAAGAAAAAATAGAAAGGGAATACCTATAGACGTAAAATTTAAGAAATTAAAACGCGGCGAACTTATCGCAATGCTAAACAGAAAGGGAATTATGGTTC
Source organism: Dolichovespula media (assembly GCA_911387685.1). Lineage (NCBI taxonomy): Eukaryota > Metazoa > Arthropoda > Insecta > Hymenoptera > Vespidae > Dolichovespula > Dolichovespula media. Next base: position 597,346 of record OU426854.1, read on the forward strand.
AGAAATGGAAGGATAAACGGGATATTCTTATGATCTCGACAAAATATTCGGCCGAAATGGTAGTCGTTCAAAAAAAAAATTATAATTTAATAAACCAAAATTAGTTACTGATTATAACAATGGAAAATTTGCTATAGATTTATCAGACCAAATGATAGCATATTCGACGCCACACAGAAGAACGCTTAAGTGGTATATAAAGTTAGCATTAGAATTATTGTTAAATACGTCAATTTCAAATGCTATGTACTGTATAAATTATCAAAAAAGAAAAAATCGAAGTCGCAGATTTTAGAATGGCAGTTGCAATGATCTGACAAAATGTCATTCGCCAGAGCCGCTGAATGTACATAACGACGAAGATTACGGCACGAAATACAGAAAGAAGAAGGGCAAGCGTACCTGGCGTAAAAATTTTGTAAAGAGTGCTACAAAAAAAATGTTGTTATTAGGATCAAAAGTGGTTAAAAATCGAACTACAAAGGTTACCACCTACTGTCCAGTTTGCACTGACGAGCCACATTTATGTTCCAATTGTTTTAATACAGTGCACCGCTAGGTGCAAGATTTGTTCGAATATTTTCCTTATTGACGTTTTGATAAAAATTTTTAATTGTTCAATGGGGCACTTTTTATTTCAAAGTATTTTCTAATAAGCAGTTATATTGAACTGTCTATTTTCATTCAATTTCTGCAATTGCAAGAAGTTCAGATGATACAGTCACTAGTGACCACCGTGACGTCACAGAAGAAACCGCGACCGGTCATATATGACCAACATGGCAGTCAAAGTGTTAAACCAAACTCTGCTGATGCAGTCAAACTGGAGATCACAAGAATAAATCCTAAAAAGGCTCCTAGGCACGACTTGATTACAGTTAAAATAATCAAAGAGATTCCTATGAAAAGTATATTGGGCTTTTCTGAAGTTCTCGCCCTCAATTACGATTCGCGGCTGTCGTCACGCAGCGCCCTCGCGCAACAAAACGATCGCGCTAGGTCTGCCTTCTTTTTCTTATTATTTTTTCACTACACCTTGTAACCATTCTTCTTGGCGTACATATTAGACCACGACGACTGACAATAAAGAATTTCATTTGCAATCACGATAAGCATATTCTCGTATTCTCCTACTTTGATTTCTCCTCCCCAACAAAGTATTACATTACTAACCTCGACATTTTGTATCACGTATTGGTCATTACCCTAAATAATGGAAAATGTCACATATAATAGTAATAAACAAACTAAGTAAACCTCAACACGAAATTCCGTCATACCGCCCTATTAGTCTTTTACCAGTCTTCTCAAAGATATTTGAAAAATTACTACTAAAGCGTATCGAACCCATATTAAAAGAATCTTACTTAATACCTGATCATCAATTTGGCTTCAGAAAACAGCACTCGACTATTGAGCAAATTCATAGGCTTGTCGATCATATAAGAAAAGATCTAGAAGATGAATAATACTGTTCTGTTATATTTTTAGATATCAAACAGGTATTTGATAAAGTTTGGCACAGCAAAATCCTCTACAAACTAAAAACGTTACTCCTTTATCCACTATACGTCATCCTGCACTCTTATCTGAACAACAGGAAATTCAAAATTCAATTTCTGGGCATAACTACTGCAGCACACCCTATACATTCTGGAATTCCACAGGAAAGTGTCCTCGGACCCATACTATACCTCATACAAACAGCGGATATTCCAATATCTACAAAGGCGACAACTGCTATATTTGCAGATGACACAACAATACTTGCATCCCACAACGATCCCATATTATCTACCAGAAACTTGCAGGAACACCTAAATGTCATATCAAACTGGCTAAAAAATTGGAATATTTAAGTAATCGAATCCAAATCGGTCCATATAACTTTCACCCTATGCAAGAACACATGTCCTCGAATTAAACTAAATAATGTAACGATTCTGCAAAAAGATACAGTAAAATACCTATGCATGAATCTTGACAGCAGATTAACCTGGAAAAAAACATATCCAAGCGAAATGTGTTCAGTTTAAAATAAAAACGATAAAGATCTACTGGCTGATAGGAAGTTATTCTAAACTAAAACTAGAAAATAAACTGCTAATCTATAAAACTATCCTAAACCAGTTTGTACCTATGGTATCCAGCTATGGGGTACGGCAAGCAAATTCAAATATAGAAATCTTACAAAGATACTAGTCAAAAACCTTCCACAGCAAATGTAATGCCCCATGGTATGTCACAAATGACACACTACATAAAGATCTAGCAATACCTACTATAAAGCAAGAAATATTAAAACACAGCGAACGTCATATTAACCAGCTGTCACAGCATCAAAACCCTTTAGTCATTCAATTAATTCACACGAACATTAGTTCATACAGACTAAAGAGAAACACCCCCTTAACCTCACAAAGAGGTATAAGTAAAACGGTTCTATAACGTAGAATTAAGTATGTAATGCTGCATCACTATGAATAATGTCATCAAGTTTACTTATAATTCCCAGGAGGAATTGATTGTAAATATTCTAAGTCAATAAAAAAAACCACTTAGTTGCCAACTCAATATTATCTCGGTGCGATGAAACAGTAAACGTACACCGTATGGCTGCTGGCTCAAATATGCCACCAATAAATATAAAAATTTCAAAATTAGGAGACACTTGCTCCATATGAAACACATCAAATAACGAAATAGAGGATATCGACATGTCCTCTAAAGCTTCGATCTACCAAGCAGAATTCCTATCTACTAACAAAAAGAGGAAATCTAATACAAACGCAGATATGACAAATTCACGCACGTTCCATCAATCCGAAATGTGGCTACAGGATATACTTACACACAACGCATATAGTATTCTCTCTGAAACCGATGTTACACCAATAGGTAACACCAAAACAAATAAAGGAAATAAACCTCCTCCTATTTACATACAGGCTCAAGTCATTGAACTGTTCATAGAATTACTAAAGCAACAAGCAGGTAACAACAATTTTACCTTAAAGCAACTCAAAGATAATCAGACAAAAATCCAGCTATCATCCTCGGATTACTATAAGAGAATAATAAACGCGTTAAAAAGCAAAAATGCAAATTTTCACACCTATCAATTTAAAGCTGATAGAACTTACAAAGTAATTCTACGCAGAATTTATCCAAAAACAAATTTACAGAAAATCATTGATGAACTCAAGCAACACAAACATATTGTTGGGACGATTAATAATATAGTCAAATATAATACTAAACAACCTCTATTTGCTATTGAACTTGAACTGAATAATAATAACAAGAACATATACAGCATAGAAAAACTACTCCAAACATTAATTAAATTCGAACCGCCAAGACCGAAACGTGAAATACCTCAATGACACCTGTAAAAAAGCTGGCAAACCTATGGTCATATGAAAAATTACTGCAATAGGGTCAGCTGCTTGAGTTAAATGTGCAGGCAATTACTTAACTACATTATGCCCATAACAGGATAAACTAGAAAACGTAAATTGCTTTAATTGCCAAGATAATCATCTAGCAAGTTATAAATGCTGTTTGGTGTATATAAACAATTTCCACATAAAATATTTCCTCTACTAAGACGAAGAACACTATCCGTAATTAACAATAACCACATTTCATAAACCACAGAATACAATCCAAAAATAGACACTTCGCAAAACTATACTAAACACTTTTACAAGAATAACAGAACCTACGCACAAGTGACAGTTAAACAGTCGTCGCAACAACAAAACCTAGCACCTCCCACTTTTCCAAAGAATTCTTTGGGAAACGAATATACAGAACTTAACACATTGTATGCCGACCCCGCGAAAACGCGGGTTTCGAAGTCTGTAGCCGGTCCTGCGATAATGCGGGATTCTTTTGCTTGGCGATCTGCCTTCTCTCCTCATGACTACACTATCTGCATTTTTTCATACTGCCGAAATAAAAAATATACGATGGTTCAGGAACAAATGCAACAAGAGTCACTCTCGAGCAGCGTATTCCTTAAGCAGTACATATCTTTCGTAGTCTTACGCTTTTAGTAGAACAGCATAATAAGCCTTCTTATTCTGTACATTTTTACTCTTATAATATGAGTGAATTTACTGAGTATATTGCTGATCATCTATCGGATTATTCGATACAATCAGAAGATTCTGATATAAAAGTCGAGGACAGTGATAGGGATGTGGGTCCGAGGAGAAGATCAAGAGGTGTTCCATTACAGTATTCCAGCGATTCCAATGATCTCAGTGATAGTGAAATGTTCTCAGAATCACATAGTTATACTGAATCATGGTTAGATGTTGATAAAGCTCCTAATATACCAGATTTTATTGCTGAATCTAGTCCAAAGATTCTTCCTGCTAATAAGCAAAGCATAAAAGAAATTGTTGAAATGTTTATTGGCAATGATTTATTTCAATTGATGGTAAATGAATCAAACATCTATTATCATCAAAATAAGGACAAGATGTGTAAGGGTAAGAAAATGTCTAAGCGGAATGATGTTTCTCTAGCCGAGATGAAGAAATTTCTTAATATGATTATTTTGATGGGCCAAGTAAAAAAAGATCGAAAATATGATTACTGGTTCTTAGAGTTTTATACCAAAACAGCATCGTTCTCCACGGTAATGTCACGTAACAAATTTCGCCAGATTTGGGACACGTGGCATTTTTTAAATAATCGTATAACAGCTGGTTCCAATAAGCTCAAGAAGCTTCAGCCGATATTAAGTTATTTATTAGATAAATTTAAATCAGTATACACGCCTAAAAAAGAGCTTTCGTTGGACGAATCTATTATTCCATGTCGTAGAAAACTGTCCATAAAAACGTATAATCCAGCAAAAATAATAAAGTATGGCCTACTTTGTCGTACGTTGTGTGAAGCTAAAAGTGGATATATTTGCAACATGGAAATATACTGTGCGGACGGCAAAAAACTGGACCAAACTATAATGACTGCTCGATAAAAATATAGGTTTGGGATACCATGTATATATGGACAATTATTATAACCATATTCGTACCGTAGAATTGCTTCTGAAAAATGGTACACGAGTTTGCGGTACAATTCGAGCGAATAGAGGTATTCCCGAATCTATGGAGCATATCAAATTTAAAACTGGATATTATACATTTATAAGAAAAAATGAAATTTTAGTACAGGCGTGGAAGCCAAAACATAAAATCGTGTAAATGATTTCTACAATACATTCGGCAAAATTAACAAACACAAAAGAAGTACATTGGAAAACAAAATAAGAAATTACAAAACCGCATTCCGTCATAGATTATAACAAATATATGATGGGCGTAGGGCTTCCGGTTCCGGTGAGAGAGCGAGTGGCAGGAGTGAGTGAGTGTGGTCTGTATTTTTGTGAAAAAGGGGGTAAAAAGGGAAAGGAGAACTAGGGAATTGGGGTGGAGAGGGTAAGGGAATAGAGGTGGAGTAGTGGTGTATAAGGGAGGGTGGAGAAAAATAGTTGTTGGAGGGAATAGACGAGAAAAAGTTGAAGAGGTTAGGTTGCGGTGCGGCAAGCGGCTAGGAGAGGACAGGGGTGAGGATAGAGTTTATCGACAAGTGACGCGGCTACCGAGTGAGGAGGCGTGAAAGGAGAGGCGTTGTTGTTGCGAAAGATAGAGAAAAAGCGGGAACAGTTACGGAGTCGGGAAAGGTGGCAGGACTGGTGCAATATGGAGGAGATGGATGTGGTGGGGATCGAGGAAGAGCGTGAGAAGAAATAGACGATGGCGGAAAGAAAAAGTGATGATGAGGAGGGGAAAGGAAGTGGGGAGATCAAGAAAGGTCGAGTAGCTAAAAAAAGAGAGGAGAGAAGGTACGGGGTGCATGGATCAGTACTTGAAAAGGAAGAGGAATGGACAGGAGGGGGGTGGACAGGGGTGAAAGGGGGGTTTTGAAAAGGAGTAGGAAAGTAGTGTGGTCGCAGGAGGAAGGAGGTGGGCACGGGATAGAAGGATGGGGCAAAATGATGGAGGAGGAACTAAAAAAGATGAGAGAAAGATTTGATAAGGAAATAGAAAAATTAAGGTTGGAGATGGCGTGGGAACGAAGAGAATGGAGAAAGGAGAAGAGGAAAATGGTGGAGAAGAAAGAAAGGCTAGAAAAAAGCGAAAGGGATCGGGAGGGGAGAAGAGACAAGGAAAATAAGGAAAGTGGTGGGGACAGGGGAAGAGAAGAGGATAGACGCAAATGGCAGGAAGGGGAGGTCATGGAGAAGATAAATAGTATAGGGAGAAAGTTGGAGATGAAGGAAAGAGAGGACAGAAGAAATAATATAGTAATACCTAATTTTGGGTGGCGAAGGGGAGCTGGGAGGGAAGGTGAGGAGGTGTTAGAGGATATCGGAGTGGAAGCGTCGATAGAGTGGGTTAGGAAGGTAGAAAGGAAGGGGTGGAGGGAGGGGAGACGGTGGTGGTGAGACTAGGGAGCAGGGAACAAAAGGCAGGTAGTGCAAAAAAGAAAGGTATTTGGGGGAGGGCAATAAGAATAGAGGATGATCTGACGTGGGAGGAGAGGATAATGAAGTGGTGGTTAGAAAGAATCGCGGAGGAAGAAAGAAGGAGGGAGAGTAGAGTATGGATTGGATATGGGAAGATAAGGATAGACGGTAAATGGTGAAAGTGGGACGAGGAGGAAGAGAGATTGAGGGATTGGAAGGGGATGACAAGGAAAAAAGTGGTGGGAAAGGTGGAAGGTATGCGGATTGGAGGAGAGAAGAGAGGGTAGAGAGGAATGGGGGAAAAGGAAAAGGATGAAGGGGTGAAAGGAATAGGGGGAAGGAGAGGACGAGGGTAGGACACGGATAAGTAGGAAGGTAGAGAGAAGGGCAGGAAGGTGGAGAGCAGGATTCTGAACGTGGTGGGGATCAGGAACAAAGGGGTCAAGTACTGGGAGGAAATAAGGAAATGGGAGGTGATAATGATGGTGGAAACCTGGATGGACGAGAAGGGGTGGGATAGAGTGAGGGGAAGGTTGCCGAAGGGTTATAATGCGAAAACCAATTGGTGAAGCGAAAGAATAGAAAAGGGAGACCAATAGGGGGGATGCTGATACGAGTTAAGGAGGAGAGTGGTGTAACAGTGCTGTCGGTGGCAGAGGAAAGAGAGGAGGGGGTGATGGTAGTATTGGTAAGAAGGGGCAAAGAGAATAGGAGGATAGTGGGGGTATATGTAAAAGGAGATATGGAGAGAAAGCTAGAAGAATTGCAGGGATGAATGAAAGAACAGAAGGAGGAACAGTGGAAGTTGATAGGGGGGACTTTAATGCGAGGATAGGAACGCTGGGTGGAGGAAAGTGGGAAGGTGAGGAGGGAAGGTCGAAAGACAATAAGGTAAACGGGGAGGGGATCAAAAAAATGGGATAGGAGAATTCTGAATGGTGACATAGTAGGGGATAAGAAAGGGGAGTTCACGTGTACCGGTGGTAGAGGGCAGTCGGTGATGGATTATATAATAGGGGAAGTGAGGGTGAGAAAAAGAGTAGTAAGGATGGAGGTGGAGGAAAGTGTAGAATCCGACCATCATCCGCTGGTGGTGTCGTTAGAAGGAAAAGGGAAAAGGACATGGAAAAAAGAGTGGAGAAACGGGGGAGAAGGATTGCGAAATGGACTGAGAGGGGTAAGGAAAGGATTAGGGAAAAAATAATGTGGGAATGTAGTAGAGATAGAGGAGTAGAGGAGAAATTGGGGATGAAAGTGAGACAGATAGGTAGAGAGTTAATAGAGGGGGTAAGAGAAAGTGAAGGGAAGGAAAGAACAAGTTGGTGGGATAAAGAATGTGAAGAGAAGAGGAGGGAGGCGAGGAGAAAGTTAAGGGTGTGGAGAAAGGGAGGGGAAGAATATACGAAAGCGAGAACAGAGTATTAGCTGTTATGCAAGGAGAAAAAGGAAAGAGAGAACGAGAGATGGATGAAAGAGGCTCAAGAGGCAAGGACGGAAAAAGACGTGTGGAGAATAGTAAGTAGGGAAAAGAAAAGGGGGAGAAGGGTGAAGGAGGGAATAGAGTTAAAGGCATGGAGGGAGCACTTCATAAAATAGCTAGGAGGGGTGGAGGGGAGAGTGTTAACAGGAGGAGGGGGAGGAGGAAAGAGAATGACGAGCCGGAGATGAGTAGGGAAGAAGTGAGGAGGACAATAGAAAAATTGAAAAAGAGGAAGGTATCGGGGAAGGATGGTGTGCCCAGCGAAGTATGGAAATATGGAAGGGAGAGAGTGATGGAATGGGTGTAGAGGTTATGTGGTAGGGTGTGAAGAGAAGAGGGGTGGCCAGAAGGATGGAAGGAAGGAATTAAAACCCCAATTGTAAAAAGGGGACAGGGGATAAGGTGGAAAAGTACAGAAGAGTGACGCTAATGCCGACTATTTATAAGGTGTATGTGGAAGTGCTGACGGAAAGGCTGAGGGAGGAGATAGAGGGGAAGAGGATGGTACCATCGAGTCAAACAGGGTTCAGGAATGAAATGTGAGTCATAGATAGTATATATGTGTTAAATTATTTAGTGAATAGGCAGCTGAATAGGAAGGATAGGCTGGTAGTGGCTACCTTTGTGGTCCTAAGGGCAGCGTTTGACTCGGTGGATAGAAAGGTGTTGTTTGAGGCGATGAGGAAAAGGAGGATGAGGGAGGGGCTAAGGAGTAGGGTGGAAGAGATTTACAGGGAGACGAAGAGTAAGGTGAGGGTACGGGATAGGCTAGGAGAGAGTTTTTGGACGGCAAGGGGGGTGTGACAGGGATGTCCATTAAGTCCGTGCCTCTTCAACCTGATGATGGCGGATGTTGAGGAGAGGTTGAGGAAAGGGGGATGGGGGCATAACTTTGGATGAAGAGAAGGTGTTTTGCCTAGCCTAGGCGGACGATATGGTGTTGTTAGCGGAGAGTGAGGAGGGGATGGCACACATGCTGGGGAAGATAGAGAGTATACTGGATAGGAAGAAGTTGGAAGTAAACGTGGAGAAAACAAAGGTGATGAGGTTTAGAAATGGAGGGGGGGAGAATGACGGAGATGAAGTGGAGGTGTAAGGGAAGGAGAAACGAGAAGGTGAGAGAATTCTCCTATCAAGGATACAGAGTGCAGAGGAATGGGGTTCAGGATGTACATGTGAGTTAAAGAGTAAGGAGGGCAGGGGCATTGGTAAGGCAAGTCTGGGGAATAGGGAAGAGAAGGTTTGCGGGGGATTAGAAGAGGAGATTATAATTGTAAGAGAGACTGTTGGGGACGGTGATGGAGTATGGGGCGGAGATATGGGGGTGGATGGAGCGGAGAGAGGTGGAAGCGATGCAGGAAAGGTGGATAAGGTGGACGATGGGGGTAGACTGATGTATCCCAGGATATTTGTTAAGGGAGGAGGTGAAAACGGACAAATTTAGGCTAGAGGTTGGAAGAAGGACGGTGAATTTTGAGAGGAAATTGGAGGAGGGGATTGGAGGAGGGTAATATTTGCTGGTGTACCACAAGGAAATGTACTGGGTCCGGATCTCTATATGCTCTACATTGTGGATATCCCGACAACGCAAAACACTATATTAAGCACATTCGCCGACGACACTGTAAGCTTAGCCACACACGAAGATCCACAAGAAGCAGCTAAAATCTTTCAAAATCACATAAAATTGCTTGAAAAGTGTCTGATAGATCGAAAAATTAAAGTTAACTACAATAAATGCAATCGCATTACATTCACTCTTCGCAAAGACAAAGTACCAGCAATCACAATACGCAATAATGAAATACTGCAAAAAAATCGATCAAATATTTTGGTTTGCACCTTGACTCTAAACTAACCTGGAAACAGCACATTTGTAAAAAATGTGACAAATTAAATTTAAAAGAAAAGACATGTACTGGTTAACAGGCCGAAAATTTAAACTAAGTATAGAAAATAATTTACTAATATACAAAACGAGAATAAAGCCTATTTGGACGTACGGCGTCCAGTTATGGGACACGGCAGCTAAAAGCCATATCTCCAAAGTGGAAGCTATGCAATCAATAATAATCCGCACAATTCTGGACGCTCCATAGTATGTCAATAACGAGGACATACGTAATATGATTTACAAATCCCTGCAGTATCAAAGGAGATACATCGGATGTCTGACAAGTAAAAAACAAGGACCTTAAAACATCCTAATCCACTAGCCAACACTCTCTATAACAACAATACAGCAAGAAGACTTAAAAAAAAAAAGGTTTCAAGATCTAGTTACGCAAGTCTGAAACAACAGGATATTGTAGTAGTGCTATTCCACTGGGACTCTCAATTCTTAAAACAACTCGCCGAATGTCTCACGAGACAATTTGCGGGGAAATTCCTGGGAGAAAAAAAATCTGTATAACCTTTAAAGATTAAAAACTTATTTGCAAGACCAAAATATACAATTTTTACACATTCAAATATGATAAACTAATAGTAGAGAACCTGTTTATATCATTATTTTAATAAAAGCATTTCTTGTCTTCCAAATACTTTGGCCTAAACCCACCTATAATAACGAAATACTAAAGGGACTTGAATTTGTTCGCTTACTACTTAAGAAGTTTTACGGTGGCTCCAAAATACTCATTTGCGATGTAGATCGAAATTGACTTAAAAAGGCAATGATTATCTGAAATTGAATTTTTTTAAATTTATATTTGTTCTGTGAAGTAAGTATTTCGTCTTTAAATAAGTATGATTTAAATGGTCAGGTCGACGTAACGAGCAGATATCGTATGCTTTCACATATACACTTATAATAAATTAATCTAGTTCTGACTAGCAGCTCGAGCAAAAACAATTACTCATTTTAGTACCTTGAAGCCGATATATCGGTTTTGCGAGTTTTTAAATAATTGAAACACATGTAATAACATTATATTTTATTCAGGAAAATAATTTTCCTTCTTTTTTTCACGTAAAACTCCATATATTTTACAATAAAATAAAAAAAAAAGTAAAAATATCTTCATTTTTAAAAGAAATATGTTAATTTTAACAGATGCGATATAAGTCACATATTTTTCAAAATATTTTTGGACGGTATCCGGAAAATTTATAAGGTATTATAAGGATTAAACAATAGCGCGATATCTCCGACTGTCGTAACTTTACGATTTCTGTCGTTTTTTGTGTTTCAATATCCTTGTTAAAAGAATAGATTTATTATCAGTAATGAATTTTGTTGTTATTTAGCAACGCAGTGAAAAGTTAATTATTTCAGCCAATATTAAATCTATTGTAATAGAAAGAATAGTAAAATTACATTGGGTACAAAATTTCAACATTCACTTACCAATATTCTTCCATAGAAGAAGTTTATTAATGTCTTAAACATCTTCCGTAATGCACTGACTCTACTACGCGATAATTATTTATTAATTAAGAGGCGAACAATGAATTGAAATCGCTAATACCTATTGTTTGTTTTATATGTAAATACAGGTAACGGACGTAACAGCATAACACAAATATTTCGTTCCATAGAAATGACACGTTTATGAATTCTGTTACGCGAGACTCAGATCTAGTAGAACACACGAAGTTAATTTCCAAATTTTTTTTTACATAGTTTTAAGTTTGTTTTTTTTATATCATATAAACAGCACTGACGTAACTAACAGGAATAAATTTCGACCTAATTCATATAAGTTAGCATACAAACAAAATTTAAACTTCATGCACGTAACGCATAGATGTTTTGTACAAAATAAAATAAGTGAAAAGATAAGAATCTAACAGTTTCAAGACCGCATTATATCGTAACCGCGTCGTAAAAGAGGTTACCTGCACAGTTTATGAGACTATAAAAAAAAGTTAAATAAAACTTTATACGAACGAACACTGACTCTAAGACTGCTTTGCGCGCAATCTATTCAAATACACATACTCGTAGAAACTAATTGAAATCGCAAAACGCAAGCAAATTTAAATAAACGTAAAAACACAGTCAGCTTCACGATTCTTCTTTTACTTTATTGAAACAAGAATCGACTCATCCATGGTTGCACGGACAACTGCACAATAAGATCTAAAATAAAACGAAAGCAATATTATTAGTATCATTGTTACAATAAAGAAAACTCTTTGAAAGTATATGTATACTAAGAAAATAAACAGAGATTAATTGAATTTTTATTAATAAAAAGTAACAAATGAAATACACAAAAACAGCACGAAATAAAAAGAAACTAATAATTGTGGTTTATTCAATCACTTGCGCTAGCAATTATTTCGTAGATGCGCATGCCAGAGCGCTACACTGTAACTCTCTGTGAGGAGTTACTTGAAATGAGAAGACTGTACAATCTTACACAAATAATTTTTCAAATGTCTTACAAGTATATTTATTCCAGAAATTCATGAACATTTCCATATTCCGCTTTCCTTAGAGGTAAGATTAATTTCACCATCTTCATTTCTACTTTCTTCCTCGTTATCAAATATGATTCTACATAGCTTTCGAAATGGAACAACAATTTCATTACAATCACAATCACTAGCACTTTCTCCACTATTTATTTTAATTAGTCGTTTTTTTTCTGTATTTGTCAAAATATTATCACTAAGTTCACTATTGCTCTCCATTTTACAATATAGATTGAAATTACTAATACAAAATAAATGCATTATTTTTTGATTTAATTAGCATATAAAAAAATGTATTGTAAATTGTAAGGATTTTGAATAGGAAACTCTGTACGAGAAAGTATATCAATAACTTCACGCTATGCGGTGCACGCCAAAATTGTACTGCAACTATGATCTCAGTCTACGAGTTCGCACATCTTTTTTATTTCTACGACAATTGCTATCAACGTGTACAACACGTCATTGACAATTTTGAGATAAACATATCTCGACGTGCTTGGCAGGTCTTCCCAGCGCAAGTGGTTAATAATGATAATAATTATCATAAAATAAAATAAAATAAATTTTCGATCAACAAAAAAAATAATATTATTTATCTACCTGTATTTGTAGCAGAACAGCCAAGAGTTGTCTCGAGCAGGGATCATATTACTGGATGGTGAGAGAGAACTCACCTTCCCTGACTCTGTTTATCATGTGACAACAAAAAAGCTTTCCTAAAAAACACAAAGCAAAATAGAATAATAGAAAGTTCGTCCTTCTTAATATATATTCTTTTACTGGAATTTACTTGAAAATTTTAAAACCACACATTTAACTTATCTTCAACTATATATGAAGAGCAGCGGAAAATAAAACTCTATCTTCTTCGTACTGTGTATAGAGCTTCGTCAATTCTGGAAATATGATGTATTATAATCTGTAAAATGAAAGTGTTTTATTAATATAAATCAAGAATATATATATACATATACATATATTTTTGAAACCTTACTGAAACAGTCTGCTTCTTAGGTTACATTTACCTGGTGAATATTTTATGATGAAATCTTATTGAGAAAAGTAATAAGTTAAATCACCCATTTCTTCGTCGATTCTACATTTTATGTTCATATTTTCTAATGGCTTATAGTCTGTAAAAATTGTGAACTTTTGTCCTATGAGCCGATGGTGCCAATATTTTACCGCTTCTTTTATAGCCAGGCATTCTAGATAAATGGCTTTCTTTTTTTTTTTTGGACATTCAATTTCTTTGAAAAATATGATATCGATTTTTCTTCTTCGTTTATTTGTAGTAGTTTTAGAATCGCTCCTATTCCTTTCAAACTGGCATCCGTGTATATGTTTATTGGTAATTTTTGGACGAATATTCTCAAAATTGGTTGTTTACACAGAAAATCTTTTTTTTTATCAAATGATGCCCGACAATTTTCTGGTCATATAAATTGTTGATTTTTCTTAGCAAATTGTGTAGTGGATCTAAAATAATTGCGTTATCTTTTATGTATTTATTATAAAAGTTTATCTTTCCCAAAAATTGTCTTACATTTTTTTGTTTTTGGTGTAGGAAAATTTTTTATTGATATTAGATTATCCTTTAATGGACCTATTGAGTTGTTTTGTATTATGTGACCTAAGTATTTTACCCAATTTCTTGCAAATGCACATTTTGAAAATTTTAATTTGAAACCTTCTCTCTGTATTGCTTCTAATAATTTTGTTAGATGTTCTATATGTTCAGTGAATGTTTTCAAAAAAACTAGTATGTCATCGATATAATTGACTACAAAGGCACTCAGTTTATGTTTTCTTATTATGTTACCTAAAATTCTTTGGAAAATCGCTGACAAAGTTTTCAACCCAAACGGTAAACAAATCCATTGAAAGTGCCCTTCTTGTGTTACAAGTGCTGTTTTTTCCTATCTTCGATTCTTAATGGTATTATTCAGAATGCTGAATTTATGTCTAACGTGGAGAAATTCTTGCAGTCTCTTGTTTTTTCCATAAGATCTTCAATCAAAGGGAACAGCTGTGATTGAGGCACCACTATTTTATTTAAGTCTCTAAAATCTATACATAATCTTGTTTTTTTTCTCGTTTATATGCCAAGATTACCGGAGCGGCAAATGGACTATTTGATTCTTCAATCAATTTTGTCTCTAATAATTTATTTATTTGTTGTTCGATTTCTTTCCTGTTTTCACTCGTACACCTGTACAGTTTTTCACTAGGATATTTTTCAATTATTAGATCTATGTGAGCTTCATAGTTCTTCACTGTTCCTATATCATATTTATCTTTTGCAAATGTTTCTTTATATTTTTCTATAAGTTTATCAATTTTATTTTTCTCTGCATTTTCTAAATGATCTGTAATTATTTCACAATTTTTTATCTATGTGTTCATTACAATTTATCATGTAGTTTTTCTTTTCTCTTTTACCATTATATTCATTCTTTATTTCTCATCCTTTTGTACTAAAAATTATTCTTTGTTTTATCTATAATTTTTTGTTTTGGCATAATTTAAATTTTTTTATACAATCTAGGCCAATTAAGAAATCATAGTTGAAGTATCTATTGTTTATAACAAAAATATCCATCATATTTTCTATATTAAATATTTTTGTTTTAACCATTATTAATCCATCTGCTTTTTTGACACCATTGATTGTTTGTAAATTTGTATTTCCAGTATTGCTTATTTTTTTTCTATTCTTTTTTAACAATCTTGAATTTATCAAAGATACATTTGAACCGGAGTCATAAATGCCCTTCACTTCCAGGGTGTCGTTAAGCAATAACTTTTAGTTTAATCAACAGTGTTAAATCTAGTTTCTTGGATTTTCTTTCATTAATGTGCTCTCTAGTGCTGAATTATTTATAAATTATTTCTTTTCGTTTTTCTTCTTCACTATTCTTTTGTCTAAAGCAACATAATGCTTCAGGATAGTAACGTGTACCTTTGTTATTTTTTTCACATATTTTACATGGTGTTTTAGTGACTTTATTTTCCATTTTAGTTATTATATTTTATTCTCAAAATTTTCTTTTTTCAGTCATGTGCTCTAGTTTTCCTATTTCGTTAAATAGATCTTTGGTTTTTTTTTAATGCTTCTCTGTCAATCCTGTCTATTATGAAGTTTGGTAAACCTGCAACTATTAGGTCTATTAGTGTGCCCTTGTCAATCGTTTTCCTTACCTCTAAAAGTTGCTTTTCTTTCCTCACTGCATATTCTAGCACTGACCCTGTTTGGTATTTAAATGACATCTCATACCTGATCTGACTCTATCCTTTATTTGCGTAAGTCTTAATAAAGCTTTTTTCCCTCTTTTCCCACTCAGAGTCTATAGATAGTTTCATTATCATACTGCTGTACCAATCTAGACAAGCTATTCCTAGACAAGGTTTCTCTAGGAATAGCTTGAATATTTTGATTTTCTTTATATCTTGTACTATTTCAAAACGCTAGCATTCATTTTCAAAATCTTGTACCCATTGATGTGCATTTGTATTTTTTGTTGCATATTTCTCCAATACAAACTTTTCTGCTATTTTTTGTATGTTTTTGCATTCACTTTGCTGCTGGTTTATGAGTTTTTCTAATATCTTAGTCATAGCGTTTTCGGTGACTTCAATGTCTTTCTTCTCTAGCGTTTCTCCCTCAGTTTCTTCTAAATAATATTCGTTGAACATTAAGTTCTCCTCTTCATCTAGATAGGTCTTTCTTAAATCTTTCGTAAGAGTTATCCATATTCCTCTCTTCTGTTGCCTTTTTTTTTTAGTGTATTTTTTATTCTGCCGTATGCTTCTGTGTTTTCCATGATTGTATGAAGGCTTGATATTGTACCATCATAATAAAGTTTTTGTTCTCCTGTGTTTCAATAGATGTTAGGGCAATTACATTGTTTTTCCCATCTCCTGCTACTTTCACCACAAAATTAAATTTGAATTTCTCCATTGTGTTGACTTCAAATGTCGTTTTATAATATGTTTTATATAAGGGTGCGAATAATAACAAAATTGAGTTTCTCTAAAAACAAAAAAGAGATGTTCTTTAATTTACCTAATTAGGTTTCATTTACAAAACTTACCAAAAAACAAAGAAAGAGAAACGACATTAATTGTCAATTATCCTCTGTCTTCTTTTTCTCTAATTCGAATATACAGTTTTCTTCACTCTTAACGTCTCTCTTACTTTTCTTTGTCTGCCTTTTTACTGTCTTAAATTTAAATGTCTTTTTTTGTCCTTCTCTTCTGGTATGTGTAGAAACCTACTTTACCTACGCACCGTGAGTGTGTGCAGGATAGCCTTAGAAGGAAGTACCCTGTATTTTCTTTACACATATATATGTACAATTATACACACTCCCACGCGCGCATGAATATGTATAGGATTAAGGTTTAGAGTAAATAATTGAAACAATTTATCTCGCAAAATAATTTTGAAGATTAAAAAGTAAAAAGTAAGAAAAATAATTTTAAAGAGTTCCATATATAATGGCGCTACTAACAATCCGTTCGACAACACAAACTCTTACAAAATATGTCCTCTTTTTGTCTTTCAAATTTTCTTTCAATCATAACTCAGGCATTCAGTCACCTTCTCACATGTCTAGAACACGCGCTTGGCAATAACAATCGGGAACATGTGTACTCGTGTACATACGATTTAGAGGAAAGTCGAATATATAATACAATCAATCATGATTAAATAACCTAAAAATGAGTACATTAATCATTATTAAAACTCAAATAAAGAATACGCACCACGAAAATAATAATTGAATATTCTGTAAAAGGTATGACGCGATAAGCCCCACGATGGACACATCTAGATAATGATTCTATTTTCACGAATATATTTCAAATGCACTATTTTTTCGACTTGCAAATGCTAAACACCACAGAAATCACATGTTTGACTATCGATTAGCGTATTGGAAGAATCTATAATTTAGAAAAATGAATATTAATTACTCGTAATCAGAAGAACGACAAAACTTCGTAACAACCCGCCGCCAGCACGCGCAAATCCTAAATAGCTTTGGCAATAACACCAGTAGGACGAACAAGTCCTACATATAGAACACAACCTTGTGGACATTTCGTACAATAGATCAGAGACAAATTGATAGTTTGCGAATCGTATGCCATTTTCTCATACCTATTTGAATCCTTTATATATATTCAATTCGCGAAAAGAATAGTAAATCCTGTAAATTTTATAATAGTTTTAGAAGATTGTAGAATTATGTAGCTTTCTATCCGTATATGTCTTCAGTTATGAAAATGGTTATATGTCAATTTCATTGACTTTATTATGTCGTTTATGGGGCTTGCTTCGACTTCCCATTCGAAAAGTGTTACAATATCTGAAAGTTGTAAATATGCTCCTGACCAGACATATCATCCACATCATGTACATTTGTTTACCTCCCCTGACTCGTCTCATTAAACGAACTGTGGTGCTAATGGCGTCATCTGACCGATAGACTAGTAGTATGACTCAAACAATAATAGAGAGGAAAATGTTGTTGGACAGTCTTGTAACAGATGCATAAATAAGAGCGAACAATAAATCGAATAAAAAATAAATTTATCTATCGAATAAAGATCCATCTTTCTTGTAAATATTCTAAAGAAATAATATTTATCTGTATCTATGCTTTTATATTTAAAAACGTTTAATAATATAACATTTATAATTGAAATGAAATATTAAGAATCGATAGAAGTCGGAAATCATACGAAATGTTCGGGTAGAAGTAAATCTAAACAGAAGTAAATCTAAATACAGAAGAAAAAAACTAATAATCACACCATTGATTAAAATAAAAATATTATTAGAAGATAAATTAGAGGTAAACGGAACATATGATCTAGGTTTCCAAGTCTCTCTAATAAATTCGAAAATAATTAAAATAAGGGAAAGACAAAAAATATAAATAAGATATTTTTAAAAGCAGTCAATGGTGTCACACATACAAAAGGTTTAATAACTATGAAAGTAAAAATCTTTGACATAAAGGAATGCATTGTAGAGAAAGAGGATTTTGAAGATTTCCTTATAGGATTAGATATCATAAAAAAATTCAAATTAATTCAAGATGAGAATCTACAAATATCACAAAAGAAAATGATAGATACAGGAAAAATGGAAAGAAAAATTAAGATAGATAATAAAGATAATGAAATTAAACAATGTACAATAAATTTTAATGAACACATAGAAAGTGATGAATTTCCAATAAAACTACAACATTTAGATAATATAAAGAAAATTAGGATAGAAAAATTAATTGAAGAATACAAAACTGTATTTGCAAAAGACAAATACGATATTGGCACGGTAAAGATTATGAGGCAAGAATCGAATTAATAGTAGACAAATATTGTAGCAAAAGACCATAAAGGTGTTCAATAGAAGATAAAAAGGAAATAGAAACACAAGTGGCAAAGCTATTAGAGAATAATATGTATTTAAACACAAAAACTTGTATTTCATTAATGTTTTAATCATTAAAATTTCTTTTATATTTATTTTTGTAGGCCGTTATTGAACTACATACAAAATTTTTAGATATAGTTTAAGAATAGTATAGTCTAAAACAGAGAGTTTTCTACCTCTTGAAAAATTAACGTAGATCTATGTATATATATGTGATATAAACACATACATTCCATAGAATGCTTCTTGGAGATGTTGGTTGTCTGTTCTGGCCCTTTTTACTCACACTTATAACTTATTATTATCACTGATGAAGAAATAAGGTTTAATATATATAAATTACAATCACATAAACTTTTATATGTGCAAATAGCTTAAAATGAAGCAAAATATTGTCATCTGATAATATTAACACAATTATTTAATCGTAACTGTTAAAAGTTTATAACCAGTTATTACTACATGTTTCAGTGATATCAAAGAACTTACGAAATTTAGAAACGTATATTTTTATCCTTATCACAAGGCCTTTGAATAACATTATTAATGTTCACAATAATTGTTATAGCATGTGCGCTGTTTTTCTTAATCTCTCGATACATTAGAAAAATATTAATGATATTTTATTAGAAAAAGACGAAGTAAACAATATAAATGAACATAACTACTAATGCCTAATTGACAACTTGGAGATGGTTTTTTGTGGGATATACTTTGACAGCAAAATTATTCAGATAACAGATTAAATATTTATAAATGAAAACAAAATTTGGGGTTGAGAAACATATCGCTATAACTTCTTTGTGGTCATTATATATGTACATGCACGTTTGTCATATTTCGAGAATTTAAAATTGATATTGTTTCTACTTCTTGAAAAATTAATGCAGATTCATCATACGTATTGTAAAACTATGAATTTTTAAATATTTGTAAAGATGTCAGAATATATTTTATTATTGCATTTCATACATATATATATGTAGTAGTACTATATTACCTGTTCCTATAGCTGGAAGTGAGATGAAAATATTTACTTTGTCCATTGTGTAAAGGGTGTTTTCCACAGGCAATTACTTTACCACCACATATCATGTTTTTGCCATATATGTAATGGTGCTATATTCCCAATCCCTATAAGTGAAAGGATTGCCAATGAAGTAAAACAAGAATTTACTTAGTCAATTGTGCGCAAAATGTTATATGCAGGAAATTTAATAGATAGATAGATATTTTATTCCATCCCTCGGGGTTTGAAGGTGCTTTTCTAAAAGAGCGTACCTAAATCTCTTATATCCGTAGATAAACCTCACACATCTTCAACGCCTAAGCCCACCCTTACAACTATCATACATCTAACTAAAGCTATCTTATAACTAACTTACAATTATCTTACATACTAATCAACTTAATAAATTAACCTAACAAAATTAAAATTAACATAACATAACATAACATAAAATACTAATCAAATAACAAAATAAAATAACCAAATAACAAAATAGTAATATAACAAAACGGCTTAACAACTAAAAACGACTAAATGACTAAATAACTAATGACTAAATGAGAGAGAGAGGGAGAGCGCTAATCCCTAACCATCGCCTGGGCTTCCGATACCACACACATATACATTCGCCTCACTCCATACTCACACTAAAACCACACTGTGTCCGAAACCTTTCAGCCATCTTCTTCTCTACAATTCCCTCCTAGGCCTTATCATAACACAATCGTCATTCGCTCCTATCAGCTCACCCTAACCGCCCAAATTCAACGCTCTAATAATATAATATATACTTGCAAGTCAGCAAATTATAAAAACTAAAATTAACACACGCATAATACACAGCAACTACAGCCGATTGTTGAAGAGTCAGACTAGAAGTCACAGCATTCCCTTTGGCAGCGTAGGTTCGAGTCCTATAACAATCGCGACGGAGTGCGGATGGTTCTTTCCCTAACAAAAAATGTGTGATTCATATATTTTTCCTTTGTTTCTTTCTTATAAAAGTACAATTAACACATCGC
Source organism: Dolichovespula media (assembly GCA_911387685.1). Lineage (NCBI taxonomy): Eukaryota > Metazoa > Arthropoda > Insecta > Hymenoptera > Vespidae > Dolichovespula > Dolichovespula media. The sequence goes on from OU426854.1 coordinate 618,220, forward strand.
AAAATACATAGCGGCCCTTGCTGGGTGTGAAGTAATCTGATTAGAGAAATCTGGTGGGTACTACTGTGTGGTGGTTGTGTCGGTTCGAGTCTCAACGAATAGGTACTTCGAATGTTTTTTTTTTCTACAAAAAATATGACACATATTCATTTCCTTTTCGTTTTTTCTGTTCTTTTTTTTTTACATTATATTGTTAAATATTTTGACCTCATTAACTAAAAGGTTTATTTTCTTTTTTTGTTGCATTAGTCTTTTGTTTTGATCTTTTGTCTTAGTTTCCTTTTTAGGCTCAGTCTCCTCGCCGCGTTGTGCATGCAGAGTCATGTATAAGAAGCAAGTGTTATAAAATATATAATTGTATAAAACAGTGTGTTATTACTGCATTCTTTTCCTACAGATTATGGGCCCAGGTTCCTTAGTACTGCACTGAAAGTAAACTGTATGCGTAATAACGTATCAACACGAAAACAAGCGTAAAAGTGAATTACAACCCAAAAAAGGGGTATGGAATAAATCGCTTGCTGTTCTTCGAGGAAAACTCGTGTTCATAAATTTATAAACGTGACTAAGCGTGAGTTTGAAAATTTTTTCGTGAAAAATGAGTCAAACGTCGGTCAAAATTCTACCTCTTCAAAAGGAAAATTATGATACGTGGAAGATTTACATGAAGGCACTACTCATAAAGAATGATGCGTGGGGTTACGTCAATGGAACAAAGCAAGACCAGTCGCGACAGGCACGAATGCAGATGAAATTACAGCTTGGGAAGTGGCCGATGAAAAAGCCATGGCTGACGTCATACTCGCAATAAGCGCTGAGGAGTTAAAACAAATAAACGGATGTACCAGATCTAGAGAAATCTGGTATGTTCAAAAATTGAAGAGTCTTTATGAATCCGAAGGGCCAACGCGAAAAGCGATGTTGCTAGAAGAATTAATAAACCATATAATGGAAGAACATCAGGACATGAGTAAATAAGCTGGAAACAATGGAGATAAAAATTCCTCAAGAAATGATAGTCGTTTTATTATTATCCAGCATTCCAAGATCCTATGATTCTTTTAGGGTGGCTATTAAAGACGACAAGAATTGCCTTTGTTGAAATTTAATGTCAGTCGTCAAGATCAATAATCACGGATTTCATGTTTTATTTCGAAAAGAAAACGTTATCATAATAGATCCGAGCACAGGAAAAGAAGTCATCGTAGCTGAACGAGAAAAGGACTTGTATTTTGTTCAAGAATTAGAAAACAATTCTTTCGCCGCACAGGCAAATACATCGAAGCTCCAGAAGTGGCATGAAAAATTTGAACACTTAAATTAAAAAGATCTAAAAGATCTGAGTCGGCACAACAAAGTTCACGGTATAAACATCAACAGCAATGAAAACCTAACAACATGTGAAGTCTGTATAAAAGTAAAAAAGATACGAACCCCCTTTCCACAATCAACCTCTCGATCCAACGAAATTCTAGGATTGATCCACACAGATCTCTGTTGTCCAATGAAAGTTGAATCCCTTGGAGGTTCAAAATATTTTGCCACCTTCATTGATGACAAATCGAGTTAGTGCGAAATTTATTTTCTAACAAAAAAGGGAGAACTTTTTAATAAGTTTTTGGAATTCAAGGGCAAGGTTGAGAAACAGACTGGAAAATTCATCAAGATTGTAAGATCTAACAACGAACTTGGACTATCTGAAAAAGGAAGGAATACGTCATCAGTCTACTGTTGATTACACGCCACAACAAAATGACATTGCAGAACGCAAAAATAGAACACTCATTGAAATGGCGACATGCATGTTGATCCAATTGGGCCTCCCACGAACTTTTTGGGCAGAAGCAATTTTGACTGCAGCCTACATCCGAAATAGATGTCCGTCACGAAGCTTGGATGGAAAATTATCTTACAAAATGTGGACAGGGAAAATACCAACTGCCATCCATTTTCAGATTTTTTGTGCGAAGGCTGGATGAGTCAATACATATAAAAATATGCTGGACAAGTCAAAACATATAAAAATTGGTCAGAAAACAATTGAATGTATATTTGTCGGTTATTCCACAGAATCGAAAGCTTACAGATTGTGGGACCCAAAGTCAAGAAAAATTCGCACAAGTCGTGACGTAACTTTCACAAATAATTTCGAGAATCGACAGAAATTTGAAGAATTTATAGACGTAGAGACTTTAACACGCCTGAGAAGAAGTATTCCTGAAACACAGACTTCTCTTCCCAACAACAATAACGAGGAAGATCCTGATAATCGATTAGAAATTATATTGACGAATAAAAACCACAACGAGATCAATACTCCAGAAGATATCGATAGGAATGAAAAAGAAAACAATTCACCGAATACTCGCGAAGAACAAATTATACCAAAAATGAGAATCGGACCTGGACGTCCAATAAAAATACTCACAGGTCGAAAAGGACGCCCTAAGAAACGACCACACATGATTCCTATCAAAGAGCAGGAAATAAATCAAGGAGATCGACAAGAAGAACATACCGAAGTGAATCAAGTTGAAATGGAAGAACAGTTTTTAAATTATTTTGAATATGCTGGTATAACTGAAAAAGGAGATCCACATACAACAGAAAAAGCAATGTCAACACCGGAAGCACAAGAATGGAAAGAGGCTATGCAGAATTCAAAAGTTATCGGTTCAAGATTGTTTTTACGAACAAAATTCATGACTGATGACTCAGTGGAACGTAGGAAGGCTCGGATAGTAGCCAAAGATTCCTCGCAGGAACTGAATGTTGACTTCCACGAAACTTTTGCTCCGGTTGCTACAACAAGCTCTGTTCGAATCATGATGGGACTTTCAGCGGAACTGGGATTGGAAATTCATCAACTTGATTTCATCAGTGCCTACTTAAACGGAAATGTCGAAGAAGAAATCTATATGGAGCTTCCAGAAGGACTGTCAGCAGTGCTGGAAAATTATTCGAAAATAAGGTGTGTTTTCTAACAAGAGCAATATATAGTTTGAAACAGTCCGGCCGTCAATGGTATAAGAAGCTTGACTTAAGACTGAGAGAATTGAAATTTAAACCACTTGGCGCCGATGCTTGTGTCTATATGCGAAAAGAAAACGGCAAATTAACGCTTGTCGTAATTTACGTCGACGATCTCATGATCGCCTCAAATGATAAGAAAATATTTAAACTGAAAGAAAATCTCGCAAAATCATTCGAGATAAAAGATTTAGGGCAACTCCATTACTGCCTTGGAATAGAATTGTCACAAAATAAGAAAAAAATGAAATTCGCATGACAGAAAGAAAGTATTTCCAAAATTTGCTGAGACTTTTTAGCATGACAGTTTGCAAACCAGCGGATACGCCAATGAACCCTGCTTTGAAACTTTCAAAACAGATGAGTCCGTCTACCGAAGAAGATAAGAAGCAAATGAGTCAATTTCCTTACAGGAACTCGTCGGTTCCTTGATGTGCTTAGCAACCAGTACGCGTCCTGATACAGCATATGAAATAAGTGCACTCAGTCAATTTAATGAAAGCCCTGGTCAAGGACATTGGAAGGCTGCAAAACGAGTGCTACAGTATTTAAAGAAACCTGAAAATTTAGGAATTACCTTTACTAAAACTGGAGAAAATTTAACCGGTTTTTCAGATGTTGATTGGGGTACGAACATTGATGATCGAAGATCTTATACCGGCTATATATTTAAACTAGCTGGTGGTGTTATCAATTGGTCATCAAGAAAGCAGAAACCAGTAGCTATGTCAAGTGCCGAGGCGGAGTACATGGCATTGTTCGAAGCAGCAAGCGGGGGCAATCTACATACGAAGATTCTTGTTCGAAGTCATAGGAGAGCTGGACGTCACAACAACTTTCTGCGATAATTAACCCATTTGCATCATCGCTCTACTTAAGCTTTCACATTGAAACATCAGCGACGTTCAACTGACGACTGACTCTTATCACCACGCGCGGTCGATCGTATGTGCAGTAACGCGCATAATATTCCAATTAAATACAAAAAACAACGTAAGCTAGCGGAATATTCCGCGCTTGGTGATAGCTGACAGTCGCGGCTCGCGGAATATTCCGCGCTTGGTGATAATCGACTGTCGCGGCTCGCGGAATATTCCGCGCTTGATGATAATCGACTGTCGAGGCTCGCGGAATATTCTGCGCATTGATGCAAATGGGTTAAAGTGCTGGACTGATGTCAAAAAATCCAGATTTCCATGAACGTACAAAACATATAGACTTACGGTATCTTTTTGTGCGTGAGGCTGTTGAAGACGGTAAAATTAAAATTGGATACCTTCCAACTGAAGATATGCCTGCTGATGTGCTAACCAAAGGACTTTCAATGCCAAAGCATGAAAAGTGTATTAATGATATTGGTTTAAAGAATTAAATATTTTTTTGTGCAATTGGCGCAAAGGTTTCTTTTTACGAGGGAGTGTTGAAAATGATATAAAAACAGCATCCTTGCGCCATCTATTTTGATCTTATTAATTAAAAGGTTGATCTTCTTTTGTGGTTGCATTAGTCTTTTGTCTTAGTTTTTTGCTCAGTCTCCTCGCCGCGTTGTGCACGCAAAGTCATGTATTAGAAGCGAGTTGTTATAAAATATGTAATTGTATAAAACAGTGTGTTGTTCCCACACCCTTTTTTTACAATTCCCATATAAATAGGGTCGGAAATAATTAACAGAATAAATGATGGCTAGGAGTTCCTTTTCGACAGTAGAATAAGTTTGTTCGACCTGATGCAGAAGTCTTGACGTGTAGGCTATGGGCAGATCTTTCCCGATTTCCCCCTAAGAATGCCTCCTATCGCATAATTTGACGCGTCTGCCGTCACGAGGAAAGGTTTTGTGAAGTCGGGGAATTGTAAGAGAGGTTGCTCGCATAAAAGATTTATGAGCGTTTTAAAAGCCTTTTCCTGGCCGCTTTCCCACTTGAAAGCTACGTCCTTTTTTAAGAGGCTCGTAAGAGATTTACTGATTGCAGAAAAATTTGGAATGAAACGCTTATAGTAACCGGTTAAGCCCAAAAATTGTTTAATGTTCTTGGTCGTCTTTGGTACCGGGAATTTCTCCACGGCCTTGATTTTGCTCGTATCTGTTTTCACCCCGTCCGCACTGATTATATGTCCTAGGTATGTGACCTCCTTCCTGAGGAAGTTCCATTTCTCGGGTCGCAATTTGAGCCTCGCAGTTTGTAACCTTGAGCATAGTTTTTGATATTTGATTATATGTTCTTTCAGCGAGTTTGAATAAATGACGATATCGTCGAGATATACGAACAACTCGTTACCCTGCAAACCTGTCAGGAAGGAATTTATGAGCCGTTGGAAGGTGGAAGGAACATACTTGAGACCAAAGGGCATGTGAGTAAACTCGTAGTGCCCGAATGGTGTTGAAAAGGCCGTCTTCGGTGCAACTTCCTCGCTCATTGCTATTTGATGAAAGCTTGAAGCGAGGTTGAAAGTACTAAAATACTTGGGACTTCCTAATTGATCTAAAATTTCCGTGATGTTCGGCAGAGTGTAACTATCCTTGATCGTCTTTTCGTTGAGCATACGGTAGTCGATGACTACCCTCCATCGTTTGTTTCCCTCAGCGTCGGCTTTCTTTGGCACTATCCAGAGAGGCGAGTTGTATGATGACGTGGAAGGTTTGATTATCTTGTTGTCCAATAGTTCCCCTATCAGCTTATTTATTTCTTCCTTATGTACAGATGGAAATCTGTACTGGCGAATGTTGACGGGAATGGAGTCCACCGTTTCGATTTTGAGTGATCGTGTCGGAGCATGTTAGTCGATCACGTGGTAGATGAAACAGTTCTGTTGACTCTCTTATCATCTCTTTGGCTACGGCTTCTTCCTATTTGTTTAGTCTTGTTGGTTTTATACTCTGTAGCATGAGATCTTACCGGCTTCCGATGTATTTACAGGAACGGAGCGGAGCTTGGGATGTGAAGAGACGGGAGGTGGCAATGCACGTCTCGTCAAGGTCCCTTTGTTCGTACTCGGAGGAAGTTTCTGAGTACGTTTCTGTTTCGAAAGCCTCCGACTAGAGCCGAGAAACTCGATGCGGCTTGGTTGCAGTCTTATCTTCTCCTAGGGGAGATAAGGCTTGTTCGTTGACCGTCTCGAATTCCTCTAGCGTTACAGTCGGAGTCCGAAATTTTACGTCTGTTTCTTTTGTATTAAAAACTCTCAAGTAGGCTTCTCCGTGATCGTTTGTTACTACAGCTTTCCCGGCAAAGATTCCTTCTCCGAATTCCAATTGTGGGGCGTATGTCGTTTCTACGTCGACGTTATTTACATTAATTTTGCAGATCTCACTTGTACGTCCCGGGATGGTTATCTCCTTTGGTGGAGCATAGGGCATAATCATCCTGTGCCATTCAACGAATTTTCCTTTATAGTTTATTTTCGCAATGTCTTATAGAAAATCGGATCCTAATATGCCATTGTGAGGAATAGGAAAGGAATTTGGAACTAACTGGAATTTGACAGGATAGCCGTGTATGTCTATGGTGACAGAGCCGTAGGTCGTCACAGTATCTTCCGTAATGTCACTTAATTTTATTTTTCTGTCCTCCTTACATATGAGGTCCCCGTCTGTGTTGCTGATGTTTAGTATGTTAGTTTCTGCCCCTGTGTCCACTACAAATTCTGTCGCCCTGAAGGTCGTTGGATGCAAGGACAATCGACGGCGTGGCTTGTTTTAGCGTGGCTTGTTTTAGCTTGAGGACTTAGTTGCGGGCGAGTCCTCTTGCTCAGCGATTTTCCTTATTGGGCGCTGCGTCGACGTCTCCGTGGGTGCTCCCCTCCCTGGAGACGTTTGCCCGTTTCCCGTCTGTGACTCTCTCCATTTCTTCTTCCTGCACTCCTCTATAATATGGTCAAGATTTTTGCAGTAGCGGCGCTCTTTTCTCGGCCCCTGGTCTCGAGAGTGGGAAGGAGTGGAGGTAGGAGGTGAAGGAGGTTGGTGGAAAGTCTTAGGAGATGGAGTGTATGGCCCATGTGTTTGTGCTTGTGACCAGCGTTGCTGGTCACGAATGTTCTTATAACAATTCTCTCGCGTGTGGCCGACTCTTTTGCAATACATGCATACTTCAGGGACGAGAGAGGCCTGTATAGATCGTGCATTGGCTTTATTATTGTTGTTTTTCCTTGATTCATGGTAATAGAAATCTGTGGGTCTTTCCTGATTATTTTTGAATTTATTCAATTACCACGACTTAACGGCCCTTTTCTTATCCCATTCGTATTGCATCGTTGTAATTTAATGGCCTTATGGCACGCATTTGTCAGGTCTCTACAATGCGTGGCATTCAAATATGGATGGTATTCCATAGGGAGACCTGAGCAGAAACCTCGGATAGCGAGATTGTCATTGAGCTGTATCTCGTTGGCCAAAGTGGAGGAAATCGCATCATGCCGCATTATCCTTTCTCCGTGGGTCCTAAAACCTTGTTGAATAATATGCGCCGCTGTCTCTTGCACTGCACAACCTGCACGACAGGTAACATCTTCATTCAGTCGCCTAGAACCCCTTGTGATCCGAATTTGGGCAGGAAGCGCTTTAATCCACACTTTAACGTAATGCAATCAGTCCGAGGATGAGATATGGGCCATACAATCATCCAGCCACTGCGTAGACGTTGAAACATTAATCGCCTCACGCAGCTCAAACCCGTCGAATGTAACATAGAGTTCGGTTGGCCAATCCTCCTCGCGTTTCCTCGCAAGCTCACACCATCGCCACTTCTTGTCAGCCCAGATACTAGAGCCAACTATACGAGCCGTCTCGTATTGAAACCTTTCAAGCCGCTACAGTCTTGTCAACGTCATCCGCGGAATCGCTGTCTCGAACGACAAAATCCCCAAACCGCCCTGTTTTGTCGGAGAATGGAAAAAAGCCGTAAGGATGTCATCCTGAAGGCATAAATAACAATGCACCGTTGCACGAATTCGTCTGTCCAGTTTGCGCAAAGGAGCATAAGTTGTACGTCCCAGTACTAGACCGTGAATGTATTTGGAGGTCAAGTACGTTCTGAGCATTTTTAACCTCTGCTGCGGCATCAATAGGACCCAGATGATCCTCTCTAGCAGTGGCAGCATCTAAATTTCCTGTGTGACAGGTCCAAACTCACCAAACCGGACACCTAAATATCGTACTGTCTGAAGGAACCCCATCTGTGGGATAGGAGGGTTTCCAGCAGTAAATTGTGGTTCACTAAGAACCTTGACCTTTCCCGACTTCCCCGCGGGGACGAGTGAAAATGCGGCACACTTATTGGGTGCCAGTTCCAATCCATCTCTTTGCAGCGCCGTCATAACTCTGTCGAGAGAAAGCAGAGCACCTTACCGCGTTGCTCCGATGAGAACCAGGTCATCAGCAAAGGTAATGGCATTCACGTTATGTCCAGTGATATGATATCCGACTTGGTCAGGGATCTCTGTCAACATTTCATTAATGACTAAATTAAATATCAGGGAGAAAAAGGGTCACTTTGTCTCACATCCCATCCCGGAAGTAGTTCCTCCAAGAACATCCTGTCCACCTCCAGTCTCACCGCAGCCGTCTTATATAGCGTGTAAAGATACTCCATCATCTCTCGAGGTAAGCCATGCTTCAAGAGAGCATATTTGATGGCATCATGACTCACAGTATCAAACGCCTCACGCACGTCTAACGTGATAATGTGTAGCTGCCTACAGTTGGTACGCGCATCAAACAGTAGCGCAGACAGCGTTGCAACGTTTTCAGCACAATCGTCAGCTTTAATGAAGGTCCGTTGCCGCGTGTCCAACAAGTTATGTCCATTCAGTCGACTTACCAGGATTTTGTAGAAGTGGCGGAGGATAACCGACAAGACAGATATTGGTCGATAATACGTAGGATCTATCAAGTCAGAAGACTTAGGGATCAGAATTATTCTTGCGTGGCGAAACCTCGGTAAGATCCTTCCTTTTGCTATGAATATATTAAATATTGCCGCTCGAATAATCGCAGGCATCTCCGCAAACTACCGTCGCACCGTCATCCCATTCAGGGCAAGAGCAGACGCCGATGGAAGTCTGATGTTAATAACTTCGCCCTTGACGATGGGAGACCATATACCCCCCAGTTTAACTAGCGATTACAGACCCCGGCATTGGAGACATCCGGCTCTCAGCGGCAGCCGTATGTGAATCCTGTTGGACAGTTTCGTCGATCTTCTGGATGAGGTGCCGATTCTTATATTTCTTAACCAGATTCTTGTAATTCTGTCTTCGCCTAATCCTTTTAATGGATTCAAGCGATCTTGTTCTCTCCCGCTTCCCCAGTAGGTAGTGATTCATGAATTTCATCTGCGGAGGTGCAATTGCCTCATCTAAAACCATCAACCTAATTTCCTCGTCGTTCCATCGACGCTTAATTTGAACAGGGTGAATGTCCTCATTGTATTCCACAGGGTGTGTATTTTACTTGTGTACCCCTAGTCCTATGCGCGAAGAAAAGGAGCGCAAGCAAATTTCACAAACATGGGAATCGGGACAATCACTAATCACCGTAACAACGCCTTTGTTGTTCGTCCTATTTATAAAATGACCAGTGAAACCATTAGTTTCATTGGAGGGAGGCTCCGAGGTACTTCCCTTACTAGTTCTCTCATTAGTAATCGAAGCACCAATGAAATTACCCCTCAAGGAGAGAGCGCTATGAAAGGGGGAGCTAGCCTCAAACGTCGCGCATAAGTAGGTCGTTACTTTGCTATCACAATGATGGTTACTGCGGCCGGATTTATATACTCGAGGAAGGGCTCCTTGGATCCGACAGATGACTTACCCTCATTCCCCGTGAAATGAATAACTATAGCTCTCGTTCGACCCAGAGAGAACATTACCTCTTAATACTGTATCATTCTTGATCTATTTCTTAACTTCCTTAGCAGTATCGGACAAGCCCTAAAATCCAAGACCGAATGGTTCGTTGTGGCCATTTTTGCTCTCCTACAATTAAGACATCTGAGCATGCCGGTTTTGGGACACCCTCTAGACTCGTGGCCTCCACCACAATGGCTAAAGACATTGCTAGCAGCCTGGAAATTCTTTGTAATGTGCCCAAAACCAAGGCACTTAAAGCATTGTCGCGCACATAGATGGTCAACCAACCTGCTCGCGGACCAGCCCAAATGTATACGGTCCTGATTAAATAGTAATAATACTCTTATCAACACTATTTAGATTCTGCCTGATCAAGTTTTCGATTCGCTGCGACTTGTCCTTATTGAGAGGAATGTCTCTAATTAATAGCCTCGAATTGAGTTTGTCCACGTATTTTATTAGGTTGGTGCGTATGAAATGTCGGATTCTCTTTACATGCGGACGTTTGTCTCCCTGTTTTCGTTATACTTTTGCCTTTGGCATAACCTCATTCATAGTCGTATTGTCCATTGCCAGAGACTCATTTCAGCAAAATAGGTTTTCTCGAAGGTCTTCCCTTTTGTTATTTCTTTTGAGTTTATTGCCGATATGAATTCTGCCGACATTCGCGTCATTTTCTTATATGAGTACAAACTTGGTAATAGTGCTGCAAAAGCTGCACGCAACGGTTAACGATCGGAAAGTGCAACGTTGGTTCGAAAAATTTCGGACTGGCGATTTTTCACTGCAAAATGAGCCGCGCGGAAGACCCAAAACGTCTGTGAAAAATGATGACCTGAAGGCTCTAGTGGAAGCGGATCCAGCAATATCCACGAGGGAACTTGCTATCAGGAGGAAAGTTGACCATACAACGATATTGAGACACCTTTCTGAGATTGGCAAGTTTAAGAAGATGGACAAGTGGGTACCGCACGCACTGACAGAGCGAAATAAGCTGGATCGGTTAAACGTATGCTCATCATTGCTAACCCGATTTCACCGAGAGCCATTTTTCGATCGGATCATTACGTGTGACGAAAAATGGGTTCTTTATGACAATAGAAAGAGGTGTGCTCGGTGGCTTGACAAGGATGAGGTTTGTGCCCATACTCCAAGGCCATCGCTTCATCCACGGAAGATTTTGTTCACAGTTTGGTGGAACGCGGCTGGGGTAATCCATTATTCGTTCCTTCGACCTGGGGAGACAATTACGGCCGAAAAGTACTGCCAGTACATTGATGAGATGCACGATAAGTTAAAAATTGTACGCCCATCGCTTGTGAATCGGCATGGCCCGCTACTGCTCCATGAATACGCTCGGCCGCATACATCGCACAAAACACTTGCGAAACTGAACGAACTGGAATATGAAGTTTTGCAGCATCCACCATATTCACCGGATCTCTCGCCGACCGATTTTCATTTTTTCAAGCATTTAGAGCTGTTTTTAATGGGCAAACACTATGAAAATGAAGACAGTCTAAAAAACTCGATATCAGAGTTTATTAATTCTAAAGACCAAAATTTTTTTAAGACAGGCATCTACGCTTTAAAATCTCGTTGGGAGAAATGTATTGAAGCGAATGGAGCATACTTTGATTGAATAAACAGCTTTTGAAGAAAGATATGCAGTTTTATACAATCACTTAAGAATCCGACATTTCATATGCACCAACCTAATATTTCCATGCTGAGATCGTCCAATATCGGTTTCAGCCTATTTATTTCATTGTGCGCAGCCACAATGCGAACAGCTTTATTCCGCCCCTTAATTACGCGGTCGTAATGGTGCAGCAGTTCTGTCCGGTATTGTCTTAGTTATTTATGCCGGTTCAATTGAAGTTGGAATATCCAATTCTCTTTCAGGAATAGGCTGACTTCATGGAACAAGTTGCATTGGTTTGTCATAGTGGCCCGTCAATAGGGGACCAATATTTCTTTGCAAGGTGTTTGAGAGGAAGATTTGGCCTTCAGGAGGATCCGAAGATACTTACATGGATTTTTCTTCCTTGCCTTTTGCGTTTTCGCATAATCGGTTCTGCGGATTTGTCTCTTCGTAAGTCGGCATTCCCTATTCTTAGTTGCGTAAGATATATACTTAATATCTAACAGTAAGGATGACTGAGGGTAAACTACGCATTGGATTGTGAGGAAACGTATTAAATAATATTTATTGAAGAATAAAGGACCTTGGAAGTATAAAAACACATAAAGGCCTTCTATCGTCTTCCGCAGTCCGAGAGAAACTCTCGCCAGTCCTCCGTCACGGACCCCCTCTTCAGCTATTGCGTCACACACTCAATAGGGCACGCTTGCTTGGCGGAACCCATAGACCGGGAATTTCAAAATCTATATTCTACACTATGTTGTTAAAAATAGACTTATTCTGAAGAACATTATTGTAAATACATTTTATTATTATTATAGTAACTAATGGCGGGGATATACCTTATACGCTTGTATGCTTATACATACATACATATAATCTCTAGTATTTAATCTTTATGCATAATAAATTTACTATTAATATAAAAAATTATATGTATTTTGCTCGAACACACCGTACCTAGACTTTAAAACACTACACGTATTTTCTTGAACACACTATCGATCCCTAAAAGTATCATGTATTTTTTCAAACACACTGGATTTCGATGATACAATACTTTTCGAATACACTGGATTACGACGATACGCTACTTTTCTAACACCTTATATATAAGAGCATATGAAGTAGCTACTGGTCAAATGCTGCGTCACTAAAGGGAGAAGCAAAGACAGGATACTCAGCTGATATAAAACTGCACGTGCTATCCAGGTGCTTACGTCATTATGGTGCCAGTAACAAAAGAAGGGTACATGGCCGCTCCAATACATGTACGCATTCTAACCTATGTCAAGCCACGTAGGCCCCCTTTACAGCACTGCTATAAATCCTTCTCTCGCGATGCCGCCACGGAACTCTTTTCCCGCGACTTCGCCATACTAACTCCGCCCAACCAACAGTAGCTCAACACCTCCGCGATGCAGTCTCCTTGGACCCTCTCTTCGTCTAGGATGAAGGCAGGGTTTGAACTTATGGAGCTTTACACTGCCTCAAGCTGATTGGGTCGTGGACACAATAAAAGCAGCTGCACGACGCTCTTCCATGATTATTGCCACCTATTTCTCGACGGAAATACATTTTTACGGTTATTTCCTTCAGACATTTTGACAGGTATACATCTGTGTTTATTTTTACATGACTTTCTTGATTAAGCTTTGTGAAATTGTATTACTTTAATAAATTGAGGTTTTGTTATACTTTGTGTACTTTCTATAATTTCGGTTGCGTCCAGTAAAGTATTCTCGTAATGCGACAAGTTTCTATCTCATTCCGAAATCGTCTTAAATCAAAGCTGCTACGCTTTCTTAACTTTACTATTAGAAAATCCAAATTCAGCTACCGCGATCCTAGTATATATTTCTATAAGCGTAGTCGTCAAACTCTTGTACAAACCTACTTCCACCTAAAAAATCAAGTTATTACCTTCCTCTAAAGCTAGTGGTGTGTCCGTCTCGCACGAGCTTACAATCCTTTCTTTCTTATACTTTCTTTCTTACACTCCTTTCTATCTTAGACAATATTCTCTCGTATGCCAAGAACACGACACGCAGGCAGAAAGTATCACTTACTGATACTTATCGCATCGTCCTACGGGTCAGATTAAAATACTCGCGGCGTCATAGAAAGTGAATCATCATCTGATGCCTGCCAAAAAGAGGTCATCCCCTATCGTTTAACACCAATAACGATACTCAAGAAAGTGATACCGCCCTCTCACCTGCCACCGACCAATCCTCGTAACTCTTCGATATTTGGAGATCGGAGCAGAGCTAAGTCAAAATCACGCTGTAGGTAAGAGGATAAACGAGAAGAAGAAGGACTATCTTATTAAGACAACATTCTATGCGACTACCAGTCCCGAGTCAGGAACTGTGCATAGCAGGTAACGGGCAAAATGGTACTAATCTCTCAAAAGTAGAAACTCCTCAAGAAATTCATTAAACACATATTTTGAGGTCCGCACTAAATGGGACGTAATATCATTTTTGGTGACAACGATGGAATACTAAAGCTTAATATGTCGTCTGATAATGCAAGCCATCTAGAAAAAATGAACGCTTCCTCCGACAGAATAGAAAGGCAAAGCAGAATTAGACGCCCGAGCGACACAAAATAAGAGAAAATTTATTTTTAATTAGTAAATAAAGAGATTCAATTCCTCGTACGCAAACAATAACTACGCGAACGCGAGGAAGCTCTTAAACGCGCCTCGACAAAACCAAAACCCGAAACAGACGTAATAACTACGTTACAACATGAAATATGCGCGTTGAGAAAAAAAGCAAATAAGTCATGTGACATGCCGGATGACTATTCCGTTAGAGAGGCAATGACCCTCGTATTGCCATTCGACGGCGAAAATTTCTCCGTTCAATCTTACATACGCGCATGTAGACAAGCACGCGAAATGCTTCTAACATGTTCAGAAGTGGTAATTACAAAATTGATAATTAGTAAGTTACGGTAGTGGAAGATCATAAGGTGCGTACGATAAATGTACTATGCAACATGCTACGATAGACGTTAGAAATACATCGAACATCCGAACACTATAGATCAGAACTTAGTAAATTATTATATATATTTGGTGAATGATTTATTTTTATATTCTAATAATAATCGTCTCAGTTTCCTTGTTGCTTTATTTAATAATCGTTTATCATTAGGAGATCTAGAGTTATGCCACGTTCTTCTCAGCTTCCTCTTTCCGGCGATTTTTTTTTTAGAATAGAGTTTGGAAGGTTGAATTGTATAGAATGTACTATTGTGGGAGTAGCAGATTTAACTGCTTCGACGATTTGATATGTTAAATAATTAACTGCATTTTCTATATTTTTCTTTGATTTTAATGGGTTGTAAGCTTTAATTGAGATATTTATGATATTGCGAAAAAGTGTCCAGTTTGTCAGTTTGTTGTAAATAGAATACTGGGGTTGATTTTCAATTATTAACGTGTTTAAAACCGCAACAACTGGAGAGTGTCAGAGGGAAGGTCAGTATAGAAATGAATTTGCATATATCTTGGTGAGAGTCTTTTGGCAATGAAGAAATCAAGTAGATATGGTAATTTATTAGGATCAGTCGGCCAGTAAGTGGGTTCGTTGGTGCTTATGCTTTCAAGTTTGAGAGACTGAATACTTTGCAGGTATTACTCTACCTCTTGGATTTGTAATCCTTGATTTTCAGTGATTATTTTTTGCATTAAAGTCTCCACCTACTATAAATGTATTACCTAGGTTAACAAATAATGTATCAAAATCACCTTTAGAGATTGAATGTTTGGGGGGACAGTAAACTGCAGCTATCGTGATTGGGTCTAGCCAACTTTCCATTACTATACTTGTTGATTTTAGATAATCATGATTGCGATTTGATAGAACATAGTGTTTTATGTTGGATTTTATAATTATGGCGGTACCCCTGTGTGCTCCGTCACTAGGATGTTGGGTTGTATATACTTCATAACCTCTTATTTTTAAGTAATTTTTGTCAGTGAAATGAGTTTTGGAGATGAGCACTGCTTGTATTTGCTAGCTTGCGATAAATGCTTCGAGCTCAAGTGTACATCTCATGAATCCATTTGAGTTCAATAAGGCAATGCGAATGTTTTTAAGGCTCATTAATTTATTATCGACTTAGTTACTATTGCTGTTAACAATGTTAGCATGTTACTGATCTGTTCACTTTGTTTTATTAGTATTTGTTCTAGTCTGCTGAGTGATTTTTCCATAGATCGTATGAATACATTAAGGTTGATATTTGCACTGTTGTCAGCGTTAGTAGTGTGCTCTTTAGCGAATCCTTTAACTGCTTCAGCGAATGTGGTGTAGCAGTTAAATTTTACTTTATTCAATGATGTTGAACTGTTGTGTTGCACTGTTGGTTGGTTAGGTTGTATTTTAGGTCTCTGCTTTGGAAATTTATTTTGTTGTAGTTTTTTTTATGAACTGAGCAACCTCTGTAAGGATGGTCTCTGGATGATCACCTTCATATAGTGCACATTAAGCTGGAAATCGGTTAGTTTCGTGCACTCTATGTGCATGGATGATGGATGATGACCCAAGCATTTTATGCAGCGAAAGTTGAGATTACAATATTGCGGAAGTTGAGGTTACAAGTGCTGCCTCTGGCTGGTGTGAAATTCCGCGGCGGAGAAATTCGGTGTTTGATTCCATGCCTAAATCCGACAAATACTTCGGGACAGTATATAATTCCGCGAGCAACCTGCGAATATGATACTTGCATCCGCCTCGGCGTGTTCTCTGGTATAGGATAAATTTGTCGCAACGTGGGTTACTTCGGATCCAGGGAGGATACGGTTAATGACTCGTGCAATTCGTACGCACCTCTGACTGGATATGAGAAGAATTCGAATTCGTGCGATTCGTACGCACCTCTAATTCTGTAGTAGATAAGACTTAGCCTATTTGCCCGTGCGAGTCGTACGCACCTCTGACTATAGAATAAGTTTAGGTATTTGGAATGAGAACTTGCGGATTTCAAGAATTTGTCGATCACACGTCGATTTGTAGAACGCTGAATCACAGAAGATTGCTTTTATGACGTTCGGACAAGTAACCAGGTTCCAATGAAAGAGACTGGAGTATATCTTTAACTAATTTATTTCTAAGTCTCTTAAAGTACAATTCGAATTTTATCATCGTTAAAAGTGTCACGAAGTTTACAGCTTTAAGATCGTAGTTGGAACTGAGGCTGCGTGTTTTTTTGAGTCGTTTCCCAGGAGTGTGGAAAAGCACTACCTAGGGTAGAATATCCTCTCAACTTGTATTGATAGTAAGAGATAAGTTGAACAACATGAAGAGAAGATTTTGAAAACATCAAATAGGTATGGGATAAAAGTTTCAAAAACCCATAAAATTGAAAGGATTACATCCTTCACGAGAAGAGTACGACTGATACTAATGAAGCATGGTGAAGTGAAAAGAAAAAAGAAGCGAAATTAGTATTCGACCTGAGGAGGATGAGTGGGTATGTTTATTTTGATTTTATAAGGGATTTTATTTATGTCAGAAAGACTTATCTTTTTGAGAAGACGATTTTTGTGTGTTTGGATTTGAAGTGAGGAGTTTTTGAAAAGAGTGAGTATAACTTCTTTGAGTGAAGGAATGTTAGCTAGCTTGTGTAGATCGGAGTTTCCAATACGCTCACCTTTCTTTTTGAAGATTAATCTGAGATAGGAGTTTTGGACAGATTAAAGTCTATTGAGTGATGTTCGTGGAGCACCGCCTCATAGTTGGGCACCATAGGTTAAAAAAGGACGAACACAAGTGAGGTAAAGTAGTCTTTTAAGGTTTATGGGAAGTGAGCTATTTCTAACAAGTGGATATAGTTTTCTTACAGGAGCATAGACTTTAGTCTTTTTTTCTTCAATGGCTGGTTTCCATCTGACGGCATGATCAATTGTTAACCCAAGATACTTGACTTTGTTTTTCCATAGAATATCCGTAGAGCAAGCTCTAAGTGGAAGTGGGTATATAAATTTGCTTGGCAAGCTTTCTATGATAGATAATAGCCTCAGATTTGGATGGATTTAATTCTAATTTCCAGTCAAGTAAGAAGGGTTGAATGGAGTTAAGATGAGCTGGCAGGTATTTATGTGTTTTAATGGGAGACCATGAGGAAGCTAAGATGGCTGTATCATCAGCGAAAATGGATAGACGAGTTGCAGGGTTTGTAGGTATATGATTAATAAATATATTGAAGAGGATAGGACCCAGAACCGAGCCTTGAGGTACACCGGCGTTAATTGTTCTAGTGCTAGAAAGCGTTTCATTGACTTTAACATTGAAAGATCTGTTAGCTAGGAAGCTACTAATGATCTTGAGAATATGATCAGGAAAATTATATTTTTCTAATTTGAAAAGAAGGCCATTATGCCACACCGAATCAAATGCTTTATTCAGATCGAGGAAAAGCATGCCTGTGAATCTATTTTTATTATGTTCATTCGCTATATGATGAATGACTCTAATAAGTTGGAGGATAGTTGAGTGATTGTTTCTAAAACTAAATTGTTGATCAATCAAAATGTTGTTAGAGTACATATGACTTTTAAATTCTATGGCAATTATTTTTTCAAGAATTTTACCGCAGATGCTAAGTAGGCTTACTGGGCGATAGCTATTAGGAAGGTTTGGATTTTTCCCCGGCTTAGAGATCGGTATATTTATTTGCAGAGCATATTCTGAATTTCCATTGAGGATATGTTTTGTTTCCATTTGTGACAATAGGCACTAATTTGTGTTTTTTCATGTCTTGAGATAAACGTCCTGGTGGGTCCTGTTTCGGTGTTCTTGTTGGTTGTACTATATTCGGTGGTCTTGCTTGTGTTGGGTCAATATTTCGAGTTTCCTCCTCCTTCGTTTGCACCAATGCGATTGCTACTTTGAACAAAAATTTCTTATATATTGCTTTGCTATTTCCTATTTTCTTATTTTTTGATAAGAAATGAATTAAAAAGAGCAGCATTCAAAAAATACAACACTGCCTTTTTTGTCTATTTGGTGCTTTTTCTAAGAATATTATAGTACGATATGTAGTGGTCGGCACGGTCGACTCCTTTCATATACTTATTATAGTCCACAATAGATTTTGGTTTAGTTCTCGTCCCGGATCAATGTGGCACGTTTACAGTTTCTGCGGAATGAATCGTCGAAATCATTCTGACGATACGGTTCTTCTTTGTCTACCAGACTTGTAAAAGAACTTGCCCCTTTCTTGCATATTTCGATTCATGCTCTTTCAATATAGGGCTTTTTAAATTTTGCGGAAATCCTCTATTTGCTCTAATTGTTCCGCAAACTCTTGTTTTTCTTTGAAGGAGCAATTCGGCTGTACACTACCCCCGAACTACTACACTATTATAATAGCTGTCCATATAAATATGATGGTGGAATCCCACATAGGGATCCAAGATTGACAGAGCTGTATCTTGCAATGTCGCACTCGCGCCTGAATATACTTTGAAATTGCAAACGTATTCAGATGACGCTTCGCAGAATATCCGTACCAGAATTCCATATTTTGTAAGTTTTGCGGAATTATATGTGCGGAAAGATAATCTATCCCGCCAAGGTATAATGGCTTCGTCTAATGATAATTACTGCCGTGGTTTATACAAAAACATTTGTTCTGTATATAATTCATAACTTCTTGAATTTTGAACAATTTATCCGATTTATCATGTAATAAATCATTATTTCAAAAATGTCACATTCTCCAGATCTGCATGAATCTGTTTCGACTCATGGTTTTGCGGAAGATCGGGGTTTCTATATGTGATTTAGTGAACCAGTAATCATATATATCGTCTTTCCGTACTTGTCCCATCAAGATAATCAACCCCAGAAACTTTTTCATCTCCTTCACTGTCACGTCAAACCCATTTTACTGCTTTGTATTCTTTATATTTGCTTGCAACTTGAGCGTGATATCTGTTTGTTTCCGTTGCTATCAATTCAAACAAATCATCACCAAGGAACAACTGTACGATTGCCCATTCGCTTTCGAGATGTTCAGGCATTGTGTTGATGCATGCAGTCCGGCCATATGCTTCTAGTTAAACTCTAATATCATCTTCTATCCAATCATCGACACCATTGGCAATAATATTTGATTCCGAGTAATCAACGGAATCATCTTCCGATTCATTCAAAAGGATTCGTCGATTAGTCTGATATATGGGAACGATGGTGCTATTATTGTCGTCAACTTCACAATCACTTATCAGTAGATCAATGTCTTCATAAACAACTCATCACCTGAATTGTCACTCATGTTTCTGGACATTTTAAGGATATTTTTTCTATACTTCGCTTCACACCACTTGTTGAGAGTCACAGCAAGGAGCTTAGATTCTACACTAATATTTGCAAGTTGAGCGGAGTCTTATATATTCGAAAAAGTCGTGAGAGTGGGATGTAGGTAGTATTTCGATTTCCAATGGGTGGTGTGCATTTTATTATATGTTGTACTCTATAGACGTAAGAAGCTCTATAGAGAAAGAAGCGTTCCTCAGGTCAAAGTGGTAGATCTACCCGATCGATCGGCTAAGTGTTTAAATAAAATAATTTTATCGCTGATAGTGGTACCTTCAAAAATCTCGAACATAAAGAGCCATAATAATGGGTAATAAAAGACTTACAAAATTAGTGCATGTTATTATAATTATGTTGTACTCTATAGAAATAAGAAGTTCTATAGAGAAAGAAGCGTTCCTCAGGTCAAAATGGTAGATCTAACCGATCGGTCAGCCACCGACTTGCTTGGAAATGGGTAGATCTACCCGATCGGTCGGCTAAGTGTTAAAGTGAAGTTCCTCTTCTATCGTACAAGATTTCTCCAGTGCCCTTTTAATGTATCTTGTCACGGAATTATGCCGATTGAAGCGTGCTTTGTATATGCGGTAGCATTTTTGCAGGACGTGGTTGAGAGTTTCCATCGCTTTCCATCCAGCCCGACATGAGCGATCTTGCTTTCTGCCTCTAGATCTTTGAGTTCTTGTGGGCAGCGCATTGATCCGTAGTTTAAGTGTGTGTATGAAATCTCTTCCGGATAATAGACGGGAACCGTCAAGAATCCACAACGGGTGCCGTCAATTGTTCTATGCAGTGCCTGTGCCAATCTCTTTTCCAGGTTTTCAAGGGATTCGATGGTGAGGAGTCCATCCCGTAGCTTTCTTTCTGCACGACTTACTTCCTGATTGAGGTAAGAGGAGGCTTTTGTTCCAGGTGTTAATTTTTGGTATAAACCATCACATGGAGGGGACTAAAAGGCCTCCATCCTTTGCGTTAGCGTGGAAAAACGCATTGGAAATGTTGTGCGGTAGATTAAGCTACTTCCTGATTGCCGCTCTGGCCATAAGATCGACCTTCTTGAGGCGACTGAGAGGGGTGTTACCCAGAGTTAAAAAATGAAATAGCCCCAAGAGCACCATCACTCTCAGCGAGAAAAGCCTCTGTTGCGGCTTTAATGACGCTTAGGCTAGTTTTTGTTGACCAAGCTTGAGTATTTTAGTCTCATTTCCCTTAGATCTATCCTCCGACGTGAATGGAACGCCTAAGTATCTCCACTCATCCGCCCTTTGTAAAGCTGGTAGCAGACTTCCAGCGCATTTAAATCTTAATCTTCCACCAATCACCGTCTTTTTCATGTGAGACACTCTCTGGATAGTTACGATGAATGACTTCCCCGCGTTAATGGCTAGACCACATTTGGTTAAGTACTCAGCCGCAGTATCCAGAGTGGTTTGGAGTCTCTGGGGTGTGGAGGCAACGAAGATGAGGTCATCTGCAAACGCGAATGCGTTGTAGTGCACTTCGTCTATCTTTACCCCAATTTCTTGGGGTATTTTGCGTAGGAGCCCATCTATCACCAGATTGAAAATAATCGGCGATAGCGGGTCTCCTTGCTTGACTCCACACTTGGGTGTAATGTTCCCAGAGATCCAGCCATCACATGCCAGACTCGTGTTGCTCCGCTCATATACATCAGAAATGTATTTGATTAGTAAAGTTGGGACACCGTAAGCTATAAATGTATCCCTTATAGTATTGTGTGAGACGAAGTCAAACGCTTTAGTCAAGTTGATGGAGGCCAAATATAGAGGCTTGTAGTATTGTCGGTGGTAACGGAGAATCATGTTTAGGTCGAAAATGTTTCGAGCCGTTCCATCCCGTGGGAGGAAGGCCCTTTGTCTGCCGTCTAGGGTGATGGCTTTGGCTAACCTATTGACAAGAATTTTATGGAACGTTCTTACCAATACCGATGACACAGTAATCGGTCGAAAGTCCCCTGGATTGGAGGCTTCCTCTTTTTTTGGAATCAAAATTATTTTTGATTCGAAGAGGAATTCCGGGATTTTACCTCCAATCAGTAGAAGATTCATGATCCTTATTAGGATGTTAATGGAAACTTTTCGAAGCTGCCTAGATGTTAAACCATCAGGGCCTGGTGCGGCAGATATGTCAGGTAAATAATCTCAGCCGATAAAATCGGAGATAAAATCTCCAATTCTCTTTCAGAAGTTGGTCGACTCCATGGAGACAGATCGCATTCAATTGTCATACTAGTCTGCAAATAGGGGATTGCCATTATTTCTTCGCAGGGTATTTGGGAGGAAGATTTCGTCTTCAAGAGAAATCGAAGATACTTGCACGGGTTCTTCTCCATGCCTTTTTGTTTTGGCATATTCCGGCCTGCGAATTTGCCTCTTAGTGAAACGACGTTCTCTAATTTGAGCCGGCTGCGGGCCAGCATTGTCAGACTTTGGCGGAAAGACTTCGAGAAGGTAAGCGTTGAGTTCTGCGGCTATCTCTTCCTGCGTTGAGGACAGTACATTAGAGTAAATTTCTCCCAGCTTATCAGCCCGTAATTCGGAACCTTTAAGCGGGTTCAATTTATTTATTATGTTGGTGAAGGCCGTTTTAAGGGCAATTATTGACTCAACGTCTGCAGTTCCAGCAGCGCTTACAGGCAGTTTCCTGTTGCGTCCCGCCCGAAGTTCTGCCAGAAACTGCTGCACTGCCTCCTTGTGCTTTAAATAGCGCCTTCGGCCTTTGATGGCTTCTACCGTCCGGTTCGGGAAGTATGACATAAGAGCCTGATTCATATACTTTGCGCCTTCGATGACTAGTTTAGCTTCTTGTGAAGTTAGGATTTGTTTACTGAGGAGAGGAATTTTGATTTTTATCTATTGTTTTGTCTGTTGCTTCCTCATTGGGGATGTAGAGTGGTAAGAATCCATGTGAACTTTTTGAAAAGTGTCTGCTAAAAGATTAGCCTTGCTTGTGTCATCTTGTCCAGGATTATTATTATTGGGGTCATCCAAAGGAGGGATGTATGGTTTTTTCCTGGAGAAGATTTTGTAATGGTCTTGGATTTTGAGTTTGGAGAGACGCTTATTCTATGTAGTAATTTTAACTTTATCTAGTAGATTATGGATCTTCTGAGAAAGCATGTTTCTTAGAAGTCTGTAGTACAAATTGTTAGTGAGCTGAAAGTTACGCCTTGCTGCGTTTTCTTTTTTTGATTAGCGCCTGAACCTCAGGCATATGTGGGAAAGTTCTGTTATGGCGATGAGTGAAGGAAGTCGCTTTAAAATATGAGGAATTGATTTGAGCATTGAATCTAGCGATTTCGGAGTCAACTTCTGATGAGGAGGTAATGTTATTATTAATAATATAAGTACTGGTTTTCTGCTTAATTGTATCCCAATCTGTTTTGTGATATTTCTTAAGCAAGGAAATGGGGTTTGTGTCTAAGAATTATCTGCTTATGTGAGGAAGAGAGGTCATTCTTAGTGTAACATTTGGTTGAGACCGTGATGTTAATCAAGAAGATATCAATGGTGGATGCACTATTACCTCTTAGAAACGTTGAGAAAGAAGGGAAATAATATTTACCGGGTGTTTGTCTGTGAATTCCTTAATTATTTTGCCATTATTGTTGTTCCTTCTATTGTTCAAAAAAACATGTTAAGAGAAGTCAGCTTGTGTAAGGTCTTCGGATCGATAGAGTTCCGTGGAGGGATGTATACCGTCGCAACTATGAGTATTAAAGGGGTGAGCAGTTTGACTGCAACGTATTCTAGTTCGAGATCAGGTTGATGAAGTGTTTGCCAAGGGATGTTGTTGTGGATTAGGATGGCCATTCCCTGCTCTAGAGGTCTATCTTTTCTAACTATTGCGTAATTAGGAATGGATAGAGAGTCACTGGGCTTAAGCCAGGTTTCAGAAAGAACTGCTATCAGGATAGAATAGTTTTCCAGGAATAAAGTAAGCTCATGAATTTTGTTTTTAATACTAGTCGAGTTCCACAAAAGAATAGGACTAACTCGCATCAAGTTGGTCAGTAATGTCCATTAAGGCCATGAACTTTTCAGCGTTGGTTTTACACTTAAGGAGTTTTTCCTTGAGTTTCCTATATGCCTGGATCATCATATTCCAGTCACATAGTTGTTTTTTTTTCCTTTGTTAAGCCTGCTACAGTTTGAAATACTGATCTGAATTTAGATGAAGGTTTTACAGGATTGGATGGAGAAAAACTATGGGAGGTGGGTTGGGGTTTGCTTTCTTTGAAGGCTTGTGCATAATATTTGGAAGGCTTCATGAGGATAGGATTAGAGGGAATGGATAATATAATATGCTGTTTATCTACTGGTTCGGTTTGAATCTTTGAAGTGGTTCTTTTGTCAAAATATTTAAGAAGAACCAGGCACTTCGAATAGCTGGCCGTGTGATCACCTTTGCAATTAACTCATTTTGCCGGGGTATCAGGGATCTTACGACACTCCTTGGAGTTATGCGAACCGGCGCATTTAACGCATCTGTACTCCTTATTACAGTTTTTAAAGGTGTAACCATGAGCCTGGCACCTGAAGCATTGAATGAAGGGCTTAGTACCATTGTATTTGTCCCAATAGACACGCATTAAAACGAAACTGGAAACCTTCCTAACCTGTTGAAGAGTTACTTCCGCCGGAAAAGTAATCATCTAGATAGGGTACTTAGAGTTAGGGTTCCTTTGTATCTCTAAACAGGAAAGTGCTTGAAGATGTTGAGCTTGGAGCTCTTGAATGATCTCCCAGGATTCAAACTTAGGTAAACCCTTAAGTATAACCACGAGAATCCTATTCTGATCCGTGGAGTAAGTGTGAAAGGGAAGCTTGGTTCTCCACCATTGAGCCTTGAACTTCTTGAACAAATCTATATTTTCAAAACTAATTATAATCTTATCTCCCAAGTATTTCATCTGGGTTTTTAAACCATATTCTTCCTTGATTACAGCATAAAGTGAAGAATACTTCTCTAACCTTCCGTGTACGTAGATAGGAAGAGGTTTCTTGGCCTTGGAGGAAGGTTTGGTGTTTGGAATGTATTATCTGGGTGAGAATTAGTCTCATCCTTATTTTTGGCCAAGAGGTCAAACAGATTAAAGGTGGGGAATTTCTGGACGTTGTCGCAATCCATACTTGAATTTAGAGAAGAAGAGGAATGACCCCTTCTGGCTTTCTTGACGGGCCGAGAATTTGACGTTCCCCTGAAGCCAGTCTTGGATAAAAGAGACAAGGCCGGATCCAGTTGGTCCAGTTCCTCCATTTCTCCGGCCAGTGCCGGATTTCTGGATGAATCCAACGAAAAAACACTCATATTCAAATCTTATATATCACACATTGTACTCAAGAATGTTCCACGAAAAAAAACGCTGAATACCAATGAATGATCGAATAGTGCCAATTAATCCTGAAACCGACCAATGATCAACCGATGCGCTCTGATGATCAATCCAATGGTGGTAATCGAAATGATCGAAATCCGATAATGAATGATAACTGAATGAAAAAGGAAAACGGGTCGGTGATGGAATTTATAAGAAAACGAGTTAGTGATACTACCACTGCAGGCGTGGCGGTAGTTGATGTTACAGCGCCGAAATTTCAGATGGTGGCCACAGTATTCCCCCTAAGTCCTTTCAAGCGGAAGTTTGAAAGAGACTTTCTTCTTTGAATATGTTTTTGTAGGTATATTGGTTGTTGCAGTCCACTGATGCTCAGGAATTCGATCGGTCCGTGTAGGTTCTGTATTTACGTCTGCGTCTGTTTTCGATATATATGCTGGTTTTAGTCTGTCAATATTTTTGTTTTTAAGAGTACCGTCAATGTCTGGTTCAAAATTTGTGTCGGAGATTCTTTTGGTGATTTTGTATGGTCCTCTGTATGGTTGTTCCAACGGTATTTTCACATGATCAGATCTCAGGAATGTGTGGCTGCAGGTGTGAAGATCCTTAGGTATGAATGGCTTTGATTTAATGAGGTGTGATGTCGGTGTTGGTATCAATCCTCTCATGAATACACGATGCTTTTCCAAAAAGGATTGTGGATCAGCTATGAAATTATCGTCGATGAAAAATTCTCCAGGAACGCGTAACGTTGTTCCATACAACATTTCTGCTGGTGAAGATTGAATGTCATCTTTAAAACTTGTGCGGAGTCCAAGTAGTACGGTGGACAGTATTTCTGTGCAGGATTTTGGTGAACGCATCAATGCAGATTTCAGTGAACGATGCCAACGTTCAATCATGCCATTTGATTGCGGATGATATGATGTTGTTCTCTGCTTGTTACAGCCGATGAATTTAGTGAATGCTTGCTTCGAACTGTGAACCTTGATCGGTTGTTATTGTAGTGGGTGTACAATCTAGTGGTCGAAAAAGGCAATGATGATCGTATCAACCGTGATGTCTTTTAATGGAAATAAAACGAGCCCTCTCGAGAATCGATCCATGATTGTTAAGCAATATTTATACTCTTTGTATTCCGGTACCATGATGATGTACAAATGAATGTATTTGAAGCGATACATCAATGTGTTGTGGCTGTATGATTGTGTGTCGTTGTACTTTTGAGCGTTGACAAGGCATGCATTCTCTGGCCCAGGTGGTTGTTACGTCTCACGCAGCACGGGCCTCAAAAGTAAAAACTAATCCCTTATCTCGGAGGAGCTCCTGCCTTTGTGAGATGTACGCCAATTCGGCTATCACCTACTGCGCGTAGTTCGTAGCACGGGATGGCGTAGCGCAAGGTCAGGTCAACTTGTGGCTGCGATAGTTGGTACTCACTGCGTAAGGCTTATTCCTCTTCAATTGTTAGACTGAGATATCGTAAGGTACAGAGATCGCCCGGTGGCAGTTGTCCCGGGAGGAAGGTGATCTCCGGACAACTGACGGGGATGAGTCTGTACCCCCAAAAGGTAGCCTCTGGCTTGTGGCGATGCAAGTGATACGGAAGTCGAAGATCGTCTGGATGCTGCGGTTCGGCAGCGTACGCACTCTCCGGACGGCGGGCAGGAATAGATCCTTGTGGGTCTTCGATGTCTTCCGACTTAATCGCGTTATGATGTGGGCGATGCGAGGTTCAAAGATCGTCTGAAGCTGCGGTCCGGCAACGTACACACTCTCCGGACGACGAGATTTTGACAACTTCGAACGTCTCCGGCTTACTCGTGGTCGGTTCAACCCCCTAATACGGGTTGATATTTCACGCCGAAATAATAGTCGCTTAAGAGACGACGATAATAGTGCTTTCGTCCACCGCGACGTGTCTTCGGTATGGAGGCCTGGATTTGGAAAGGAACAGGCCCGAGCGAGTCGATTGCTCCTATAGGTGGGTGTAGGAAGGAAAGTATAGAACCCGGGCAAGTCGTACGCCCCGATAGTTCTAGGATTGGAATGAGTTCGAGCCCGGGCGAGTCGTACGCCCCGATAGCTCTAAGATTATAGGAACGATTTGAGAGCTTGTCGACCACACGTCTCGATGTAGAAAAAACTCGTACCGCGTCGGTAAGGACGATATGACCGGGGAAGTTGCTTTATTAAAGATTCTGTGTTAATATTAACAATTACTTTTTATTCTATATGTAAATTAATTATAAATGTGTATAATAAGCGATGAAGTTAATAGTTCAAAAGTCTAAAGTAAAATCTAACGATGCAAGGTCCGATGATGTCAACCGTTCAAGAGTCGGTAGTAAAATCCGATGCGGAGCTGCTCTGCAGCTCTTTTTATGCGCGCTCTAGCGGCGGCGGCTCGGCCGCTGGGCTGCGCTGATTGGCCGGCGTCATCCCCACTTGGCTTGGCGCGCGCAGCACTTGGTCGCGTTCCGCTGGTGGTGGGGATAGCGAGTCGTCCCATCAGCGTGTCCTTGGCACAGCTGCTTGGTCGCACGTATGTATTGGCCTAGGCCGTGCGCGCCATGTGTGATGTGTTGCCGGTCACGTACGCCACGTGTGTCGTGCTTCTGATCAGGTACTCCATGTGTGTCGTGCTCTTGGTAATGTACGCCATGTGTGTTTCCTTGACTTTGGGTTTTTCGCGTGGTTGCTATATATATCGCAGGCGCGTATTGAATGTTATATTACATTAAGTGGTATATTATATTATATTGTATTAAATGCTATATTATATCGAATGTTATATTATATATTAAATGTTGTTACATATTAAGTGTAGTAAGATGTCCTCGTACAAATATCTTATACCAAGTGTGTATTTATAATGATGTTAGTAAGTTTAATAAACGACTCCTAATATGGTGGGCACGAAAAATGTGTATTTATAATAATGTTAGTAAAAACGAATATGTGCTTATTAACTAATCGCTTGTTCTTTTAAATAAAAAAAATAATTTTACATGTCCTAGATTGAGCGGCGTAACATGGTGATGTCTTTTTTAATACTGGGCCTTATTATTTTCTCTCGTACAAGGCGTGGCGTAGTGTTTTGCTTGTGATAAGTTATAAAATGATCTCGAAAATTGTCTTGCGTAGTATACGTGGAGATATAGTCGGCTTGTCCGTGTCGAGATGTCGCAGTAAATGTTTGCATTATCAAGTCTAAGTTCGTTGAGTTGTAATAATGAACTGTTGTTTTGAAGAACATGTAGTTCGTCGTCGTTTTGTTGATTTTGTGTATAGTCTGTGCGTCTAGTTTCGTGGGAAAGTTGATTGTGCTAATTCGTGAAAGTATCTGCTGCTATATTGTTTTCACCCTTTACGTAGACTATGTCTATTGTAATCTGTGAAATGTAGTCTAAATGACGCAGTTGCCTTTCCGATGCTTTTTCGAATTTCTGTGAAAAAGCGTAAGTCAGTGGTTTGTGGTCTGTTCTAATAGTAAATTGTCGTCCTTCTAGAAGATGCTTGAAATGTTTAATGCTCGCAAAGTTTGCGAGTAGTTCTCTGTCGTAGGTGCTATATCGTGTCTCAGT
Source organism: Dolichovespula media (assembly GCA_911387685.1). Lineage (NCBI taxonomy): Eukaryota > Metazoa > Arthropoda > Insecta > Hymenoptera > Vespidae > Dolichovespula > Dolichovespula media. The sequence goes on from OU426854.1 coordinate 647,023, forward strand.
CTCTGTCATTTTGCACGACAAGAAGCCTATCGGTTTCCATTTTTTGTCATGTTCCTGTTGTTCAAATGTTCAACCGATAGCGTTTGTAGAAGCGTCAGTTATAAGTTGTAATGGTGCGTTGCGAACCGGAAGGGTGGTTAGTGCAATAGAAAAAAGAGTCATTTTGCAGGAGTAGAAGGATTCTTTAGAAGCGTCTGTCCAGTCAATAAGAGTTTAGTCTTTTTTTTTTTTTTGAGTTCTTAAGGTAAGCTGTAAGAAGTAGCTGCAATTGTGCAGCGTTTTGGATATATGGTCGGTAGTAATTGAGCATGCTCAGAAACTTCCGTAGTTCCATAACTGTTGATGAAAGTGGATATTGTTTAATGACCTTTACTCTGTCCGGATTCGGATGAAATGCTTCACTGCTGACCTGGTACCCGAGAAATAATACCTGTTTCTGATCAAAAGTACATTTATTTACATTGATCGATAACCTGTGACCGGTTATCGATCAATTTATTGTTTCTCGTCTTCTGACATCACCATAATGTCATCTATATATACGAAGACGAAATCCTAACCTCAAAAGATGTAGTCAATGTACTTTTGAAAGGTTTGAGTAGCATTTTTTAATCCAAATCGCATTCCAATGTATTCATATAAACCCTATGGAGTTATCATTGCCGTTTTTTGGATACTGTCTTGGTTAACGGGTATCTGATTACATGCCATCTCTAAATCTATGGTGGAGAAAATTTTTCTACTGTGGATGGTAAAGAAGAGGCTTTGAATTAGTGGTGGTGAATACTTGGAATGGTGATGCTGTTCAGTTTGCGGTAATCACCACAAAGACGATATGCGTTGTCCTTTTCCTTAGTGAGATGAATCGGGCTAGCCCATGGGCTGCTAAACAGTCATATCACTCCGTTGTTCAGGAGCCGTTGTATTTCAGATTTGGCTGCTGCAGCTTTTTCACCAAATAATTTGCGTGGACGTTCAGTCTCAAGTGGTCTAGTAGTGACGATTGTGTGACTGAATGTACTTTAGGAGTCTGGTGTGAAGTGTGTTGGCTTTGTGATGTTGATAAATTTGAAAAGTAAGTAGGCGTATGGTGAAGTTCGATTGATGGTCGAAACAGTGTGCATATCGGTTCTGATGATTCTTCCTTTTATTGTCCAACCAGTTATTGAGTCAATCAGGTGTTGGTTCTTCATGTCGATGAGTAGGTTGTACTTCATGAGAAAATCAGCTCCGAGAATTGATTTTGGTACGTCAGCAATGATAAAAGGCCAGTTAAATTTGCTTCTCAGTCCCAAATCGACGTCACCAGTATGTAAACCGTATGTAGGAATTGGTGTCATGTTAGCTGCATACAAAGTAAGGTCGGGATTACTTTTTAGGTTCTTCAATAAGCGTGCCGGTATTAATGAAATCATTGATTCTAACTCAACCAAGTATCGTTGCTGTGTCCTTCTGTCGTGTACATGTAGTCTGGTATCCTGAGAGTTGATGTCGGTGTTGGATATACTGCCACGGTTTACAGCATGAACACATGGCAGGATGGTTAGTTTCCCTGGTTGTCTCGAGAGTTGTATGTGCAGGGTGTTGTACAGCGTTTTGCCTTTGTCCCGAATCTGCTATGGTAGTAACATTTGCCAAAATTACTAGGATATAGCAAGATTTCTCTAATTCGTGACCAGTGTCTGCTGCGATTACAGTGTACTATGTGTACAAAGACGATTTTGTGTTCGTATTAACTCTCTAATTTCAGTCACCAATTCACCCACTGTCTGTGTCATGAATGAGATTTTCTGTGTCAAGTTTGTTAGTATCGTGTCTGTGTGTCGATGGTTTGGTGATGCTGACTGAGCGATTGTTGGTTGTTTGTGTCGCCATCACGTAATTTTCCATCAGTTCGTCAGCAATTGCTGCCTGTTTCTTAAGTGGTTCTTCTCTAAGGATTTCAATGCTCCTAAATACGCCCTGAGGTAGTAATGATTGCCATCTTATGCAGAGCACGTCCTCTGATGCTCGATCATCAGACAGGGACCTCAATTTTTGTAACAACTGACTGGGCTTCATATCCCCTAGTTGTATTTCGGAAAGAGTCTTGTGCAGTTGTTTGTCTGCAGATTCGGAAATTCGCTTAATGATTTTTGTTTTGAGTTGTGCTTACTTCCCTTCCTCTGGTGGATTGCGAAGTATGTCTTTAACTTCCGCCATGGTATCAGCATCCAGTGAACTGACTGTATGGTGGAACTTGGTTGAATCACTGGTAATACGGCCACTCAGGAACATTCCAATTGAATTAACCATAATATTGGATTTTGTCTCCAAAAAGATAGTGCTCTAAAGCTACTTATGGATTCCACTGGAGTAAATGCAGCATAAACATTTCCAATTTTTGAAGTTGATGGATTTTGCGAGGAAGTCATTGTGATGTCCGTTAGGTTTGTGCTAGCTGATGGTGATGTGTGGTTGTTGCTGATGAATGACTTCCTTCGGCGAATTTTGTAATGGCATACAACTATTTAACTATTATGTCGCTACGTGGCTTTATATACTTATTAAAAAAAAATAGTTTATTCACAAGAAAAATAATTGTTCAATGTATGTATAGTTTATTTTTTTAGTTAATAGTATTCTGATGAAAAACACGTTGAGCACTAACATGTAGTTTTTAGGTATCATGCGTGAAAAAAAGCAATCCACCTTAATCACGTCGGGGTCACCAATTACAACGTTTTCGGCTATATTTAAATAATCACGTGAGTGAAGTAGATTGTGTTTTATATATATAACGTAGCTTTATACACAGACCCCGTTTTCTTAGAACCCCGAAATAAAAACCAAATTGAGTTGCTCTGAAAAAAGGATATTTTATTAAACAATGCTTTACATATTTCTCTTTTAGATTATTTACGTTTAACCCATTTGCATCATCGCTCTACTTAAGCTTTCACATCGAAACATCAGCGACGTTCAACTGACGACTGACTCTTATCAGCACGCGCGGTCGATCGTATGTGCAGTAACACGCATCAAAATTATTCATCGACTTTATTAAGAATGTACTTTTTAAACGATTGATATACAGTGTTATATCGCATTTTACATTTTTTTAAACAAAAGGAAAAACAAATTTTTTTTTATAAATAAAATAAATTTATTTAAGTTAAAATGAGCATAGAAATAAATTAACGTTCGTGAAATTTTTTAAAGTGGTCAATACATAATGCTTTATCACAAACATGGCATTTAAAGACTGTCTCTCTTCGAATTGACTTACTTAAGCATAGAACGCATCGTTTAGAAGTTCTATTCCCCTTTGCTGGAGTTGCAGGTATTCGTACAGGAAAATGCCTGACAGTAAATCGCATAATGGAATCATTGATAGATGCCTTATTTACATTTATGTTGGGTAAATGTTTATCAATAATTTCTTCAGATAATAACTGTTTAAACACATGAAATGCTCGATCTTTCTTATTATTTTTAAAAATTATATAACTGTTCAGCAACATCATGTCGATAAAATAAAAAAATATTTTTATATAGGCTTTTTTACATCGTCGAATAGTATGAAATTTGTTTAACATCTGGTCGCCAACATCAACTCCACTCATATATTTATTGTAATCTGCTACTGCGGTTGGTTTGAAACTCTTTTCTCCAGTATATCGACTTCGTTTCCCTGTTTCAGAAAAATTTAAATCGTGCATAGTAGTTAGCATAACATCTTTTTTGTCCTTTCACTTTATCGCCGCTATCTCTTTTGAACTAAATATAACAGCTTCCCCCTTTTGTAGTAGGTGTGATTTTAATTCTGGAGGCATCCCTTTCCTATTTAGTCTCGCTGTTCCACATACATTTGTTTTCATGTTATATAATTCTCGATATAATGTTGATGAACTGTACCAGTTATCAAAGAATAAGCAATACCCCTTGTGCGATAATTGACTCTCTTTTAACAAATTGATTACATTTCTGATGGCAGATCCTGTACCAGTTTTATCTTTTCCTGTATATATATTAAATTATATACAGAAATTATGTATGTATCGCGATTGTGAATCACAGTTTATAAAACTTGACACCGAATCTTGCACGTTTTGTTCGAATAAATTGTATGTAATGAAAACGACTTCTACATGCCATTAATGATTCATCTATGGAAATGTTTTTATTTGGAACATACATACGAATGAGTTTTCTTTACAATTTCAGTAACTTCTCGAATTTTAGTCAGTGCGTCATTAGGATTATCTGTACTGGAAAAGTGTAAATTTTGGGAGATAGAAATAAATCGGTTATGGCTCATGATATACTTAAAATACGGAGTTTCTATACTTTTATCTACCAACCAATAGCTTTGAATCGTGGGCTTGGAAATTAGGCTCATTAAAATATTTAAGGCAATAAATATTTTTAATTCATTCTCTTCAAGAGGTATAAAGTCTGCGTCACTTGCCCCATATTTAATTGTTACAGTAATTCTTTTTGTAATCAACACCCTGTTAAAAAATAGTTCAAAAACCTCCATTCTAGACAGACCTAGTGTATTTACAATTGCACCACCTGCATTTGAAAAAGGATGTATAATGAGAGTATGATTTTCGGCTTTCCACACGTACTCTTCATTTATAAAACCATCGCACTGTTCATTTTCCTTATCAGAACTTGACAAAATCCTCCAGTAACGTTTTCTATGACGTCGTACCTTGAATCCAAATCAGGATACTCAAAATCCATTGGGGCAACTAAATTTTAGATTATATTATAAAATAAGATAATTTTCGAAACTCAGATTTCTTGAATTTAAATATAGATTAAAAGCACTTCCTTAGTGGCAGTTCGAAATATTTTCACAGAAAAAGTAAAACTTTTTTAGAATACACTGATGTATATTAAACTGAATGAACTGAAACGCTCTCACAAATGATTAAACGTGATCTGTCGCAACTAAAAGATATTTTCCAACTAAATACAAAAAACAACATAAGCTAGCGGAATATTCCGCGCTTGGTGATAGCTGACAGTCGCAGCTTGCGGAATATTTCGCGCTTGGTGATAATTGATTGTCGCGGCTCGCGGAATATTCCGCGCAATGATGCAAATGGGTTAATGCAACTAATTACAAATCTTACCTGAAAAGAGAAACAACATTTAAAGCTATTATTTCACAAATTCTTTTACTTATAATATCTAAATGTTTTCTTTGTAGAACACTTGTCTGACAACGGATTACATAACCCCTTCCAACCCGTGTGTATCTTCCATAGATCTACTTACTACCACAGCTTACACGTGAAATAACATTGAGTGAATGCGCGGCAAATTCAAATTAAATGAAGCGTTATTAACTTCATTTACATATATATTTATTAATCTATGAACTATTAACCTAAATAAAATTTACACAAACTTAACAAAAGATTTTTGGTAAAACAAAAGAAATGTTAATACTGAATTGTACTGCAGTCGTTGTGGGGTAAGAGTGTGTAGCGCTCGGTGGTTGGGGTCAAGTGTGGTTAGTTTAAATAAGAACTTGGGATCTAGTGGTTTTCGTGAAGGAATGTATGCCGCCACAACTATGAGTGGAGTGGGGGTGAGCAGTTTAATAGCAACATATTTTTAATCTAGATTCGGTTGGTGAATTGACTAAGTGGGGATGTTTTTGTGGATAAGGATGTCCACCCTACCTCCTGGATTCTGAAGTCTGTCCCTTCTGATCATTAAGTAGTTGGTTGTAGAGAGGTGGTCGTCAGGTTTAAGCCAGGTTTCGGTAAGGATAGGTACAGGTATAGAATAGTTTTCCAAAAAGAGAGTGAGCTCACGAGTTTTATTTGTTACACTAGTCGTGTTCCAAAGTAAAACAGAACTAACGCGCATCAAGCTGATCAGCGATATTTATCAAGACCATGAATTTTTCTGAATTTAAAGAATATGAAAATAACCTTTCTTTAAGCTGCCTATATCCTTGAACCATTAATTTCCAGTTGCATAGTTCTTTTATCTCCCGCGTGAGATTGGCTAGAGTGCGGAAGTCAGAAATAATGGAGATAGTAGGTTCAGAAATTAAGTTAGGTAGGGTGTTGTGGCTTGAGGTGATTTGGAGTTTTCTGGTAAGAGCTTGAGCATAGGACTTTAGGGAAGTGGTTGATTTAGGCTGTGGAGGTTTAGGAGTTATAGGTAGATTTGGTTTGGGATTTTGAATTGGGTTGATGTCTTTCTTAAGAGAAGAAATATTCGAGCAATGTATGCTCTTTTTACCAAGATAGTTTAGAAAAGCCGGGTACTTTGAGTAGTTAGCCGTATGTTTCCCTTTACAGTTAACACACGTGGCCAGAGTTTCTGGAGATTTGGAACATGTGCGGGAGCCATGTGATCCTGCACATTTGACACATTTATGAGGTATATGGCAGTTGGCCGAAGTATGTCCATGGGCCTGACAGCGATAGCATTGAATGAACGGTCTAGAGCCATTGAACTTCTCCCATTATACTCTTACCATAAACAGGGAGGAAACCTTTCTAATGTTCTGCAGAGTTACTTCCGCAGGGAATGTAATCTTGTAGATGGGATATTAGGATGAGAGGTCCCTTTGGATTTCCACGCATGATAATGCCTTGATTCCTTTCTTTTTTAGTTCTTGTATAACCTCGCTTGTCTCAAACTTGGGGAGGCTTTTTAGGACCGCAACCAGGATCTTATCATGGTCGATGGAGTAGGTATGGAATTGTGCATTGTAGCTGAGTAACTGATCTCTAAATTTCTTAAAGTCTTCAACATTATCAAAGTTGATCCTAGTTTTTTCCCCTAAGTATTTTATATGAGCCCTTCTTCCATAGTCTTTTCGAATCATCGAAGTGAGAGAGGCGAAGTTCTGGAATTTGGTCTAGATATAGATTGGTGGAAGTTTCTTGGATGATTGAAGTTTAGTGTTCTGGATTAGGTTGTGAGTGGATTCGTTATCCTGGGAACGTCCTTTCAGGAAGCAAGGATATCATAGAGATTGGAGATGGGAAATTTATGAATGATGTCACAGTCCATACATGAGGATGTGCTCGCTTTCTTGAGCTTTTTATGTGGCCGATACGCCTCCTGGAAGTAGTCTTTGATGAATGAAGTTCAGCTGAATCGCGCTGGTCTAGCCCGTTCGTTGATCCGGCAAGCGCCGGGCCTCTGGATCCGTTTAACGCCAGTGGACGAATTTTCTATTCTTGGTAGTCATAATACACTAACAGCAAGAGGTATGAGAAGAATTGTTCCTTGAAGGAAGCTCTCTCTTGTACGAGAATGATAAAACCAATTGTAATAGTAATTCTACGGAGTTGCACTTTTAACCTTCTTTCTTCTTTCGCAGTCCCAAATTGAATCAATCAATAATGAGAAGGAAAAACGTAACTGTTATTGAATTTATAAAAAACAAGTTAGTAATTCTGCCACTAGAGGCATGGCGGTAGACGATGTTACAGCGCCAAAGTTTCGGATGGTTGGCACATGTTTTCGGGGGTGACGCTGCCAACATAGTTACACCACAATCATGCTCCTTCAGTATAAAATCCCGACGTTCCAAAAATAATTCAGTCGAGCGTTGCGGTGAGATAGAGGCCAAAACTCTTATGTAGTCTCTCTGGCCCAATCACTCTTTATATATGCATGTGTATATATGTATATATATATAAAACAAAGCAAAGTATCGTTGTCCGGTATACGTGTCCCCGACAAAATGCGTGAAAGAGAGTCGGCGAAAAAGTCGTCTCTTCTTTCAGAAGAAGAGCCTCTTCGCCTCCGTGGTTGATACTGCCAGTAGTCATGAGCTTGTCTCTAATATTAAGAAGAGGCATATCCAGAGCGTACACGTTGGGACCCGAAAGATGGTGAACTATGTCTGATCAGGACGAAGTCAGGGGAAACCCTGATGGAGGTCCGTAGCGATTCTGACGTGCAAATCGATCGTCGAAATTGAGTATAGGGGTGAAAGACTAATCAAACCATCTAGTAGCTGGTTCCCTCCGAAGTTTCCCTCAGGATAGCTGGCACTCGCCCGTTCTCTTCGAACGTAAACGAGTTTCATCTGATAAAGCGAATGATTGGAGGCCTTGGGGCCGAAACGACCTCAACCTATTCTCAAACTTTAAATGGGTGAGATCTATGGCTTGCTTGAACTATGAAGCCATGAGAGATTTTGGATCAGAGTGCCAAGTGGGCCAATTTTGGTAAACAGAACTGGCGCTGTGGGATGAACCAAACGCAGAGTTAAGACGCCTAAGTCGACGCTTATGGAATACTGTTACATCACTCGATATAGTGCTCATAAAATATATATACGTGTATAGGAACAAACAGATAATTAATTGACTAATTAATAATAATCTATATTTTACTAATATTATTATAACACATTCTCGCGCCCGCTATATAGGGACTCGTTTATTACATTTTACTAACCATATTGTTAATACACATTTAGCATAAGGCATTTATAATGATAACGAGGGCATCTTATGCTTAGGTTATAATATTACTATAAAACATTATGTATAATTATGTCAATCGTGCATTCCGAGCAACACGTCAATGATTTGGCAACCGCGTATTCCTGGAAAACCCGCGCTACCTGACCTGCAGCATGTCAGCTTTCCACCTTACAGAAATTTGGCAACGTCGTATTCCGGAAAACTCCACGGTACGTGACCCACGGCATGTCGGCCTTCGTCAAGGTCAATACATATGTGCGAACAGCTGACGCCAAGGGCACGCTGACGAGACGACTTGCTATCCCCACCACCAGCAGAAGCACGCTTGAGTTCTGCGCGCGTCGAGCCGTCGATCCGGGACAGGAGTGGGGATGACGTCAGCCAATCAGCATCATCCAACGCCCGAGCCGCCGCTCGGACCTGCATAAAAGGAGCCGTAGAAGCAGCTCCGCTTCAGTCTTGACTCGGATTTTGAATTGGATTTAACTGTCGAAGCTTGTCAGTTTTTACTGGGAACTTGAAATGAAAAATTGAGTAGTAGACATCGGAACAGCTACTCCGCTCTTATAATATTATGCGCAATATTAAAGATTTGTTTACTTTTATATGTATATTCATATATATATATATATATATATATATATATATATATATATATATCTTTTATTAGAATAAAATAATAGTTAAGTGAATCTAAGAGTTCTTATTCGAGTCACTTCTCCGGTCACATCGTCCTTCCGACACGATACTAGTGCTTCTACATACGGGCGTGTGGTCGACAAATTCTTGAAAACCCGTTCCATATTCTAAATCTTTTCCATTTACCTTGGGATTAAACGGAGCGTACGGCTCGCTCGGGGATACCGACTCATCCCCATTAGCTGTCCATAAGAGTCACCTCCCTCCAAGGACAGCTGCCGCCTGGTGATTCCCGTACCGCACGCTATCTTACTCTAACAAGACAGGAGGAATAAACCCCGCGGGTAAATAGCATCAGACGCACCCGTCAGTAGACGTGGAATATCGTTCAAAATATCGCTTAGAAATATCGCTCACGCCATCCCGAGCTATGAACTACGCGTAGTAGGTAATAGCCGAATTGGCGTATATCCCGCAAAAGGCAGGAGCTCCTCGGAACTAGGAACTTAGTCTTTTTTGTTTGAGGCCCGTACTGCCCGAGACGTAACATAAAATTGGTGACAGCGGTGGGATAATGATATTTCGGTAGGATAGAAAGCAATAAAATAGATTTAATCGGATAGATAATAAAAACGATATATCATGTCTACGGATTGCATCGAAACGTGCAGCAAAACCACGCGTCAGCAGAACGAAATGACCGTAGAAGAAGCTCGAAAGAAGTTTGCGGAAATGGACGCATAGTTAAAAGTACGCGAACGAGCAGTAAGAGAAAGGGAATTAGAGTTATGTGAAAGAGAAGTATTTAGACAGAATAAGCAAGAAGAAGTCGAGACAGTTTTATATGTATTACCTACAAATATGGTAAACTGACAAATAGACGACGCGATAGCGTTAATACCTGCGTTCAACGGTAAAAATATGCCTTTATCGTCGTTTATTCGAACATGTAAAAGAGCGCGGCAAATGATCCCGGAATATCTGGAAGAACTGCTTACACAAACCGTGGTTCGAAAATTATACGACGCCGCGTACGTCGCGGTAGATGGCCAAAATCCAAGATCACTGCTTGCATTATGCAGTCGCCTCCGACAAAAGTTTGGCACTTATTATTCGTTCGATCACCATCGCGCCGAGCTTAAGAACATACTTATGGCGGAGTATGAGCCCGTCATCGATTATATCGCGCGCGTGCAGGATTTGCACGAAGCTCTCCTTGATGAGGAAAGATACTGGGGAGAACTAACAGAGACTAAACAAAGGGAGATAGACGATCTCGCCCTAAAGAGCTTCTGGTGGGGCTTACCCCTCGACTATCACCCGAAATTAAACGCAGCATCGTGTAGATCATTGAGGGAGGCCTACGATAAAGCAATTAAATTTCACGCATCGATTCAGTATGAAAGGGACAGGAGAGGTCTCGTCAGGCCGCAGCCACAACCAAAGCCCAGGAGTTACAACAATAAACCCATGGACTATTATTATTTTGAATCTAAAAGAGTTAATAATAACAGAAGGGCATATAACAATATAAGCAATGCTCGGCCTGCGAAACCTCCCCCACCCCCCGACACGTGCAACTACTGCGGAAAGGTTGGCCACGCGGAATTACCTACACCAAAAACGCAGAAAACATAAAACAGTTTCTTGGTCTAGCTGGTTATTATAGAGGAGTTATTCCAAATTTCTCCGGACTGAGTAAGCCACTTACGGGCTTCCTCAAGGAGGACGTCCCGTTCAAGTGGGGAGACTCCCAAAACAACGCGTTCCAGGCACTTATTAAATTATTGTGTGAGCAACCTCTCCTGCAGTTTCCCGACTTGTCAAAATCCTTCTTGGTAACGACGGACGCATCGAACTATGCCATAGGGGGGATTCTAAGTCAAAGAGAGATCGGCAAAGATCTGCCGATAGCCTACGCGTCGCGGATTCTTAATCAAGCCGAACAAAATTACTCTACCATCGAAAAAGAGCTTTTAACTATCACATATTCAGTCAATTATTTTAGGCCTTATTTATACGGACATAAATTCAGCTTGATTACGGATCATCAACCACTCGTGTGGCTAAACTCGGTAAAAGATCCGACGTCGCATTTAATCAGATGGAGGCTCAAGCTCGCCGAGTATGAATACAATATCATTTACAAGGCCGGCAAGCGAAATAGAAACGCCGACGCGTTATTATGTAATCCGACCGCGCCAAGTAAACACGTACTTCCGATCGCCGGGACCAGTTCCAGCGACGACGAAATATACACATCACGAAAGAAACGCCGTACAAAGAGTCTAACAGACGGCGCCGTGAAAGAAATAACTGTCAATACTAAAGACGCGACGAACGAGACGAACAGGCCGACAGGAATTTCCAAAAACAAAAACGTGCCTAAAACAAAAGCCGACGATAACGACGTGAGCAACGATACGAGCAGCGACGACAATATAGATCCCACGCGTTACGACGGCAATATAATTGAAATAAAAGACAGGCTTATAATGCACAAGGGAAACGTCGCATTCTTCATAACAAAAACCGGGACTCCGGTAGATAAGGGAGCCAAAGAACTGGCCGACTTAGGCAAATTACCGAGCGTCACCGACGAAACTCTCGGGAGAGTAAAGGTAACAAAAAGAGACAATCGATATTTAATCGCATTACCCGTCCAGGAGAAAACTTCCATGGCGATACAATTAGAGACATTATACGAAGCCTTGCATTCTCTCTTGGACGCGGCCATCGAACTAAACCTAAAGACGATAGCAATTTCAAAAGATAGCGTGGGCGGAATTAATTGGCCAGATATTAGACGGAAAATACGTTCGAATTTCTCGGGAAGAGAAACCAAAATTATAATATTAAAACAAGAAATAGTTATTCCCAAGGAGATCGAACGTATCCAAATAATACACAATAATCACGCTACCCCTGTAGGAGGCCATAAGAGTGTAAATAAGACGTACTAGCAAATTAGACAAAACTACTATTGGCCTAATATAAAGGCAAATGTGCAGCTTTACATTCAGAGCTGCCAGAGCTGCCAGACGAAGAAGCTTGTCAGAAAGAAAACTAGACAATCGATGACCCTCACGGACACACCCGGGAGGGCCTTCAATAAAATTTCTATGGACATCGTCGGTCCAATGCCAACGACGAAATTAGGCAATAATTATATTTTAACGATACAAGATCTACTAACCAAGTATTCTATAGGAGTACCTCTCCAGCAAGCTTCTTCCGTCGAAGGTCGCCAACGCTTTTATCAAAAACCTTATTTGTAAATTCGGCAGCCCGAAAGGCATACTTACAGACCAGAGCACAGCCTTCTTGTCGGAACTAATGAAATCGGTGACGAAAAAGTTCCGCATCGAACGGTACGAAACCACGGCGTATCACCCCCAGTCAAACGGTTCCATCAAGTGATCACACCACGTGCTAACAGAATATTTAAAACAATACATAAAAGACAACAATACTATGAAAGGCGTTGGTTGCTTAAGACAGCAGGACAGTCGCCATGGAAGTTGGAATCCGCTAAAGAGTGTGTAACAACTCACCTGCCAAAGCAACTAGCCCTGAAAATGGATGGCGCTGAAGCGTCGCGTCTATACTCTGCCGTCAGCGGCAAGTATAGCGGTTTGCCCCCCACGGAGCGCCACTATGAAGCCCTAATGAGTAGGAGGATCGCGGCAGTGTGCGCAGAAGTGTCTGGGCGTGAACCTGCCTGGAGCCGCCATCGATGCAGATCTTGGTGTTAGTAGCAAATACTCCAGCGAGGCCCTGGAGGACTGACGTGGAGAAGGGTTTCGTGTGAACAGCCGTTGCATACGAGTCAGTCGATCCTAAGCGCTAGGAGAAATCCTATGTCGCTGACGAGTGTGCATACATAATGTTGTTCGTAAATAACGACACACACTCGTCGAGCGAAAAAGGGAATCCGGTTCCTATTCCGGAACCCGGCAGCGGAACCGCATGTAATTCGGGCACTCGTAAGAGTGTTCGTCGGAGTAAACCAAAATGACCTGGAGACGCCGTCGGGAGATTTGGGAAGAGTCTTCTTTTCTGTATAAGCGTTCGAGTTCCCTGGAAACCTCTAGCAGGGAGATAGGGTTTGGAACGCGAAGAGCACCGCAGTTGCGGCGGTGTCCGGATCTTCCCCTCGGACCTTGAAAATCTAGGAGAATGCCACGTGGAGGTGTCGCGTCGGTTCGTACCCATATCCGCAGCAAGTCTCCAAGGTAAAGAGCCTCTAGTCGATAGACTAATGTAGGTAAGGAAAGTCGGCAAATTGGATCCGTAACTTCGGAATAAGAATTGGCTCTGAGGAGTGGGGCATGTCGGGCTTGGTAGGGAAGCGGGTCTGGCCGACGTGCCGGGCCTGGGCGAGGTGAACAATTCCGGTAACGGTACTGGGATCCGAGCTCGGTCCCGTGCCTTGGCCTCCCGCGGATCTTCCTTGCTGCGAGGCTTCCTGGCAGATAGCCCCGTCTTGGTCGTCGTCCTCGGCCGCCATTCATCGCTCAGCTCAGAACTGTCACGGACTAGGGGAATCCGACTGTCTAATTAAAACAAAGCATTGCGATGGCCCTCACGGGTGTTGACGCAATGTGATTTCTGCCCAGTGCTCTGAATGTCAACGTGAAGAAATTCAAGCAAGCGCGGGTAAACGGCGGGAGTAACTATGACTCTCTTGATATTAAAAAGGGCAAATGAGTGGAAATATTTAGGCGTACCATTCAAGCCTGAGGGTACATCCAAGGGGCAAGAGATCGAGCTCCTCAAGCTTGGGTTTCAACAGCTAACCCAAGCGCCATTGAAGCCTCAACAAAGGCTTTTCGCGCTGAGAGTAATGGTGCTTCCAAGATTATTCCACCTCTTAACTTTAGGTAGCACCACTCTCAGCAAACTTAGAAAAATCGACAAAATGGTCCGATCATCGGTCCGTAAATGGCTGGGTCTACCACACAACACAATCAATGTGTTTTTCCATGCCAACGCAAAGGATGGAGGTCTGTCAATCCCCTCTATGCGGTGGCTTATGCCACTACATAGATGGAAGAGACTCAAAAGTCTAACCTCAGAGACAACAACCTCCTTCTATCTGAACCAAGAAACTGGTCGTGCTAAAAGAAGGCTACAGGATGGGCGCCCCACAATCGAATCCCGCAAAGATCTGGATGAGAGGTGAGCGCGAGTTCTACATTCATCGACTGATGGCCATGGTTTGCGGGAATCTCGAGAAACCCCACAACAACATCGGTGGATAGTCGATGGTTTTCTTCTGCTGTCTGGTAGAGACTTGCTACAAAGTTAAGAATTAATGCACTGCCCACAAGATTTATAACATCAAGGGGCAGAAGGAAAGACCGCTCTTGTTGGACTGGATGCAGGGCGATCGAAACCATCAATCATGTCCTGCAAAAATGCTACCGCATACACAAAGCGCATATCGATCGACACAACACTGTTGTGAATTTAGCTGTCCGGCAACGAAAGCCCACTCCGGACAGTTGCCAAGACCTTGCGGATGCTGTTCGGCAACGAATGCACATTCCGAACAGTTGTTAAGACCGCATGGATGCTCTCCGCGGGATAGTGACCTCGTGCTGACAGGTATGATGGGCACGGGATGACGGAGGATGTCGTCCTCGATAATTCTAGGTTTATTTGTATCCGTACCGATTCCTAACGCGGATTGGTATGTACCGCCGCTGTAGTATCTCGCCAAAAGACGACAATAGAAGTGTTTCGTCCACCGTGACGTGTTCTTGGCATGGAAGCTTGGATTTTTTTTGGAAAAATATGGACCCGAGCATGCCGTACGCTCCGTTAGTCCGATAGGAAAATAAAGGATGGACCCGGGCGAGTCGTACGCCCCGATAGTCCGACCAGGAAGAGAACCCGGGCGATTGGTACGCTCCGATAGTTCTAGGTTCGGAAGGAAGAGAGCCCGGACGATTCGTACGCCCCGATAGCCCCCTGACATTTTTGGTAGGAAGGAACCCGGGCGAGTCGTACGCCCCGATAGTCACAGGATAGGAAGGAGTTCGAACCCGGGCGATTCGTACGCCCCTATAGTTCTAGGTTTTGTAGGAATGGATTTGAGAGCTTGTCGACCACACGCCAAGATTTGCAAAACACTTCGTACCGTGTCAGAGCAGCTATGTGACCAGGGATTATCTTAATGAAAAGTCCTCGAATAAATATATACTTATTTATTCTAACTTAAATTTAATTATAAATGAACAAAAGCGAACAAAGTAATCGTTTCAAAATAATCGTAGTTTAAATATGAGTCTAATTTAACTCCAAGTCTAATGAGCGGAAATATCCGTATCTTAATTCTCTTGCGAAGTTTACTACTCGAGTTCAGTGAAGAAAATCCATTGTATGTTGTTCCGCAGCTCCTTTTATGTGGGTCCTAGCAGTAACGGCTGGGTGACGGCGGCTCGACCGTAAGACGCTGTTGATTGGCCGGCGTCATATCTACTTTCGTTCCGGGTTGCGGTAGTGGGATTTGCGTACGGCGGCTCGGCGCGCGCAGAACTCAAGCGCATTCCGCCGGTGATGGGGTTAGAGCACTGTCCCGTCGGCGTGTCCTTGGAGTCAGCTGATCGGCTGCGTACGTGCATTGACCTTGGTCTGTGTGCGTTTGTCCGATGCGCCATATGCTGCCCAGATGGTCCGTATCTATCCCTAGGGAGCACGTGATGACCATCTGTTGAGCAAAGCTGGACACTGCTGGCCGCGTGGTTTCTGTCAGGAACACGTGGTGGCCTTGTGACGTGTGCTGACTATTCTTTAACCGTATGATTCCCATATGATGAGCGGGTGAATTCGGATGACGCAAGCGCGTACAGTCGTTGGCAAAATTATGCTTATGGATTACGTTTACAGTAAAACCTGTTTTTGTGCGGTCTTTTTTTATGCGATTTTGTTTTTGTGCGATTGGTTTTGTGCGACTTTTTTCGTGCGATTTATTTTTATGCAGTATATGAATCTTAGCGGCGTTAGCACCAGTTTAATGTTTCCTATCAATGTACATATACAATGTGTGGACGAACTCTGATTACGTGGTCTCCTTGATAACGATGTATCTGTTCATTTATTTTAAACGATCTACTGAAAAGGCAGATTCGGTTACGTACATATTGTCGTTCGACGCGCGAACAGTATACGCTTCGTATATATCTATAATTATATCTATAATTCTCAATTTTAGACTGCATAAACCATATTATTGCAGCAATTGAACAAATCAAACAACACACATTAAATTTGTGCTGGAATTCTGAATGTGTAATTAATCGAAACGTTACCAAAAACGCGTCAACGTTATTATCTGAAATTAGTGCGCTCACACATAACATCGGTGGAGAAGGCTTTGATAATTTCGGTGAAAATGACCTGGACGAGATAATTGAGGACCAAACTGTCGATAATAGTGACATTATCAATAGTTTGATAGATTATGAAAATGGACAAGAAGAACCGGAGTCTATTACAGCAGATAAAATATATGCAGGGATCCAGATTTCTAAAAAATTGGAAACGCATTTTCTTAAAATAGATACCAATGCGGAAAGACGCTTAAAATTCCAAAAAGAACTGAGATCATGCATGTCTCACTATCGTGACGTTTACAAGCAATTGACCAGTCGACCGTCGTCACTAAACCTGATCACTGACTTCATGGTACCAAAAAAGAAATCAATTGAAATCCTATCTTCAAGCGACGAAAGCGATTTTTAACCAATTCGTCATAAGAAGATGCGCGTTTTGGATTTCGACGAGTAGGAGCAAACTATTTAATGTATAATTTGAAAACTTCTCCATGTATATGTACAATGAAGAATTAAATATTTTTACAATTTCTTTAGGTCTAATTTAATTATTTAATTTAATTGAAAGCATTCTCTCATCTATTTAATAAATCATTGATGTATTTTCTAAGTCCGACTTTTTTTATGCGGTGGATAGGGATCGCATAAAAAAAATTTTAGGTAGTATATCGTACAAAGTTGTTTATTATATGTAAGAATTTATAAAGTTTCCGAATATTTTTTTGTACGATTTCTTTTATGCGGTCCCTATCCACCGCACAAAAACAGATTTTATTGTATTACATATTATACTTATACTAAGCGTAAGATGCGTTCCCCGTTCAAATATTAACGTAATATTAATTATATTATGTATGTGTTAACAATATGGTTAGTTAGTGTAATAATGACTCCCTAATATGGTGGGCACGAGGATATGTAAATGTTTATTAATAAAAGATACATGTTCGAATATGAATAGTCGTGTTTCAATAATGACTCCCTATATGACGGGCACGAGGATATGTATTATAATGATGTTAGTAGAAATAAAAATATGAGTCGTACATTTACTTAACGTATACACTTATAATACGATACTATTAAGTATTCGTCCGTTCTCGTGCACTAAATATATATTTGTAAGTCCTCTGTCGAGCGACATAACACCTCCCCTCATAAAAAAATGTTCGTAATTATACGTGCAATTTCGTAAAAGCGTCTTCCTAAAGGAATTTATTTAGCGATGAGAAGATCGGTGTTGCGGCCCGCTATTCTTCTAGCTGCGACATTGTTATCGTGATTTCGGCAGGTTCGTTCCGTTTTTATAATTTTTCAGTTGTTGGTTTGTTTGCAAAATGTAGCAGGAAGTTTGTGAGGGATCCCCATAGAGCTCCCACTAACTGTAAACTCCATCCATACATTTTGTGAAAAGCGTACCCATGTATCAAGGTATTAGCGATGTATTTGATTAAGCGGAGAATTATAAAGATGGCAATTATGCCTGCGCTGGCGGATCCGAATGTCACGAATGTTCCCCATAGCCTGTGTCCGGTGTAAACGGCGATCTTGTCGAGTGATTCTTCGTCCATGAGGTTGTATAATGAAATTTGGCCTTTAGGGATGCGCTGCCCGCTTATGCCTCTTAGTAGGGTGTTCAGAACAGCGGGTTTTTCGGCAGATTCCTTAATATGTGATCTGAGTTTGTTGAGATCCTCAGACGAATAAATCCCACTAGTGGCCAGGTATTGAGGGCTTAATATACCTCCACTCTTGCTTTGTAAGCGGCTGACTCATTGGCGGTGGTACCGTCTCTATAAGCTTTGGAGTTGCGCGATACCATGTCCCGTGCAAATAATATCCGGTCCGTTTTCAAATCCGTTTGCAAATAATTTACAATCCGTTTTCTCGTGATAGACCGTGATAACGTTTATACCGCCGATTTGAATTTGTTAATTTATTTATTAACTTATTTATTCGATTACCTATCGATTACAATCAAGGTACGATATTTCTATGTGTTTTAATGAAACTTGTCGAGGAAAATTATTTACACGATTACGAAAATATATAATTCAAAGATTCTGTTATTATTACAGAAATTTGAAAATATTACAATATTATATATAAGTCAAATTCGTAGTGACATAAATTCTCATATTTGAAATAAATTAAACAGTTGTATAAAGCTGAACAACATACATCTCTTGTGTACATCGTTATCGTTATTGTTATCATTATCATTATCGTTAATATCGTCAAACTTATTTCAAATGTTTTGAATATATTTTAAAACGAAGATGTACGAATCAAAGAAGAAAAAGAAAAAAAGAAAAACAAATTCTCAATCATATAATTATAAAATAAATTCATATAAAAATTAGAAAAGATAGATAGACCCTTGAACTTTACCACGTAATATAATTTAACGTTTAAATGCGAGTCAAACGGACGAATATTGCGAAAAAAAAGAAAAGAAAAGAAAGAAGAAAAAAGATCTAAACAAATCGATATTATCGTTATAAAATTCGTCCTAAATATTGGCACTAACAATGAACAATACTGTAATAATAATAATAACAGTTTACGTAGGTACGTTATGACGTTGCGTGACAAACGACGACGCAAGCGTTACTTTCCTCTTCCCTCCACCAACAATCCCAAACACAGTTTCCTATCATGCTCGTTAGATGCTTGAAAGAGACGAGTAAAGTAGACAGGAAGAGGAGAGAGAGAGAGAGAGAGAGAGAGAGAGAGAGAGAGAGAGAGAGAGAGAGAAAGAGAGAGAGAGAGAGAGAGAGAGAGAGAGAGAGAGAAAGAGAGAGAGAGAGAGAGAGAAGAGAACAATCACATATGGCGGCCGGAAGGAAGCAGAAAATACGACCATCGATCAAATTCCTCTCACTCACTCTCTCTCTCTCCTTGTCTTTTTCTTTTCGTAAACGAGCTATCATGAAGCGTTAGTGTATACCTTTCATTTTGCGTCTTCTTTGCTCTTTTATACTACATCTTTCTTTTCTTCTTCTTTTTGTTGTTGTGTTTCCTTAACTATTCAAACAATACAACTTATATCGAAAGTTCATCAAACGGATATAAAGTTTGAAGATGAATTTAAAAAATTGATCAGTCTATTTTTTTTCTCGAGACACCTTAGGCTCGAACTTTTTTTATGCTATATATATATATATATATATATATATATATATATATATATACATATATTATAACGTCCTCGATTGAGTCACGAAAAGCAAAACCGAATGGGTTATTCGCCCGTTTACACCAATCTGATTACTAGCCCCGTTTCTAGTCAATCCTTAAATTTTATTGAGATCGGGACGGTTTCGTTCGCCCTATTATCGGTCTAACTTCCTAAAAAACGCCTCCGTATTGCCCCGAGTTTAAATAATTTAAAGCAGGGACTTACCAATCTCTCTCCCGTTGCGACTATAGCTCAATGTATCACCCATATAATAATAAAACCTTAATTTATAACAAAAAAATAATAGACTTTAATTGACAAAACAAAGAAAATGAAATATTACAAATAATAACACTTAAGGTATGAGTGAATATATGAAATTGGATACTTGACCGAGTATGTGAAGAAAAGACGAAGGACAGAAAAAAAATGAATGATTATTAAAATTATTCGTTTTATTTTCTTTTTCGGTTTTACCGTTTTTTCAGCTTTTGGTACGCAGAGATTACAATCGTTCGGAAAGTTGTAAATTACTTCGCGCGGCGTTAGACTCACAAAAATAACTAACTTAGATGCGACTTTTAGATACTAGTCCGCTACGAAACCTCAGAACTAAATTTTCGACTGACTTTCTGGAACTATGAGTTTAGACTGACTTTTCTGGCGCTTCTCCAAGTATTCCGTGCGTTAGAATATTGGGAGAAGGGAAAGTGAAGAACGACATTGATTGGAGGCGTAAGACGTTTTCCAAGGTTATTCGTCGAAATGAAAGAGCATCGAATTTGTACTTGACAGTACAAACGGACGCAAATAAACAAGTAATAACGTAATTAATATAGAACAAGAATAGGGCAAAGTCGATAATCGGATTAAAAGTTGCTTTCTTCCTAAAAGAAATATGTTCAAAATAGAATTCGGAAGGTATTAGAAAAACGCTTGTTATTCGACTTTGCTCTCATTCTTCCTCTCATGTTTCGACAAATCGATGTTTATTTGTCATTTCTAGGCGGTTTAAATGTCCTGATAGGAAGCAACAATTTTGTTGCTACACGTCGATATATATATATATATAAATATGTATGTATATTTTTTATTCTTTTTGTTTTCTCTATAATTCTTTATACTTTTTTCAGAACTCATATAAACCGAAAGACGGTATCGTAAAGATCAATGGAAACGTTACTTCCATTTTGTTTATTTATTTGTTTATTCGTCAAACATTTGTTCTACGATGCAGAATATCTCTTTATTTCTCTCTCTCTCTCTCTCTCTTTCTCGTTAACAAGCACGTCAAAAAAAGTATTATCGATATCACAAATACCATTTCCATATTGTGTTTGGTAATATTTCGAGTATTAGTGAAATTTGAATATTTACTTATACTTCCTCCCCTCCCCCTCTCTCTCTATTTTTTCCGTTCGCGAAATAGAACAATCATATTACGAGTTTTCAACGTTTCGACATTATTCTTTCTCTTTCTTACTTTTTTATTTTTTTCTAATTTTATATATATTTATCTTTTTTTTAAATCATCCAATAGAGTGTATATTCTGTTTTTCTTTCTCTTTTTCTTTTTTATTTTCTCTTCTCTTCATCCTCTTTATTTCGTTCGGTACGTACGTGACAAGCTCTTGATCGCGTGATTTCTTCAAAGAGACAAAAAGAGAGACAGAGAGAAAGAGAGAGAGTGAGAAGAAGAGTGAAGGGTGATAAGGTGATTCAAAAGCGGGCTGGTGATGGAAGGTGTGGAGAGAGACTCCGACACGTTCGACGCGACGAACTAACTCTCTCACTACACAGTCACTTCCATTCTCGATTATCGTTTCTTCCAACTATTTTTAGTTGGAAGAAATTCTTCTACCTTTCCTTTTTCCCCTCTCTCTTTCTTTTTTCTCTTCTTAAGTTTCTCTCCCTCTCTCTCTCTCGTCTTTACTCCATCCAGAGTCCCGCTAACGCGATAAAGAAATTGTTTTTCCATTGGTTGTTTTTCCGACGTACCTTGCGGGTTATTTCATTCGTCGATTTTATTTCCTCGACGAAGAAGAAATCGGGGGAAAAAAAAGAGAGAGAAAGAAAAAAAGAGCAATATATTCATTCGCGTGTAATTTTTTCTCTTCCTTCAAATAGATTCAAAAAAGATAAGAGATGCGCGTGTGAAAGAATAAAAATGTAAATAAGAGAAGTAAATAATAATCATGATTCGTCGTAGTAGAAGAAAAGGAAACGATTAAATAATACAAGATAACGAGATTTCGACGACTAGAACGTTGTTACTACGCGAGATTATTATTATTATTATTACAACAACGACGACGACGACAAATACTATTAGAAAATCGACGAATATCGACGAACATCATCTTACTCGAATACGACGTTTTTCTTCTCGATTCGTTTGCTTTTCGATTCGTCGTAGTAGTCGTAGTAGTCGTAGTAATAGTCGTATAGTCGACGGTACTCTGCTAGATCGACTGTAAAATGAATAAAACATGGCCCTTTTGTCCTGGTTTGTTACACATTGTATATTCTCTCTCTCTCCCTCTCTCTCTCTCTCTCTCTCTCTCTCTCTCTTGCCACAATATCCACCTTTCTTCTCTCATCCTTCCACCCAATGCTTCCATTCTTTTCCTTTTTTTATTCGTTTGTTTGATTATTCGTTCGTTCATTCGTTCGTTCGTTCATTTGTTTGTTCGTTCTTTCGTTCGTTCGTTCGTTTGTTTTTTGATTCCTTTGATGACGCGTTCCTCGTCTCTTTAAATTTCTCTCTCTCTCTCTCTCTTCGTTGTATTCGTTCGTCCATTCATTCTTTCTTTCATCCATTCATTCATCCATCCATCCATCCATCCATTCATTCATTCATTCTTCCTTTCTTTTAATTATTCATTCTTTCTCTCTTTCATTCATTCCATCATTCAGTCGTTCAATCGTTTATTAATCTTTCCTCCTGTTCTCTTTTTTTTTCTTTACTTTTTCCTTTTTTTAAAGTCGAAAGAAAGAATGAAATATATATCGCTGCGACGGGATTTAAAGATTTTAATTCGATGGTACGAAATAAATTGTTCTATTTCTCATGCGGAAAACGAACGAAGAAGAAAGATGAGGGAAGTTACGAGAGTCAGATGAAGGTGGTAGCCGCGAGGAGGAGATAATAGTGAAGGAGGATGAGTAGGAGGAGGAGGAGATGGAAATGGACGGATCTGAACGGTAATGTTAAGATAAAACGAGTAAGGATTTTTAATTAAATATATATATATATATATATATATATATATATATATATATACACATAAAGCAAAAATATGCGAATTCAATTTTGACCGACGCTCGTTTCTTCTTCCTCCCTCCTCCCTCCTTGAACCATCCATCAGTCCTTTCGTGAGCTTTTAAACGAACGGTCACAATGTACGCACGCCGCTGAGGAATCTTATAATAGAAAATTTTTCTTTTTTTTTTCCTTAGCCTTCTTCTTCTTCTTTCTCTTCTTATTTCTTGCTCTTTTTATTTTTTTTCTCTCTTCTAACCTTTCCCTGCTCATGTAAACTGCTCATGGAAAAGAGAGAGATAGAGTGATGGTGGGAGGTTAACCGACGATAAGTTTAATAATTTGTATAAAGAACGAGACAGCGGTAGGGGGTGGGGGTAGGGAGTGAAGGGTGGAAGAGATCTTGAGAGAAATTGGGAAGGAACTTGTAAAAATATTTACCGAGGACCCGTCTTTCAACGAGTCTCTCTCTCCCTCCCTCTCTCGTTCTCTTCTTTGATGTGGTGGCATTAGGAGGATTAGGCTTTAAAGACTAAACTTGTCTCGAAAAGAAGAAAGAGGCAGAGAGAGAGGAGGGATGGAGAAAAAAGATGGAAAGAAGCTTCCCCTAAATCTTCGTTTGATCTTCTTGATTAATTCATGCGAACGCGATGCTCTAACATTAGAAATGAAATAGATCTCTCGGGGTAAAAGCCGTTCC
This sequence comes from Dolichovespula media, assembly GCA_911387685.1. NCBI lineage: Eukaryota > Metazoa > Arthropoda > Insecta > Hymenoptera > Vespidae > Dolichovespula > Dolichovespula media. Next base: position 670,607 of record OU426854.1, read on the forward strand.
GCGGCTTCTCAGAGTTCAGTCCATATAAAAAAGAGAGAGAGAGGGAGAGAAAAGAAATACAAGTTGAAAGGAAAAGATCTGGAAGGAAGGAAGGACGAAGATCGATGATAGATTCGAAGGTCGAAGGATCAGCTCTGCTCTTCCTCCTCTTCCTCTTCCTCCTCCTCTTCCTCCACTTCCTCTTCCTCCTTCTCCTCTCCCTCCTCTTCTTCTTCTTTCTTTCTTTCTTCCTTTCTTTTCTTTCGTAACGCGAAAGCTCTACTTCGTCGAAAGTTTTTCGTCGATAGATAATTATCGGAAAGAGAAGGGGTGGGGGTCGATGGTTACGTAACATCCAATAACGATTTTAAAATAATCGAAAGAAATTTTCTTCTAAAACTACTTTCCATCTCCGAAATCTCATTTATGCGTGCGTATGTGTACGTTCGTGCGTGTGTGTACGTGCGTGCGTGTGCGCGTGCGTCGTGACGAAGCTTTTCGACAATAAAAAATAAAAAAAGAAAAAAGAGAGAAAAGAGAAAAGAGGAAGAACAAACGGGAAACAATAAAAAAATTTCCATGATATAAAAATCGCACGGCGCGTCTCTAAATCCACTTATCTTTTATTCGTTTAATTCTTCTTCTTTATTTCTTTCTTCTTCTTTTCTTTTTTTTTAATATCTCTAATAAAATATTATCAATGGAAACATATCCAAAACGGAGTGGGTACAAGTAATGTGTTCGCTTAAAAATCGTTTTAACACGTGTACAGGACGACGACGACTCCGTTATCGGTTGGAAACGTGGCTGAGTAAATATACCGACATTCTTTTTATATTCTTTTTCTTTTTTAGTCTTTTTTTTTTCTTTTTTATTTTGTAATAAGAGGCAAACGAATTTCTCGTTAACGTTCCTGAGCGATGTTTCATCGAATAAAATTGGTATATGGAGAGAATGAAAAAAGAGAGAGAGTGAGAGAAAAAAAGTGAGAGAGAGAGAGAGAGAAAAAGAGAGAGAGAGAGAGAGAGAGAGAGAGAGAGAGAGAGTAAAGAGTAAATTAAACAAAGAAGGAAGGAGAAATGAAACAAATCGAGGAACGAACATGAAAAGTAAAATTCGTGTTGCGTCACGTTTCTTTGAATTACTGAGAGATTAAGAAAGAGAGAAAGAGAGGGAGAGCGAGAGAGAGAGAGAGAGAAAGAGAGAGAGAGAGAGAGAGAGAGAGAGAGAGAGAGAGAGAGAGAATAAATTTTGTGGTTCATTCCCATCGATTAATTACGAGGATCGGTTAGAATGTTTTCCCTTTCACGTTTGTGGTATTACGAAGGACATGTTTTGGCTGTACCTTGGAATTACCAAGCCCTTTTCAAAAAGACGATCATCGTTCATGCCGTTATGGATTACATTGTGTGTGTGTGTTTCTATCTGTGTGAATATATATATATATATATATATGTATATATATGAAAGGACCCTTTGAAGGTACGTTTCCCACCCAAATGTTCTCTTCTTTTTTTGCCCTAATGGTTCAACCATTCTCGCAAAGGATGGATCTTAAGCTATATCATTTTAATCCCTTCATTCGTACGTTTAAATCCATGACGGTTGTATCTCGTCGTAAGAGCCGAACAAGGAGCGGGAAGAGTGAGGAGGCGAGGGGATCAGTCCATTTCCCCCACATCTCTCCACTAATACTCGTTCCCCCTTCCCCCTCGCCACCCTCTCGGCCACCTACGATAGAAAAGAATTTTTTCTTCGTTTTTCTTCTTTTTTTTTAACTTTTACTCCACTCTATAATCTTTCGTCTCATTTCTCGAAGGGAACATTTTCGAAGGGCATCTCTCTCTCTCTCTCTCTCTCTCTCTCTGTCTGAGAACTCTCTCCCTCTCTCTGGGGATGTCTCTTTATCTTCTTTTTTCATGGCTCCCTTTTTTTTCTTTTCTTTTTTTTTTAACAGACGAACAAAATTTTCGAAGATATAACAGCAAGTAGAAGAACAGTGTGTGTATATGTATGAATATATATATATATATATATATATATATATATTATCTGGCAGAGCGCGATAGGTAACTCAAAATGATTTGCAAACAAGCCCGTTAACTTCCATGGTTTGTACTAAGAGTGCGGGGTGGTGAGGGGCGGAGCCCTGCTCAATGTGGTACGAGAACCCTTTTCGGAAATGAAGTTAACTCCGTGTGCAGACCACTGGCGAGTGCTGTCAGGCGAATAAAGTTTAAGCTTCCGTGCACAGAAGACGTTCGAAATACCAACTTGCTTTTCAAGAATACCTAGAGAAGTGTTGGTGTAACTTCAACGTTTCTTCTCTTCTCTTCTCTTCTATCTCTCTCTATTTATCTCATTCAGTATCTATTTATCTATCTATCTATCTATCTGTCTGTCTGTCTGTCTGTCTATCTATCTTGTTATCTGCAACCATCTCCTTTGCGTTTAGGTACGTTAATTAATTCAATCTTCTTCGAGATACTATTACCATGCTACTTTATCAACCTAAAGACGACGAATCATGGATTTTCTCAAGAAAATAAAATGTCGCTTTAAACGTCTTACCCTCCTCTCCCTCTTCCTCACCCTCTTACTATCCTCGTCGTAGTGGGTACTATCACTGAGGACGAATGTAACCGGCGAATTTTACACTTCCCAGAACGAAGTAATTCATTATTCAACTCTGCCTTATGTCTTGCGATATCCCACTAACAGTTTCATCGATGTTTCCTACAACCTCGTGTAATTATATTAATTAATTAAGCGATTTCGCATTAATTAATCCTTCTTAATTCACCAAAGAAAATTGTAATGAAATAATATCGAATTTATAATTATTACTTCTTTGTCACTCATTCTCTCTCTCTCTTTTAGCATATATCTGAGCGCAAATCTTGTAATAATATTTGTATTAATGTTCTGAAGGTAGTGTGTTTCATATATACATATATAAAAATAAAAAGAATAAAAACAAAAAAAAAGAATAATTAAGAATGAATGTAAAGAAGATCAGGTGCGATTTAAACGTACGAGCTACATTCATTCATTCTCTCTCTCTCTCTCTCTCTCTCTCTCTCTCTTTCTCTTTCTTTTTCTTTATCTCTCTCTCCCTTTCTCTCGTTAACGGTCTAAAGCATGAGTAACAAACGGACGATGAAAAAGGATCTCTTTATAAAAATGGTTATGCGAGTTGGTGCAATGTATGATGTACTTTATTCTCATCCTTCTCTCTCTCCCTCTCTACCTCTCTCTCACTCTCTCACTCTCTCTCTCTCTCATATTCCATTTTATTTTGGAATTTTCTGAAATAATGTAACTCATATCATGGGTTGGATTATCGTATAATCAAAAAAAGAACAAAAAATATTTAAGAAAAGGAAGAAGAGAGACAGACAGATACAGAGAGAGAATAAGAGAGAGAGAGAGAGAGAGAGAGAGAGAGAGAGAGTGAGAGAGAAAGAGAAAGAGAGAGAGAGTCGGTTGGTCGATATTTATGCGATGCCCTACGTCGATTTGCACTTTCCTTGCAAATATGTTACACATACGCGCACGTATGTATATATGTATATATATATATATATATATATATATATATATATATATATGTATGTATATATATATGTATATTTATACGATGGCAGAGAATAACATAGTTATTTGATATTCATTCGGATATTTTCGATACGAACTTGTGCATTCGAACGGCAATAATTTCATCGGAAATGCGTTATGAATGATAGGAAAATGTGAGTCGTAAACAGGTCGTACGCCTAGGTCAGATTTATGCCTTTTCTTTCGTCGAAATAAACTCTCAAACTCTTCTTTCTCCTATGTACATACACACACACACACATACACAGATATATATATATACATATATATGTGACTTCCAATGCATAGTCTTTTAAGAAAACGCGAATATGCTTTTAGTTATATACGCTGTACATACATATCTACATACCCCGTCCATATATACATATATATACTCGTGTGTGTGTGTTCAAATCAGATTATTCGACGAGATAAATCCCCGTTGAAGGATGGTCGATGGTTTTTCTCTTGGAAAAAAGGAATGAAAGAAGAAAAGGAACTAAGAAAAAAAGGAAAGAGACTCCCACTCCCACTCTCTCTATCTATCTCCCCTTATTCAATTTTTCTGTCTCCTTCTATCAAATTAAAATTAAAATTATAGTTAAAAGTTTCGTCAACGCGATGCGATGTCTCTTCAACTAATTATTTTGTAAAATTAGAATTTAATATAGAAAATATCATTGTGGTGACTCAGTCATCCAGATATTATCATATATATATATATATATATATATATATATATATATATATATATATATGTATGTATATATATATATATATATGAATATGTATGTGTATATGGTGTCTCTGTGTGAGGAAAAGCATTATGATCGAGCCGTGCAAACGGGAATTGAACTTTATCAGACTAGATAGAAAGAGAGAGAGAGAGAGAGAGAGAGAGAGTCGATTCTACCACCGTGAAGGATATTTTTGGCTAAAACGTGACGCGGTGAAATCTAATGCGTTTTGTGTACGTGTCGAATTCACACGAATACGAACGAGCCAATGGAGATACTTCCTTCTTTTTCGTTTCTTTTCTTTGGAGGGGGGAGGTTTTGTTTTAAACCTTTTTTTGCTCTGTATTTTCTTATTTTATATTTTATTTATATATATTATCTTGTTTTATATTTACTTTCATCCCCTTGTGATTATTCCTTTTTGTATGCGAAATCTTTTATATCGTTCGTTCGTTCGTTCGTATGTACATCTGCTTCTTATTTTTTCCTTTTTTTTTTGTTTTTTAGTATTTTCACTGCCTACTTTCTTTTAATATTGAGAGGGTAACTATGAATACGAGAAAACTCGTAGAATGCATCAATAGGATGACGTAGGAGATAATGGATGTTTAAGGAGAGACGGAAAGAGAGAAAAAAAGAAAGAGAAAGAGAGAGAGACAGAGAGAGAGAAGACTATTAAATTTTTCTCTACGACGTATTCTCTTCTAAAATATTCGATAATAAATGGAATAAGCGCTGATCGAATTGTTTTTGTTAATGACATTATTATTTTATTATTAATGTTATTGTTAATGTTGTCATTATTATTATTTATTATTATTATTATTATTATTATTATTATTACGAAACCGATGATTTCTATGGGGAAGAAAGATTTATTCTTTCGGTCATAGTTAAGGATCATTCCGATGAACAGATGCGCTTTATGGTTAAATGTGACAAGAGGAGAAAATAATTTTTTATTTGAATCGTTTCCGACAAATATCTCGTGACGTTTCTCTATTTCTCTTTTTCTCTGTCTGTCTTCTCTCTCTCTCTCTCTCTCTCTCTTTTTCTTTTTCTATCGGTATAACGGAAATAGAATATTTACGCATGCCATTTTCTATAAAACTCGACAGTATTTCGAAACCAAACTCGTACCGATATTTACGCTTTAACTTCTGCTAAATATAGGATAGAGAGGGAGAATGAGAGAGAGAGAGAGAGAGAGAGAGAGAGAGAGTGAGAGGGAGAGGGTGAGAGAGAGAGAGGAAGGAGTCGATTTTATGTACGATTTTTATTCCTCGATTCGTTGTTTTCCTATGATGGCTCGAAGGATCCTTTTTGGCGCATTGTGATATTGATGGAAATGAAAAAATTGTGGCAACAAAACATAATAATAATAATAATAATACAAAGTACAAAAAAAAGGAAACGAATAAAAGATAGAGAAAGAACAGTGTGGATATATTAAAGGAAATAAAATATAAAACGACGTTACGTTTATATATATATACACGCCCGCATGTAGAAGAGGCGCATGTAAAAGAAAAAAAAAAGGATTAAACGAATAAACTAATTAATAAATGACTGCAAAATAAGAAAAGAGACGGTAAATGAATGAATGAATGAACGAACGAATGAATAAATAAATAATCAAATAAATAAATAAAAAGAAGCAGAAGAAAAGAAAAGGAATAAGAAAAAAATATTATCACTCCGAACGAGGAATATGAATATAAGGGATGTTAAACGATAAAGACCAAATAGTCTCTTCGCGCGTTTATACGTGTTGTTTCGTATTGCGTATGTATTGTATATGCATGCATGCATATCGAACCAAACACGTACGTAGGTATGTAACGTATAACGTTTTCTATAGCTCTCTCGCGCATCGTCGGCGGATTTCATTAAAATTCATTCGGCCGGATAAAGCGTTAAATGATACGAAAATGCGATGCGGATTTAAAGCAAATTACCCGACGTTCATGCGAGACAATTATCATTTATAGTTCTTGTTACAAATTACCGATCCATCGCGCTCCGATATGTATGACGTACTCATCCCTCATCCACACACACACATACAATCACACACGCACAAGCACATGCACACACAATACAATCTGTCTCTTTCTCTATCTGGCCATCTCTCTCTCTCTCTCTCTCTCTCTCTCCCCCAGATCCTCCCTCCGCCACCACCACCACCACCACCCTTCCGACCACTCTCTCTTTCTCTCTTTCTCTTTCCTTGCTCGGTTGCTTGCCGGATCCATTCTTCCCTCCTCTCTCCCACATCGCATATCGTCGAGCGTTTGGTGATCAATCAAAATGAGTACGGTTGGAAAAATGGAAAGGCATTAATTTTGTAATAACCGTAAAGGGAGTTAAAAATAATTCGGTCTATTAAACGCGCTCGAATCGATATCAACGCACCGTCTAATTCGACAAGGCCATGTCAAATAATCATCAAACCTCATCTTTGATGGATAGAGAGAGAGAGAGAGAGAGAGAGAGAGAGAGATCGATCTTTTGGATTTATTGTATCGCTTATACCGAACGAAAAAGATCCATCATTCGTATCGTTCACCAAAAGAACCACAGTGCATTCATGTACTCACTCACTCACGCATGCGTGCACTTTCGAAACAAGTCGCTTTTGACTATTTCATCGTTGCCGTTATTTGTTTATTTATTTATTTATTTTCTTTTTTTTCTTTTCGTTCATTCGTTCATTTCTTTCTTTCATTTTAACCTCGTCGTTCCCCTTCGTTCATTTTTCTTCCCTTTCTCTCTCTCTCTCTCTCTCTCTCTTTCTCTCACCCTCTTAATTTTTCTCATTTTTTTCTTCTTTTTTTTTAATTTTTCTTTGCTCTCTTCTTTTCTTCTCTTCTCTTCTCCATTTTTCTCTTGTCTCACTATAGGACGTCGCAACGTCCAATAAAATTCGCTGGGATACTTTATAATGAACAATTTAATATAGAGGATATATATTCGTGTTCCTCTTTTTCGTGGCTAAGTTAAAAGTGTTTAACAAAATTGTGTATATATATATATACGATGGAAGAACAAAGATACGGGAAGATAAAGGATAAAGAGAGAGAGAGAAAGAGAGAGAGAGAGAGAGAGAGAGAAATGTAAATTCGAATACAAAACGAACGAAAATAAAGCGATATAGAAAGAGACAAACAGAGAAAGAAAGAGAGAGAAATCGTTACACGATCACACGGGTTAGTTCTACACAGTCCTGAATTCGAACAAAATTTGTTATTTAATCGACGCGACCGCACGCTTTTTGCGTTATACGATACTACAGTGATACAGAAAATAATGTTTATTTTATCTCTCTTATATATATATATATATATATATATATATATATATATATATATATATAAGATAATATCTTACAATCCTTAACATCTTCCCCGTTAACTTAACAACGTACATATACCATATTAACATTGTTCAAACGAAAAGTTCGCTATAGAAAATTCACGCAGTTGGATCGTTTTAATTGTTAAATAAACGAATCTTGGTGAAAACTTTTTAGAGTTACCGAGCATCGAGTCAGTCCGAAGAGTTCAGTTATGATGCGACCTTATGCCTTAAAAAGAGAGAGGAAGAGCTAGATATCGCGAGAAAGAGAGAGAGAGAGAGAGAGAGAGAGAGATAGAGACAAAAGGAAAGAGAAAGAGAGAAAGAAAGGAGAGAGAAATTCGCTTACACGCGTAAGCGTGAAGCTTTGGAAAAGTTTCGTGGCGTTCGTAGTTGCACCGTAAACCCGTAGAAAATAGTTTGAAAGCCATTAATGATCCTCGTAATTCTCGTGTGACGAGAGAGAGAGAAAGAGAGAGAGAGAAAGATCGATAGTGGAAGAGGAAACTATTACCGAGATGGTCGGGAAAATGGAAGATAAAGGAAAACACAACCTATACCGTAGCTTTCGCTGAGCTATGCTTATTGCCGACTGCCACTTGGTTTTTTTTTTGTCGTTTGCGATCGAGAAAAAACAATTACAGTCAATATGAGATAGAAGATAGGTAGATATATATAGATAGATAGATAGAAATTATTTTCGAAGTCTATACCATGATATACTCTAGAGCCACGTTCAATTTCAATTTTTATCACCTATCGATTAACTTGGTTGATTGCAATGGTCTGAATAAAAGGTAAACGTTATTAAGTAAAGGAACAATGACACGGATGAAACAGCATAGAGACCAAACGGAGAGATAGAGAGATAGAGATAGATAGATAGAGAGAGAGAGAGAGAGTGAGAGAGGAGAGATAAGAAAAATAATAAACATAGAATTCAATTTCCTGAATACGTACGTCTGACTGATCAAAAGATTCTCCTCGTATGCGCTATGTGGAATAGACGGCATTATGCTTATGAAGCAAGGTCTTCCTTTTTCTTTCAAACGTAAAGAGGGGGAAAGCAACTATGGTGTTCTGAAAACTCACTCTCTTTACTCTCTCTCTCTCTCTTTTTCTCTCTCTCTTTCAATATATATATATATATATATAAACATATATTTCTCTTTTCTAACGGATCAGAGAGAAGAGACGAGGAAGGAAGATTCGGTGCTAAGGAGGAGAAGGAGGAGATAGGAGAAGAAGGAGATGGTTGAATGGTAGAAGGAAAAGGTTCTGAGCTTTGGGCTATGGGTTATGGGTTGCGTCTAGGCTCTGAAAAACCTGAGACCAGCATATTTTGCGAGGAGAATGAAAAAAAACGTTGTATTCTCTTAAGAAAACAATCGAGGATCCGTGCGAAAAAGTGAATAGGAGACGCGCTTAATACCCAACCACCACCACTACCACCACCACCACTACCACTACCAACACCACCATTACCTCCACTTCGCTCTTTTTATTATTCATGAAAATCGCGAATGTTCCGGGCTGCATGGTTTTGCCTGCCTGGTTGCTGGTTTCCTGGTTTCCTACCTGCCTGTGCGTTCTCTTTCGACCTCAACTGCATCTTTCCTCTTCTCTGCTTCCTCCTCCCTACCTCAATTTCACTCGCTCTTTGTCATCACTCTTTAGTTTTCTCTTTGATCCTATGATCCACCACTCCTACTTTCTCTTTTACTTCGTCTTTCGTTCGTACGCGACGCGCGTAGAAAAAGAGAGAGAGAGAGAGAGAGAAAAGAATGAGAAAAAAAGAAAGAAAGAGAAAAGAGGAGGAGTAGGTGGAGGTGGAGGTGAAGGAGATGGAAAAGGTGGAGAAATGTCCGTTTATGAGCATCGGCATCTAATGCGAATTAAGAGGAACGACTCTTATATCTCCTCGTTTTCTCCCCTCTCCCTTCTTCCCACCCCCTCTGAACCATAACCCTTACCCCGTCCCGCCCTATACATCCTTCTCAACGATTCGTTCATTTGAACCGGACGAGCGCAACATCTTTTAACGTGCGAACGAAACGAGACGATGAATAAAACAATGACGGTGTTCGAGTCTTGAAAAACAACGTGTTTATATATTACTTTTATGGGGAGGGTAAAGAAAGTTAAAAGGGAATGAAAAGAGAAAAAAGAAAAGAGAGAGAGAGAGAGAGAAAGAGAAGAAACGCGACGTTTATTCCATTAAATATAAAATAATGTATTAATACGTTTTTATTTTAAACTAACGTATGTATATATATATATTTTTTTAATTATAAAATAGTGAATTAATTAGTATGTGTGTGAGAGAGAGAGAAAGAGAGGGAGAGAGGAAGGAGGGAAATGAACGATCTGTCCAATTTTTTCATTCCTCTTTCTTTTCTTCTTTTTCTCCTTCTCATCCTCTTCATTTTCTTTTCTCTTTTTATCACTTTTTCCCTCTCTACTCCCGCTTTTCGTTCCAACGAAAAACTCGAATATATATATATATATATATATATATATATATATATATATATATATATTTATAAATATATCTAATATTTATAATATGTACATTATTACGTAATTACGAATCGAAGTATATATACCTTTTTTTACGTTCTTTTTGAATGAACGACCGTAAGTAAGTAATTAAGTAACTACCTACAGGGTGTATAAAAAATTTGTGTATAAAGACATATAACACATATTTTGTATAAACCCTGTACATAGAAAACGATGAAACGAATGTTTCACCGACTACTATGCAAATTTTATTACAATTCTATCTCTTTATATTCATTATAAATCGCAAAATGGTAGTACTACGAGGAATAAAGGTTACGTATTATAAATCTTTCAACTACGTCACTACAAAAGGATTTTCTTCGGAAAGGTAAAAATGAAGATAAAGAGAGAGGAGAGAAAAAGAGGTTGAATATGAAAAGAGGAAGGACAATGCAACGATATATCTGCCTCTATGGATAGAAAATTACTACCACTATTACTACTAGTATACGCAGACAAGTGAAGACGTCCATCGAAAAGATTCTATCGATAAGCGTGAAAAAGGAGATCGACAGAGAGAGAGAGAGAGAGAGAGAGAGAGAGAGAGAGAGAGAGAAAGAGAGAGAGAGAGAGAGAGGGATAAAGAGATAGAGATAGAGATAGAGAGAGAGAGAGGGATAAAGAGATAGAGATAGAGATAGAGATAGAGATAGAGATAGAAATAGAAAGAGAGAGAGAGAGAAAGAGGGAGGGAGATAAGAGAAATATTAAATAGATCCTTTAAAGGAGTACTGTGATAAGAAGAGGGACGAGTGAACGAAGAGTGTGCGGAAAAAAGGGAAAAAGAATGAAAAAAAGAGAGAGAGAGAGAGAGAAATATAGTATAGCGTTGGTTCTTGTAAAGTCGTATGTAACAACCGTTGTGTTATCGCCCTCTACGTAGGGTTCTACGAAAAGGTAGAAGGAAGAAAAAAAAAAAGAAAGAAATAATGTCGTTGTCCGTTCTTCGTCTCTCTCTCTTTCTGTCTCTCTCTCTCTCTCTCTCTCTCTCTCCCTGTTTTCGTCTTCCTTTTCTTCTTATTCTTTCTTTTTTTTTAATTCGTACAAAGAGAAAAAAGATAGAGATTGAAAGAGAGAGACGAAGAATAATGTTTATTTGTACCTTCTCCAGCCGGACGTCCGTCTGTAGAGCTCGAAAAAGCAAGGAAGCGGATGGTTCTCGTTTTCTCTCTGACTCTCTCTTTCTCTCTTTCTTTCTTTTCGTCGTCGTCGTTTCGTTAAGAGAAATTATTTTCAAGAAAAAAAAAAGAAAAGGACAGATAATAAATTGAAATCGAATCGAATCGATTCGAAAATATTTGTTTGCAAGAAACGACGGTGGAAGGGAGATCGCGGTCGAAAATATATTTTCCATTTAAAAACGCGGACCCATGTACGTACTTTATTATCCCTTTTCATACGAGAATAATGCATTTACGTACGGTGCGCATTGTCGGCCGATCGAGGATGAATTTTCTTTTTTTTCCCTTTCATCCTGCCCTCTCTCTCTCTCTCTCTCTCTCTCTTTATCTTTCTCTTTATTCGCAAAAGAACATACTCGATCGTTTTCGACAATGAAAGCGAAAATTGTTTGAAACCAAAAAAAAACGAAGAACAATCGTGCGAGCGATCTTCGATAATATTATTAAATAATAATAATATTAATAATAATAATAATACTAATAATAATAATAATAATAATAATAATAATAATAATAATAATAATGATGATAATGATAATGATGATGATGATAATAATAATAATAATAATAATAATAATAATAATAATAATAATAATAATAATAATAACAACAACAACAACAATGACAATGACAATGACAATGACAATGACAATGACAATGACAATGACAATGACAATGACAATGACAATAACAATAACAATAACAATAACAATAATAATAATAATAATAATAATAATTTGAATCGTATTGAAAGAAATATATTCTCGATCAACGAGTCCGACGCTTAAACGTGTTTTCTTTCCTTTAAATTCGTAAATTTGCGTTTTCAACGATATTAATATCACATTACCACTCAGTTCACCTAACCGCCCTTGTTTCACTCCAGGGTTGTGTGTGTTACGTGTATGCATAGATACGTATGTGTGCACATACACCTCCATACACACACACACACACACACACACACACACACACACACACACACACACACACACACACGTACGTACGTACCGTACCTTACCCCGTAACGTAAACACATACACTATGTAACGCCGTCTGATCGCGTCTGGCGATTACTACGTAATGGTTTCAGTCAGCTGCTAATGCAGTGAAACGGAGCGTGCTTAGATCCGGCGTGACTGTAGAACCGCACGCGTTTAGATTAAGTATGAATTGAAAAGCCAAACATATGTTGGTTAAGTAAAATCGATCACTTCCTTCTTCTCTCTCTCTCTCTCTCTCGCTCTCTCTCTCTCTCTATCTATCTATCTATCTATCTATCTATCTATCTATCTATCTATCTATCTTTCGTTGACTTTAAAGAAAAACGAAAACATTAAAACAAAAAACGAAAATAAAAATAAATTAAAAAAAAAGAAAAGAAAAGAAAGTAGGAAAATAGCATATTAATATATAGTGTATACAATTAATGCACACTCGCGGTAAAAGCTCGATTAAGTAATTAAATGTAAGATCAGATATAATTAAAATCTTGGTAGCAATCACACGAGAGTATAATAAAGCGAGAGAGATAGACAGAGAGAGAGAGAGAGAGAAAGAGAGAGAAAGAGGGCGTCGATAAATCAGACTCGTTTAAATTCGTTAAAACCATCATCATCATCATCATCATCATCATCATCATCATCATTATTATTATTATTATTATTATACAAATCTACGGCGTTCATCGATCGTATAAGGAGATAGAATATTTCATATATTTATAAACAAAAAAGAAAAAAAAGATCATTTCGTCGACTATTGAATAACAATTCTTTGTTATTACATTTTCTTCTCGTCAATCGTCATTACTTATTAAACGAGTAACGACAATCGACGTTATGGTAAGACGTTAAAGCGGACGGAACGGATGGCCCTGCTGTCATCCGAGATTTCTAAGCCGGTATAATTTCTAACAGTATATAGATTTCTCTCTCCATTTCTCTATCTATCTTTATCTTTCTATTTTCTATACGCGTTCTTTCGATGTACCACCTCTTTGAACGAAGGAAAGAGAGAGAGACAGAGATAAAGAAGCTCTCATCAGCAAAGATGCTCTTACTACCTCATCTAACTCTCAGAACAATCACCAACGTCTTTCTCAACCACTACCATCATCAACTGCAAAGTCTCCTTTTCATCATTCACATCCTCTTACTCTCTCTCTCTCTCTCTCTCTCTATTCGTCTTCACCAGCGTCTTCCAACGTCGACACTTCCACCACGCTACCAACCGTGACGGCATAGCCTCTGTGGCGTCTTGGTAATTAATTTTACGTATCCAGTTTACAAGCGGGCGAAGCGACGCGTAATCAGATTTCGTACCGAATTTGCTGGAGATTGTTCTCCTTCGAGCCTCTCTCTCTCTCTCTCTCTCTTACTCTCTCTTACTCTCTGTGTGAATTTTCATCTTCCTTCGTTTTGTACCAACGTAAAGTACCCTTGGACGAGCTTCTCGAAGTATATTTTTTATTAAATTTCAATTAATTTCAAGAGAGAAGACAGACAGACAGATAGACAAACGGCCGGACAGACAGAGAGACTAATAGACGAATAGACGGATAGACAGACAGAAGGAAGAAGAGAGAGAAAGGTAGAGATAGAGAGAGTAAGAGAGAGACAGAGAGAGAGATAGGTAGAGACAGATAGAGAAAGAGAGATAAATCAACTGAGTAAGATTCATTAAGGAAAAGGTAGAGAAACTTATTATAAATTTTGTAACCTCCGCCCACCCCTTCCGTTTTCCCACCGTCCCTTATCCCACCTCAACCCAAACCCAACCCAAACTCAATCCACCTCCTTCGTTAAGCTAAATCACGATAGGCCGTGGTAGTTAAGGAAAACTAGTATCAGAAACTAGTCTAATTAACGTAACGTCTAAGTTACGAGAGAATCTTGATAAGGGGTTCCCACCCCTCCACCTTCCCCTACCCTCCTGTCTATCCAACTTCTTAACTGACGAAGTTTCAGTCGGCCCAGTTAGAAGTACAAATAACGTTTTGGAGAGGAGACGCGACGTGACACTGGAAAACACTTTTCAAACAGCCCCCCCCTCTCTCTATCTATCTCTTTAACGTCTCGTATCTTCGCGTTAATTACGACAATTTTCTAATCTTGATTAATTGTACGTGTACATTCGATTATTCTCTAACGAAACGTATCCCCGCTCGACCTACCTGACTACTTTCGCGTGTAATCTACTAGCCCTCTCCACCTTCTCCCTCTTCTGTACCTTAATACACCCTCATTTCTGTCCCCTTCGACCGTCTCGCCCGAAACCCGACCAACTACGACTTCATATAATATATTATCGCGAAGCAAGAAAAAGTATCTATTCATTTATGCGATAAGGGTGGTGGCTGAGGGTGTATGGATGGTGAAGGGATGGGGAGGTGGGAGGGGAGATTGCGGTAAGAAGTGGAGAACGGTTGGTCGTGATAGGTACGGTTGTTATGGTCGTCGTTTTAAGCAAACATCAAAGTCCTTTTCTACTTCGTTGAACGTGTAAGAACGTAACGTCGACGCCTCGTTCATATTCAATAAGGGATGGTAAGAGGGGATAGTGAAGGGGATGGTAGAACTGGTGTTGGGGTGAGAATAAGTTATATATATATATATATATATATATATATATATATATATTCTCGAATGAATATTAATCGGATATTAATTAAAGGCGAGGAACGATTGTCGACGATAACAAAAAAAAAAAGGAAAAAAGATTGAAATGAAATAAAGTAAAAAAAGGGAAGAAGAATTGAAAAGGAAACAACATCTTATCGTTTCAAAGAATGACACACGAGATCGCGTGGTCGTATTGCGGTAAGAAAATAAATGAATAGAAAGGGTTGTGTCTATATTTATTTTTTTTCTTTTTTAATAAATAAATTTACAACGACAACTCGTATCGCGACGATATACACGTAACGGTAATATATTTTTATTTTTGATTTATCCAGTTTTTCGCAAAACGTTTATTCGTCTGTCGGACGATCATCCCTTTCTCTCTCTCTCTCTCTCTATATATATATATAAATATATATAAATGCTCGCGATGATCATAACTCGAAACGTTTAAAGGAAAACTCGTACGGCTCGAATTTTTTTCCACGATCTGTGTTTCTCCTCGATCTCAAACGAAAACCTCGAATATGTTGTTCGAAGGTCGAAACGCTTTTTACGGATAGACGGACAAACAGAGAAAGACAGAAAGAGGGAGAGAGAATGAAAGAGGGATAAAGAAAGAAAGAGAGAGACAGACAGAGAGAAAGTCTCTCCATTGTCCGATATCGAATCGACGATGGTCGATCATACGGAGGAGGAAGAAGAAGAGAAAGAGAAAGAGGAAGAGTGAGTGTGTGAGTGGATGAGTGAGTGAGTGGTGGATGGATGATGGAACACAATGTAAAGCTTCGAGGCAGACGTTGAATCGGATAGAGGTAGTGGAGCGAGATGGTTAGAGATTGAAGGGGTTGCTCTAGGAAGTAGTATAGTCCGAAAAAGTAAAGTAAGATTGACTACAAGTAAAGAAAGAGAGAGAGAGAGAGAGAGAGAGAGAGAGAGAGAGAGAGAGAGAGAGATCAACAAAAGGATTGATAGAAGAGAATTCGCTTTGTGCGAATGGATAACGCAGCTATCCACTCGCACTTTGCCGCTTTGGTTTTTCCATTGGTAGGGAAATAAAAAAATATATATACATATATATATATATATATATATATATATATATATAATACTAATAAAAAAAATGGAAAAGAAAAGAGAAACAAGAACTCTCGAAGATTATTATCGAGCAATCCTTTTTGTTTCTCGTTCCTTTATTTCCTTACGTACGTACGTGCGCGTATACGATTCTAACGTTCTGATCATAATACCCTTTCTCTTTTCATTTTCATTTAATTTCTTTTCTTCTCTTTTCCATCTTGCTAGTTTCTCTCTCCTTTCTTTCATCCTTTTTCTTCTTTCTGTTTCGATTTATTCGTGAAGAACGAACGATAGATAATAGAAGATAGACAGAGATAACAGTTCGACGAGACGTCAGCTTTCGTAATCGAGAGTTAACGCAGTATTATTCCATTACGCAACGAAATACGTAGCGAAACGTACGAAGATCCATCTGTCAATCCTTGTCCCGTGATGCAATAAGAATCGGTAGTCAGAGTACAGTAGAGAGAGGGAGAGAGAGAGAGAGAAGAAATATAGATGGCTCTAGACAGAGAGAAGGGTGTACGGTAGTGAAAAGGATGCTCTCGCACAAGTGGTCAGTTCTCTTGAAAAAGGGAGAGGAAGAGACTACTCCCCGATGAGCAAATATAAAAGAAAGATCCTTTCGAAAAGTTGAGATGAGGAAATAGAGATAGATGGATAGATAGATAAATAGATAGATAGATAGTGATAGAGAAAGAGAGAGAATTAGAATTGAAGACAGGGGCGAAAAAGGGCAAGCCGTGTCAATGCGTGGACCGATATTAAGGAGTAAACTTTTCAGAGGCCGTTCAGGAAAGGACTAAAATCCTTTGTTGGTCCTTTCACCATATATATATGTATATATATATATATATATATATATATATATATATATATATATATATATACATTATATATATATATATATATATATATATATATATACATATATATATATATATATATATATATATATATATATATAAGGTTATAGAAAAAAATGTTGGACTGTTAAGAGAAGAAAAGGAAAAAGAAAAAAAAGAAAACAGTATTATTGATGTAAGGTAGATATATTCAGACGGAGAGAGAGAGACAGAGAGAGAGAGAGAGAGATCGTATAATGCTTCACACGTTTCTAGGTATCTAAGAAACAAAAAAAAAGGAATCTCACATGCACATTACTTTTTGTTTCATCCTTTTCCTTTATCGAAATTCATTTTTTTTTGTCTCTTTTCGTCGAACGTTTCGACGGATGAAAAAAAAATACACGCTTTAACGAGCCGTGCGACGGTCCTTGCGTGTTGCGTAAAAAGAAAAGAAGCAAAGATTAAAAATACATCGAAATGTATACGTGGGAAGTAAATTTCTTAATCTTCTCTCGTTTCATATCGATCTTCAACTTTTCTAAATATTCATAACGACGGATGAAAGTTGAAAAAGTCCGAGAGAAATAATGTATGCATCCAGATGGGAAGTAGCTGAGAAAATTATTTTCTCTCTTTTTTCTTTTTTTTCTTCTTCTCTTTTCTTTCCTCAATCGAATCGAACTTTTATCGGATCGTTTGCGATAGTAAATATCAATTGGTTCATTCATTGGGAGATAAAATGTAATATTGATCGTTCGGTTACGGTTCTATTCTCTCTCTCTCTCTCTCTCTCTCTCTTTTCTCGATAGAAAGTCATTATCAAACGAAGCAAATCATTTCTCACGATATACAAATATCAAAATGTACGTATATATTTAAAATCGACCCGTGACTTTTAGTGATCTCTTTTTTACGAAAGAACGAAATCCGTAAAATTTCTTCTTGAGTAGATATAAATGTCGGGGAAAAATTGTCGAAGGAAAAATTTTGTTTGTGTAGAAAGAGAGAGAGAGAGAGAGAGAGAGAGAGAGAGAGAGAGAGAGAGAGGAGAGAAAAAGAGTGAAATCTTACAAAGCCATAGGAAAAGTTGTAGAATAGAAACGAAGGGCTCTCTCTCTCTCTCTCTCCTCCCTCATCCATCTATCCACTCACCCACCCACTCACCTGCTCCTCCCTCCCTCCCCATCTCGTCTACCTATCCACCTCGTTAAAGGTATTCTCGTTTTTATGGTTGCTACGTGGAATATCTGATCCAGCGCAGAGATAGAGATAGATAGATAGATAGATAGATAGATAGATAGAGAGAGAGAGAGAGAGAGAGAGAGAGAGAGAGAGAGAGAGAGAGAGAGAGAGGAAGCTGCTTGCTTCTGCTGAATCTTGTAATTTGTTAGAGAGCAAAGAGAGTATCTGTGGTACTGGTGTTACAACGCATACACACACAAAAACACAGACAGAAACACAGATAGACACACAGACAAATTTCTGGTCGATTAGACGAAGCCGACGTTACCCTGCTCTTTTGGATATGCATGCCCGTTGCCATGAGCTACTTGGAATATCGGTGCTTCGCGGGTTCTTGCTGATAGTAGTGTACAGGAAGCGCATTAGGCAACGTTCCACAACCTAAGGAGGATATACTACTGCCGAAAGGTGCCATGCGAGCTCCAAGAGTTTTGATTTATCTTTTGTTAAAAGGGAGACAGTGAGGTTGGGTTGGGAGGGAGGTGGAGGGGAGTTCGGAACGAGAGGGTAAGGTTGACTCGCACGAAAGAAGAAGAAGACGAAGAGGGGGGGGGAAGAAACGGTGCGGCAGGTGGAGTGGAGTGAGATGGATGGAATAAGGGATGGAGTGAGGGATGGAGTGATGGGTTGGAATAGGGATGGAACGGGTTTGGTTGGGCGGGTTTGATCCCGGAGCGTGGTCACGTTCGAGTTTTCCTTGTTCTCTGTCTTCCTCTGTGCATAAGAGGCAGTTTTGAGAGGCTAGGCACTCTTTGGCTCGGTGGTTCGCTTTGCCACATCTGTAGCAGAGTCTGCTTCTATCCGGGCTCTTGCAGTTCCGGGCGGTATGCCCATATCCGAGGCATCTATAGTACCTTGAGACTATCGCCCTCTGTCTTATTCTGCAACTGACCCACCCCACCTTGATGTGCTCCGACTTTAAAAGTCGGTTTGCTCCTTGCTCGCTCACCTCTACGATGGCCATTTTGAGCCCTCTCCAATTCGTCTTGGTCGTCCAGATCTTCATATTTTTGGAGCACTCCCGTATGTCCCTTCTGATCGCTTCTTCCACTTCTCGGACAGTGGTGAGACTATCGAGGTCCCTAATCTCTATCGCCACCCTAGGTTCCAAGTGACGAACCAACGCTTTGTCCCCTAAGATGACTTTTAATTTTTCTCCAAAGGCGGCCTTGTCCTTTGTGGCCCTACCCAAAAGTACCTCGCCCGCCCTTGTTTGACGAATTGATCTTACCTCTGCCTCCGAATCTTCCGGTGTGGTTCTGTTACGGATTTCCCCGAGCACCTCCCCGTAGGTTCTTCCTCCAGTTGATTTGATCAGGAGGACCTCCAGGCGAGGTTTCGCCCGTCTGGGTTTGCTCTTATTTTCCCGGCCTTTCTCGTGTTCGCCGGGTGTCTGGACGGGTGTCTCCGCTATTTTCTTCTTCGGCTTTCGGCGTTTCTTCACTACCTCCGTCCAAGTGGAAGTAGGAGGCGCCTCTTCCTTCTTCTTTTTCCAGTCTTCTGCTCCACAGGGCTCGTAGCTGCTCTTTTTTTGTTACCTCCCCTGCCATTTCGACCAGAGATGCCTTGTCGCGCGGTTTGTCGCGCGCCATCCGTGTAAACTAGTCCATTCTAGAGAGCTCAATGGCCTTCCATGATGCTCGCAGGTGCGAGATGACGTCCAGGGCTTCTCCCAAAAGTAGGATGCCCTTTTTGACATCCGCACTGATATTTCTCTGGCGCTCGGTTGCATTTTTCATGGCCTTCAAAAATATCTTTGCATTTTGCTAGCTCATCCTCTTCTTTCTTCCTCGCACTAGCGATGTGGTCATTGATGGGGGAGCCGTGAAGCACGGTTCTCTCAGAATCCTCCATTTTCGGTGTAGAGATGTTGGTTTTTTTCCCTTCTCTGTACTTCTTTTTCTTTCCGGAGTTGTCTCTTTGATCGGGGTTTGTGGTGGTGTTCGCCCGATTTTCGACCTCCTTTCGAAGGGGTTTTTAATGCTTGTTGCATCTAATCCGACACCGGCCAAGTCAGCCACCAGCATAAGACTGCAGTTTTAAGATGACGACGGCTGCGGGCCTGCTTGCGCACCCTGTCCAGCCGCCGCTACCGAGGGGGTCCGTTCCCCTGCAGCGTAATTCTTGCTCTTCTTCTATGCTACCCATAGTTGGTTTATTGTTCTGGGTGTCCGTCCCATAGCTATTTTTGGTCCACCCCGGAAATTAATCCCCTGTACCCTGTATGTCAACAAGGCGTCCTCCTATCCGCCACACGGGGAGGCGCCCGATGGGGGAATAGCCACCCCACACGGGAATAATAATAATAATAATCTTTTAACGATAATAAAATTTTCATCTATCGAGTTTTTGCAGAAAAATAATTAAAAGTAATTTTGATGAACTTTATTCCAAGATAACCGTGACAAGAAATAAACCGATCAAAAAAATATCGATCAGGGCACGTAAATCAATTAAAAATCATGGTAAATGCTATTGACCACATTCGAAATACATAGACATATATATACATATATTTCGTACACACACACACAAAGTCATCGTTTTATGAAACTTGTACGACCTGTGGTATACACACAGGTGTAATTCCTCTGTATGTGCAACTTGGATTGTGCTATATACATACATACAACCTATCCTGACTTAAATTTAACTAAGAGTTCACCCTAATGATTAATGTAGTACCGGAGTAATTACATGAAGAACAAGTGCGATGTACGTTTGTGTGTGTGTGTGTGTTGATCGAACCACGAAACTGCAAGGTTTAATCTCGTGTCGTCTGCCATAACCGAAAAGATAAACCACGAGGAAAATAAATTCACGCGTACGCACTATTCGTAAAAAAAAAAAGAAAAAGAAAAAAATCCGGTCGAATTCCATTGCATTACTGAAAGAAAAAAAGAAGAGAGAGATAGACAGATAGATAGATAGAGAGAGAGAGAGAGAGAGAGACCATCGATCGAAGATTTGTTTAAAAAAAAAAAAAAACAGGAAAATAAATAAAACTTATTTTCTATTTGATGACAAATTCACTTGGTGATTAAAGTATAGAGCGAAAAATTAAAAGAATTGGAAGAAAAAATAAACAAGAAGAAATGAATGACCGGGTGGTGGGCGTGGGAAGGGGAAAGGGATATATTTTTTATTTGAAAATTTTGGTTGCTCCTCTTCCTACTACTTCTTTTTTTGCTTTCTTTCTTTCTTTCTTTCTTTCTTTCTTTCTTTATTTATTTCTTTCTCTCTTTCTCACCACTCTCTTGCTCACTCTCTTTCTCTCTCTCTCTCTCTCTCTCTCTCTCTCTCTTTCTCTCTCTCTCCCTCTCTCGTTTCTCGTACGTAAGATCCATTTGTATAAAGTTTTCCAAAGTCGTAACCGTACCGTATCGTACCATACAATGAATTTTTATTTCTGATCTGTAATGCTCAGGGATGAGAACCGTAATGTCCTCTGACCTCGCATCTATTCATATCATGGTTGACTTTTTGGAGAAACAGAAGGAGCTTTCGTTCTTCCCTAGTATGTTTGTTCGAAATGAAAAGTGAGAGAGAGAAAGAGAGAGTGAATGTGTGTGTGTAACCTTAACGGTGTGTCCTAGTGAATATATGCCGGCGTTATAGCAAGAGGAGGGTCATCCTAAGGATTTGGATGTATCATTTGATTCAACGTTGTTCTTGTTTCTTCTCTTCTAAAATTTCTACCTACATATATGTTTATGTATGTGTTTGTGTGTACATACGTAATATCAACGAACGATATTTCGAAACTTTGTGGAATTTCATATATATATACACATATATCCAAGCCGGAATAATCTCTTACGAGTATTTTCGAATGATATCGAAGTCGATTTTAATATATTTGCATATATTTCCTGTATCGATATATAAATATCGATAATATCGTCGGAACGATTCGATTTAACGACGATAAATTTGATATCTCCGTTTTTTATCTCGGTTGAAAAGAAAATTGTCAAAAAAAAATCGACGAAAGAAAAATTCGGCTAAAGAAAAAGAAAAGGAAACAATAATGATAATAATAATAATAATAATAATAATAATAATAATAATAATAATAATAATAATAATAATAATAATCGCGTAATTAATTATGATTACAGCTGAGAATTTGCCAGCAGGCTTTCCGATGATAACACAAGCGCCTGCAGCAAAGGTGGTCGAGATGGATTATAATGCCGTTCTGCTTTGCAGTGCCATTGGTTCGCTAACGCCCATCATCTCTTGTGTTAGAAATATGCTGCCCATGGATACGTCCAATCCACGTTTCACGATTCTGGATTTTGGAAAGTAGTAAAGATCACTTTTCTCTCTCACTCTCTCTCTCTCTCTCTCTCTCTCTCTCTCTCTCTCTCTCTCTCTCTCTCTCTCTCTGTCTCTGTCTCTGTCTGTGTGTGTGTGTGTGTGTAGTCATCGGTTTACCATCAACCCGTTACTATCGGAGTTTATAGCCAAAACACGTACGAATCTAACTTTCCTCATCCACTCTGATCGAAAGCACAATGAGAGAGAAATAGAGAGTAAGCGATACTCTATTAAAATCATCGAATCATGTAATATATTATGTATCTTATTTGAACTTTTCTTCCTTTTGTTTTCCTTCCCTTTAATGATTTCATAAAAAGTGATCTTTGCTTTTCTTTTTCTTTTTCTTCTTCTTTTTATTCTTCTTTTTTTGTCCGACAAAAATATAATCGCATAGGCGCGACATCTAGATATCCATTATGAATGATATATTCATTGATAAGTGATAGAATGGAATTTTAAATGATTCTTTTTGATAAATAGAAAACTATTACTCTACGTATACGTGCATACACACACACTCTCTCTCGCTCTCTCTCTCTCTCTCTTTCTCTCTTTCTTTCTCACGCACACACATCAGATACACATACATATATATGACCAAAGATAAATGATCGAGAGAAACAGGAGTGTTAGAATGAAAAGGGGATATAGAACGTGGAAGAATAAAGTATTTGAGCTAGTCGAGAACGAGAGAACGAGAAGCAGAGTGAGTATAAGAGAGAGAGAGAGAGAGAGAGAGAGAAGGTTGTCGAGCCCTTGACAGGTGCATGTCATATCTCGTTGAGTGCCATAGTGCGTAAGTCACTGGCAACTTGCAGGCAGTGTTGATCGAATAGTCACGCGATATGGGGAATATTCAGTAGATCCATCTCGTTTGCCGGAAAGAGCACACCTGCCTACTTTCGTGAAGTACACTTCGTGTCTGGTCATATACAGTGGCTCATAAGCGTCGTCGACTATTGGCTCTCGCGTTCACCAATACTAACCCAACCCAATCTCCTCCTCCTCCTCTTCCTCGTCATCGTCGTCGTCGACGTTCATCAGTACCCCACCCCACCTTCCTCCGTCAGACACATATATCTCCGACACTTCTTTTCTCCTACCATCGAGTTTTTTTTACCTACCACCAACTCAACCAACCACCTACCCATCTACTCCTCTCTCCTTCTCACCCTCACTCATAAAACGTATTCCTCTTACTTCTAGCAGTTACCATAGGTATAGATTTATATATATATATATAACACTTATATATTTATATATATATATATATATATATATATATATATATATATGTATGTATGTATATACGTATGTGTGTGTTTATGTGACATCGTCGGTTGACGGCAATCCTTTCGATTGGTGGATAATCTAAAAAGAGAAAAAGAAACAGACAGAAAGAGATAGAGAGAGAGAGTGAGAGAGAGACTTTTCAAGACATGAAAATTTTTACGTCTATCTTCTCTCTCTCTCTCCTCTCTCTTTTTTTCACTTTTTTTATCTCCATCTTTTTCTATCCTCTTTTCGTTTCGTTTCTTTCTTTTTTTTGTCGCGCTCGTTCTAATCTTTCATTTCAAAATCGTATTTTCGAAACGTCATAGCACATCATCCAAGTGAAGAAAATTCGGACGACGGTGCGCGTACTAATAACGTGTGTCGTACGTTTATTTGTTATTTATTTACTTTTTTGAACTAAACCACTTTTTAGATTCACGACCTACAACACAACGAATAACGTTTTCTTTCTCAACGTGTCTCACGTTCGTCACTCATTATCATATTTATATTTTAACGTTAGAACAATGCGACTCGAACGAATCGTTCCAGAATAGAAATATTTGATTGCTTATATATATAAATATTTTATTTTCGTTGTAAAGTCTCGATCGAATTTCCCCGGGTCTTCGAGCATTACGATACGGTAATGTTTTGAAAACTTGAACGCTTACGATTTGATTGACGTGTGAACTGGACGACGAAGAGGAAGAAAAACAAGAAAAAAAAAATAAACAAGTAAATAAATTCGATATTAAGAAAATAATAATTAAAAGAGTACTATATCATAGAAAATGTGCATCTTCGTCGGTAACCTAGCTCTAGGGATAAGAAAAGGACTTAAACTTTGTTTTTCTCATCGGGTGTGCGTCAGTTGGTATCATTATCGAGCGATGAGGGGTACGTACGTATGTATGTATGTACGTCCTCTCCCTACCCCTCACCCTCACCCTCACCCTCAACGTTAATACCCATGCACCGCCGTTACTTGCTCGACAACGCAACTATCTTTTCGACACGAAGAGCTCGCGGTGTTCTATTCCGCGATGTGAAAAAGAAAGAAAAGACAAAAAGAAGAAGAAGAAAAAGAAAAAAGTATATTACGTACATTGGAATGGTGGGATGCTTGGATGCTTGTACGTCCAACGAAAAAAGAAATAAAGGAAAGCAAACTATGGATGTTGCTAATTAGGACGTTGCGCGCTTGGACTTTTGTTATGGGGATGAGTCTAAAAAAGAAATAAAACAAAAAACAAAACAAAAGGGGGTCAACAAAAATGAAGAAGATCGTTCATTTGTTCATTTTTTCATTACTTCATTTGTATATTTGTTTATTTAATACTTTGTCTTTTCTTTTATATATATATATATATATATATATATATATATATATATATATATGTATGTATATATATATTTTTTAGGTAAATTTTGTCGACATAAATTTTTTCTCAATTTTTCCTCCCTCCTCCTTCCCCTTATAATATATAAGATTTTTGGATAGACGATAGATCGAATGATGGCGATCGAAAGGGATATATATAAGATTCGAGTTAATATATTTTTACTATGCGTGAAAGATGACAAGTGCAGCTTTAAATATTATTCGCTAGTTTCATAGTCATCCTTCTCCATCCCGATATTCCCCCTGTTTCAGCCGATACGATATTCTACCTTAATCTTTTTCCTCTCTTTCTCTCTCTCTCTCTCTCTCTCTCTTTCTATTCCTCCTCTCCCATCCTTCCCGTCCTGTCATATCATAAAATATTATATATGGCTTAATGAACTGCGAAGAGTAGATCATGGAAAAACGTTAGTGATATGTATGTATGTATAAACATTCTGCTTGTATGTATATATATATGTATATATATATATATATATATATATATATATATATATATATCACGTACACTTGTTAGTAGTGTGTAGTGTACAAAGTTTAGCCTCTGGAAAATGGATGCACGTAGAGCTCGGGTAGAAAAAAGGTTGGTAGCATAAACGCGTTGCGTCTGAAGGATGATGTCCATCCTCCCGAAAGAAAGGGTTTCATAAATCCTTAAAAATCGTGCGAGCTTAAATGTTAACGCGCGCGTTAAAACTTCCGATGTATTTGAAATATTCAATTCACCGTCTTATCTCGATATTTTTATTATTAGCGTTATCATTATCATTATCATTATTATTATTATTTATTTATTTCAATAAATATTATAGACAAGATCTGTATCTCTCTTTATTCCTGCTTTTTCTTTTAGTTTATTTAGTTGTTCCTTTTTTCGTTTTTCTTTACGGCAGTGCGTTCGCAATGTAAAAAAGAAGGAAAAAAAAGGGAAGAAAAAACTTATCCCCCCCAACCCTCCGGTAATAATTTTCTTTACGGGATAATAAACAATCCATAGAGACTATAATTTGAACTATATAAGATCATTAAGAGGAAGGAGAATTATTATTAATTCGAGAGAGCACGGGATATATAATCGAGCGTACATTAAAATAATTATAATAAAAATAATAATAATAATAATAATGATGATGATAATACTGATATTAATAACGATTTCGATTGAATTATTTACGTTGCATGAATCTTTAAAGAAGGTGTTTTCCATCGGTCGAAAATAAGTACTTATAAGTTCGTTATTAAATTCATTATTTCGTTATATGATTTAATTATATTCACGTACGCTCTACCAGATTTGTTATATCATTTTATCGTTTCGTTTAATTTTTATTATTTTTTTTTTTTATAAACAGTTTTGTAATATCTCATTACTCATTTTACTACCGATCCGACCAATATTCTCTCTCTTTCTTTCATTATGAATTGTTTATTGTATCGTATTACGTAATAAACGTTACACGTGCGCGCGTGCGCGAGCGCGTGTGTGAATGTGTGTGTGTGTGTGTAGGTGTACGTGGAAAGAACTTAATACATCCAATCGTTAAATTACATTTCATAGTTATGCGTTTAAGGGCGAGCGAACTTTTAGGGTTGCTAATAAAGGAAGGAAGAAAAGAGAATAAAAGCCGTATGAGAAGTAGCTCGAGCTCGAACTCGAGAGAGAGAGAGAGAGAGAATGGTTAACTCTTCGTCAACACTCGTAAAATTTCTACCATTAAAGCTCTTGCTGGTTCATAGTAAAGATACAGAGACAGAGAATGCATGTAAGATGCAGAAAGAGAGAGAGAGAGAGAGAGAGAGAGAGAGAGAGAGAGAAAGAAAATTGAAAGAAAAGGGATGATTCGAAGTTCGAAACAAACCTCGAGTTATATATATCGTAGAACGAGGGAGGGTTAATACCTGTGCCGAAATTCCCACACCGTTCCTCGTCTCTTTTAACTACCACATACCCCCCTCTCTCTCTCTTTCTCACTATCTGGCCTCGGTCCAACCCCCAGTCCAACTTCGCGTACCATACCACCCCTATTCCTTCTAACACTGTCGCGAAACAACCGCGAACCATTCTGTTACGTTCCAAAACTTTCTATCTCTCTCTCTCTCTCTCTCTCTCTCTCTCTCTCTCTCTCTCTCTCTCTCTCTCTCTCTCTCTCTCTCTCTCCTTCTTAAGTTGATTGTGGATGTCTTGTCTATGGGCTTCACAGCCCACAATCAACTTTATTCACATATAGATTTTCAAGGATCTGTCGAGCCGTCTTTTCTACCATGGGACGTAGAGTATTCACCCCTCCACGACGACGACAACTCTTCGAGAACACCCTCCATCGATGGAGGGACCATTAGGGATCACCCTTTCCGCTAGAGGGTAAACTTGACTTATTACGGAATACGTCTATTAGTGGGGAAACTCAAGTTCTTTCCCTCATACTCCTCTTCTTACATCCTTTCGAGACACCATCCATTCCTTCGTCTTCGTCTTTATCTTTATCTTCGTTTTTATCTTTGTTTTCGGCGGAAGCAGACGAAAAAGGACCAAGACGTGGCAGGAAATGGTTAACATCGATTTGGAATAACGTCCTTTTGCAACAACATTCATTTCTTCTTCGTTGTCTTCGTCTTTGTCTTTGTTTCGTTTCCTTCGTCTTTGTCTTCGTCTTCGTCTTCGTCTTCGTCTTTGTCATCTTCGTCTTTGTCATCTTCGTCTTTCTCTTATCCTTTCGGTACCTCTTTTTTGCAACATCAGCCATTTCTTCTTCTTTTTAATCATCTTCTTTGTCCTCAATTCGACAATAAGTCGGATCGAATCGAACCGAATTTTTTCATACGACTGTTATCTCCGAGAGAAAATCTGTTAAATGTTTTAAAGAGAAAAGGATGAATGTTATATCTTACAGAACACCATTGAGAAAGGTTGTAGAACGTGATGGGGGAAAAAGAACGAAAAAGATAAAAAAAGAAAAGAAATCGTATGGAAAATAACTTTCCGCTTTTTCTTATCGGAATAGGGTCCTAAGCTTGCCATAATTCGTCTACTATGAAACCACATTAAATTCTACTGGCTCGCATACCTGCACCACAGAATCCCGATGATATCGTGCCAGTTCCGAAGGTTCTATTCTACCTCCTCTTTCTTTCTCAACATGAATACGTGTCTATATATGTACATATATGTGTGTGTATATATATATATATATATATATATACATATATGTGTATATAACTTCATACAGTTTAGAGAAAGGTAGAAATATAACCAAAAAACAGCACAGACGTATTGTATTCAAGTTATAATTTGTTAAATGATATAATTTTGTTCTTCGAATTATTCTATTTGAATAAATAAATAAATGATAATAAAGTATTTAATAATGAATAACATAATGGTATATAATAATAGAACCTTCGAATTCAAGTAATAGTTTAAATTTATTTAAAATAAAGATTTTAAACAATTTTTTCAAAAAAGAAACGAAATATATATGTATATTAAAACGCTTTCAGGTTTAATTTTATGAAAAGACTATTGCGAAAAATTCTCTTAATTATTTGTAACAAAAGAAATTATCTTTTTTTCTAAACAAAATTTCATCCAATACAATGTCAACAAGTTACATTGAATTTCCATATAACATATAAATAATGTGATACGAACAACAAATAATAATACAAATTTGTTGTACGATGTATTATATTCATTGTTCGAATTAAAATTTATCTAAACAAATTTCTTAAAAGAAGAAAAAAAATGGAATTAATCAAATACCATCAATTGTATCAACAATCTTCTAAAATATGTGTATAGAATGTATATAACACGAATTTGTATACAAAGATGTATGCAAAGAGAAAGAATGAATAAAGAATACAAGACAGAGATAGAAAAGATAAATACAGAGAGATATACAGAAAGCTATAACAACATCAGAGAAAGAGAAGTCCATGAGAGAGAGAGAGAGAGAGAGAGAGAGAGAGAGAGAGAGACAAAGACTAAAGAAAGAATGATATCTAGACAGTGAAGGAAAACTAAGACAGAAAAATAGAAAGAGTCAGAAAATAGGCCACGAGAAAGATGGAAAAGTACGAAAATAAAAATAGAGAAATAGAAAGAGACGAAATATATAATTTAGGAAAGATAGACTAAGAAACATGAGCGAAGAATAATAGAAAAAGAGAAAAATATATATATGTGTATGTACGTATATGTATATGTATATATAGAACGGAGAGTAAGATAGAGAGAGAGAGAGAGAGAGAGAGAGAGAGAGAGAGAGAGAGAGAGAGAGAGAGAGAGAGAGAGACAATAACTGAAGAAAGATAAATGAGGGGATGAAATAAAGGGATGATGGAGGTAAAATAGAGAGAGAAGGTATGAATTAGAAGGGGAAAGAGGTTAGTTGCTAGCGTATAATAAACGCATAACCCGTGTGCACGATCAGAAACACAATGAAAAATATATGTGTATATATATATATATATTTTTTCACTGTCCAATATTTATTAGAAATTACCTTTTTTTCCTTTATTTCTTTTCTTAAGTTTCTTCAATTTATACAAAGGTCTCTCATTTTTAACTGTACGACCAAACGTGTGTGTGTGTGTGTGTGTGTGTATAAGCCGTTGACTTTAAAAGTCGGCCAAGTCCATTTTGTACAAAAAGAAATAGTCGGAGCTACTTTTTATTACAAATTAATATAAAATTCATGTTTTTCATCAATTCACAATAAATATCTTTTAACATCGGTATAAATTTGTTATTAGTAATTTATTTCGATATTTGTTGTAGAAGTGAGTCAAGTTCATTGGTGCATAACAAAACCATGATTTTTTTTTGACCTAACACGGATAACCATTATTGCATATTAAATTTAAATGAAGTAAGAAATTAAAAAAATATAAAATTAGTCCATTACTATTTACCAATATGATTAAACCCAGTCGAATGCAAACCATTTGAATACCTAGCAATAACATAAAATGGACTTTAACCCACTTCCAAAATCAACGGCTCGTGTGTAGGATCCTATAGGTTAAAAAAAAACAAATGTGTCCAAACAAATAAAAGGATTGCTTGATTTCAAAAGCTAGCGGGTGAGTGAAACGAAGTAAATGTAAGAATACGTATAGCAGGAATTTCACGGAGGGATTCGTTTGCCGAGATGCCGAAGTCGGAACGAGTTTTTTTCTTTTATTATTTTCATTTCTTTTCTTTGCAATGGAAATCGATATTTTAAACATACACAAAAGTTGTAGAAAATATCTATACGAATCCAGCGAGCATCCACAGAGTTTATCCTTTCAACGATATTTCATTGAGTTATCGTACTTTGAACGTTTAACAAACTACGTAATACCGATAGTACGATCAATTCACCTGTTAATACCTTGATACTCAATGATTTCATTAATCAATTTTTTGTCTTTTTCTTTTCTTTTTTATTTTTTTTTCTTTTTTTACTGCGATTTCACGATTTATATGATATTTGCGTATATCGTTTAAAACGAGACACCTTATATATTTTCAATTATTAGACTTCTTTTTTAGATATATAAATAATTATAGATCGATTGTATATTAAGAAATTGTCAATTAGACTAGTTTTGTTAATTAAATATCTATTATTTTTCTTTATTGTGTAAATACGACGAAATATTTAAAACAAATTATGAAATATTATATTGTATGTCGATTTTAAAGAATATGAGATTTTGAATGTTATTAATTGGGATACCTGTTTTAATGAATACTCTTTACATTTTACTATTGAAGAGTGATCACACGTTTAAAGAATTAAATTAAATGATTTAAAAAGTATCAAAATTGCTTTTAATAATAGAAAAAGGAAAATTTGGGAAATAAATAATAATAATAATAATAATAATAATAATAATAATAATAATAATAATAATAATAATAATAATAATAATAATAATAAGAATACTAATAATAATAATAATAATAATAATAATAATAATAATAATAATAATAATAATAATAATAATAATAAGAATACTAATAATAATAATAATAATAATAATAATAATAATAATAATAATAATAATAATAACTCTCGCGATAAGTTAGAAACGTGTTATTGTCAATCAATCGTGACACTTCTTACAAAATAAAAACAATTAATATGAACAATATAAAACGTTTAAAATGCTCGTCCTAACAATATGACACATTTACGTAATTAACACAATTTCATTCAAATGAATTTTTCGATAACAAATTTAACACTTTTAATTTTCAATATAATTAAATCTTTTACAATAACCTTATCCTTGAATACTACTTCGATAGCTCATACATACACAAACACATCGCATATATATACATGTAGCATACTATTAATATAAATCTCTTTGACGATCCACGATCTCTTCGAATCATTTTCTTCGCTACGAGCAACTTTCTTATTCATCTTGAAAAAACGAAAGGAACATTGAAGCGTACCCCCTTGAATTAAAACCATCCTATATAAACGAAAAGTCGTCTGAATGGATGAGCTTGTTGTGTAGAGAGACTACACAATGAATATACGTACAACGTAAAACCAATACAGTCGTTAATCCAATGTGCATCTTTTCATTGGCGTCTATTCTTCTCTGTCCTCTCTCTCTCTCTCTCTCTCTCTCTCTTTTGATTGGTTCCTCTCATTCTCAAAGTTTGGCACGTTGGAAAGTTAACGTTGTTGGTTTCGGGTCGATGGCAATATCGAGAACAGTCAACGAGATGTACACAAACTTTTCAAAAGATGAAACTTACTGAATCAGTTTAGTAATAGTAGTGATAATAATAGTAGCAACAACAACAACAACAAGAATAATAATAATTATAATTATAACAATAATAATTTGAAACATTTTTGTTTCATTGATGGTGTTACTCTGTTCGTTCGTTCGTTTGTTTCCCTGCGTGATTTATTTTTTTTTAGAAAATTATAAATATATATCGTAACGTTGAAATCACGAATTAATTATCGAATTAATTAACAACGATCGAACGGCAATTATACATCAACGTTATACATTTGTTTTCAATATGTTTAATATGTTTATTACTCGCTCAATGCAATATCATGGTTATCTCTCGTACGTCCTCATTTAATTAAAAAAAATTTCCTTAGAACGTAACGGTTCTTTCTATCAATCACGAGATCTAAAAGTGCTATGGCGTTATAAGAGGAGGATTTAAGCTAAAAATTACGATTGTACAATACGGAATACGATCATTCTTCTATCTCCTCCTCTTCATCCCGTACCTATCTCATCCTATGACATCGGTGTATCACAATTTTTTTTGGAGCAAAAATTGTCTTGTCGAATTATACGCAAAATCAAAAAGAAAAAGAAATTAAGAAACAAATAGAAAGCCGGTTAGGAAGCGCGTACGACATTTTGAAAAAAAAAGCAAAGAAAAACATTTAAATCTGAACGGTGAGAGGATCAATTTTTAAAAGGCGCGCTGCGCTCTCTGTTCCTTCCTTTTCTCCTTTGATTTTTCCTTTTAAATTCTCTCATTGTTTACCCATCATCAGTGTGATGATAAATACATTTCGCCATTGGGAACGTGCGGTGGGTTTGAAAGCTTCAATTGACGGTAGTTACTTTCGTAGAAAACTCTCGTGTTTTTGCGTAAATTAAAAAAAAAAAAGAAAGAAAGAAATAATGAAAGAAAGAAGATTGTTGTCGGAAGGAGGAGAGGAAAAATATGTGAACGAAAAGGTGAGCGCGCATAAAACATAATTGGAAAATTTAACTGTTAAAAGAAGATACCGACAAAGATGTCGAAGAAGAGAGAGACGGCCGACCTAGTATGTCGAGCGTGTACGTATGTACAGCGAATACGCACCTGTTACTTACTGGCTGCCGGTTCTCTGCCGATCATGTTCCTGGCACAAAGTCCTTCTCGTCGATTACGATTCCTGGAACGGGTATTTCGTTTCACCTTTGAAATCATTTTAAAATTCCAAATTATTCATTTGAAAGTTATCTATTCGAAATCACTTAATATTAATTTCAACCGCTCTCATAAGTTATAACGTAGGAATGTTACTTATAAATTTTATTTTTTTTATTTATTTTGTTAATTTTTCTTTCTGTTTTTTCTTTTTTCGCGAGATTACATTTTCGATTAACACAAAGTAAGATGGAAAAAAATGGAGGGATACAAAAGGGCTATAAAATTATTACGCAATCGTGATACAGTTAGCGTTGTCGAATAAAAACGGTTCGAACGGAACGTGTATATGTACTTCGAGCATCGTGCAGATAATGAAAGAGACGGGGTTTCGTAAGAGGCGTTGCCTTTACTCGGTTTTTGTTGCGCAACGAACATACGGAAAAGGAAAAGTAGACGAGGAATTTTGTAGCGCTTCCGATCGTCGTAGAATTCGCGTATTTCCATTTACGTATAATTCTCCTTCGAAGATATTATCTATTCAACGAGAGAGAAAAAGAGAGAGAGAGTGAACGAGAAAAAAAGATAAAGAATATAATTTTTTATGGAAATGTAATCAAAAAAAAGGGAAAAAAGATAAAAAAGAATAAAATATAAAAGAATAAAAGATAAAGAAAAATATATGCGATCTCCTTCGATCTTTCAGAATATTCGTAATTAATTAATTCTTTCTTTCTTTATTTTTCTTTCCCACTCCTCTCCTATCACCACAACCCGTTATTCGCAGATTAAAATGTAAAACGAATCCACGAGAACATTCAAATGTTATAGCATTCGTATAAAATGGTACGACGAGGTTACATTCGAATGTGTGTGATATCTTATCGTTATAAGAATAAAATTAAAAAAAAAAATAACAGAGAAAAGAGGAGGAAGAAGTAAAAAAAGAGAAACAAAAAAAGAAAAAAGGCAAAAAACAAAAAGGTCGAAGACAAGTCATTGCCGATCTATTCTTCTTTCGTTCTATTTTAGTGTGTTAGTTGATATTAAAACACGCACACGGGCGCATGTGCAGTCGTAATCGTAGATTTCTTAGTACTTGAAAGAAGGGCTTTGTCGAATGACTGCTACTATTTTTGGATATCGCGCATATCTTTACATGCAGGAAACGATTGGAGTAACGACGAACTCGGATCCTATCGATGACTTGACCAATTTGTCTGACAGGAATCTCTCTTCCCACGCGGCTACTTTCCTTCTCCTCTTTGTTTCTCTTCTATCTCTTTCTATATCTCTCTTTCTCACTCTCTGTCTCTCTTTCTCTCTCTGTCTCTTTCTTCGTCGTTTATTCACAGTACCGTCTTCGTACGTTGACTTTCTAACCCGATGATTTATCGTACATGCGATGGAGATAAAGATAACGTCAGATATTTCACGCTCTGTCTTTCTCTCTTTCTATTTCTCTCTCTCTCTCTCTCTCTCTCTCTCTCTTCGTTTAAAGATAAACTTGTATTCTCTCTCTTTCTTTTTCTCTCTCTTTATTTTATTTATTTATTCATTATTATTATTATTTTTATTTTACACAAAAATACCATTTCTTGTATTACCATTAAAATATTTTAAGTATTTTAATAACGATAACCTCCCTCCTTCTCTCGGAATGTCTTTGAATGATCTTAGAACAGAAACATTGAACAAATATTATCTACGATAAGAAAATTGTATCTATTCTCTTGTACCTTTTTCTTTTTTTTCTGTGCCATTAGTTTTATTTGATTTAATAAAAAAATATAAAAACATATTTACGTAGATAATTTCATAAAAAAACATTTGCAATTCAATAAAAAAAAAAATAAAATAAACAAGAAAATATAAAAAGAAAATAGCGTGCAGACAACGGTATTGAAAACGAAGACAAAACACCTTATTTATTTATTACCAATGTAGAAGCATAAATATTAGAAGGATCACGGATGATCTATTGAAATAAAAGGGATTATGTATATATATATATATAAAAGGAAACAAATCAGATCGTGTTTAAAGTAAAGAAACCTATCGGAATTCATTTTCTCAATATAGAACATAAGACCGTGGCTGGCTTGGCCTGTTCCGATCTCTCTCTCTCTCTCTCTCTCTCTCTCTCTCTCTCTCTCTTTCGATCTATCTATCTTTCTCTTTCATTCCCTCTGTCTCTTTCCTTTTTGGTACGTATCATGTACATTTGATCGTTTCGTTCTGAAACGGAACTCGACGTGACTTAAATACGTAACTCGCACGGAATTCGCAATATTTGACATTGTTACATCGAAGTGGTGCCATGAATCGTGTCGATTAAATTGACTTCCTGTGCCTTTCTACACGTTGTTAACGCCATAATATGAGAAGGAAAGAGAAAGAGTGAGAAAGAAAGAAAGAAGGAGAGTGTCCGTGACTCGATTCAAACGTGGAAGATTTTATCGAATGAATAATATCTTCAAGGAGTAGATGTATAGTTAAAAGGTGCGTACGAATTTTTTTTTTACATTAATATAAATATATACTATTAATATATATGCGTGTATATATATAAAACTTTAATGTATATATGTATCTATATTATTTATATATATATGTAACTTTAATTTATATTATTTAATAATTTTAATATATATTGCATTAACATGCGTGCAATTTATATATAAATTCAACGAAAGAAAATTTGTTAATCAATACTTGATCGATAATTATATATTATGTTCGATGATATTTATTAAAATAAAAATAAGCAACGAGAATAATAATTAACGTATACTGTTTAATACTTTCCACCGTAATTGTTTTACAGTCGGTTAATCCGTATACTTTTTATCTTTAATTTTTATATCGTTTTTTTTTTAATTATCTCTCCTTTTAACCAAGTTCAATGTTTCATTGGTCAAGTATAATAACGAACGAGTGATTCGGGAAAGTGAGAAATGAGTCGTTATTCAAAAAAAGCAAAAAATAAACGAAATTTGTTTTAAAAAGTAGTAACTATTAAAATAATTTGTACGTGTGATGATGGAAGTACAGTTACACTATATATCACCGATAAATTTCGAACTGGTTCATCATGTATATGTATATATACATATATACAGGTTTACACAGAGCACACGCACGCACACGCACGTACACGAATGACAATAAAGCGTGTCGATGCGTTTATTCCGTCGTGAGAATCGGCTCGCACGCTACAGAAAGCCGACAAATGGTATATAAATTGAAATCTGCGCGACGCGCGAGAGGCCGCATTACGACGACACTGCCTCGCGAATGATGAACGTGCGGTATGAAAGCTATGGCTTTTGAAATACGTTGTATGAAACGAGAGAGAGATTGAGAGAGATAGAAAATATCACGCGGATTTTCGTTGACGGGATGATACTCTTGCTACGCTGTCACCTCGATAAATTGAAGCACGATTAATGAAGAAACGTATTTCGAACGTTACGAACTTTATAATTTACGAGACACTAACGATTCAGCGTCTAAGAGAGAAAGATAGATAGGAAAGAGAAAGAATGATGGAGGATACGGAGAAATATCGAGAGAAAGAGAGAGAAAGAAGAAAGAGAGAGAGAGAGATGGAGATCGTTAGGTAATCTAAAATATTTCTTCCTTTTTTTTTTATGAATGAAAAGTATAGAAAGATTTGAATAATAAGAAGAAAGGAACAATCAAATTCATCGAAGATAGGAAAGATTGACTAATTTGTCAGACGCGACATTCTTTCTTTATCTCTCTCTCTCTCTCTCTTTTCTCTCCTTCTTTCTGTTAACAAGACATAAATTTGCGGATAGAAATACTTCTTCGGTCGATGTTGAATAAATTTCGTCCAGCGGGGTTTGTATTATCAATTCTCACTCGTCGTGTCACATCGCGTCAGATCGGATTCAGTTCAATCAGAAGAGTTATAGGGTAAAATAAGAATTATAGTTTCGTTCATCCGTTCATTCTCAAAAAAGAAAAGAGAAATTCCTTTTGAAGGAAGAATATTTTCCCTTTAGTATATAATAATCGCTTCCCTTTTAGGTACATTTCGCTTGGCAGATTCTCGCAAGGGTGGAAGTAAAGTAGGTGGAGAAACTTGTGAGGAAAGGATAGATCTTTCTTATCCTCCTCCTCCTCCTCTTCCTCCTCCCCATCATCGTCCTTATCATCTTTCTTTACCTTTCTCTCTTTCTGCTCCTCCTACTCCTTTTTCTTGTCGGACACCTCCTTCTTCTTCTTCGCCTCCCCCTCCCCCTTCTCCACGTCATCCTCCTCGCCCGTCGTGCATATACTTTGCGAGACTCGAATTCATCTTACTACCTACCTACCTACCTGCAGCTCGTTTAAATAGAAACGCGAGGCGATATAAAATGAAACGTCTATCTACCGCGGTGCCTTTACTGATGGTGGCGGTGACGGTGGTGGTGGTGGTTGTGATGGTGGAGATGGTGGTGGTTATGATGGCGATGGTATGGCAATGGCGATGGTGAATGGTGATGGTGGTGCTTGTTGCTCATCCTCTTCAAAACCGTTTCATACATATACGTATACATATATACACGTATTTAACTTTGTATATACGTACGTAATTTACCTAAGTATCCGTCTATATATGTATGTATGTATGTACGTATGTATGGTGTCTAAATGGTTCTAGATTGGTGATATACTACTTCGACGTGAGCATAAATTTTTTCTCTATCGAAAGAAATGAAGCCGGCGACGAACCTCCTGTCGTTAAGAATAATTTATGCTAAAAACGTCCTACAGTGTCAAACAGTGGGTAAAAACGATTCGAATCTGGCAAAAAAAGAAAAGAAAAGAAAGAGAGGAAAGGAGGGAAGAAGGAACAGAAAAATGAGTCGATATAATCAATTTCTTCTAATGGATTTTGTTTAACTATATTTCTTTTTTCTCCTCCCGCTTTTTTTCTCTCTCTCTCTCTCACGTCTCTTTCGTTTCTAGACATTGTAAATTTGCATCCTTAACACGAATGAGAGATTGACCAG
This sequence comes from Dolichovespula media, assembly GCA_911387685.1. Lineage (NCBI taxonomy): Eukaryota > Metazoa > Arthropoda > Insecta > Hymenoptera > Vespidae > Dolichovespula > Dolichovespula media. The sequence continues at coordinate 708,746 of OU426854.1, forward strand.
TTTCTAAAGACAAATGCAGATATTTGTGTATAATTAACTTATTAAAATTCGACGACGATGGAAACAACAACAATAACCATAATAATAATTATAATAAGTAAACAGTAGAAAAATTTTAGATCTGCTGTGCTATTTGTATTAAACGCATAGGTTTATTTAGCATTTGAAGTGAACAATTTTTTTAATGAAGTTGAGAGCAAAGAACAAGATAATTGTAACAATAATAATAATAATAATAATGGTAATAATAATCAATTAATTAATTTATCGAATTATTTTTTATAAAATAAAAATAGTTTTATATTTGTATATAGAATATATTTCACGTGTTTAGCTTCTCATAGTTTCGAGAAAAAATTGTTACGAGTCGACGGGATTGGTAGATGCCGTGGCACGACTCGGTACAAGGCCCGGCACAAACGATCTGTCATAAATCTTGCGACAGATCGATCCATCATTCACCGACGTATCCCATGACGGGATGCTTGTTCAAAACTTTACTTTAAACTTCTCGATACTCTCTTCTCTCATAACAGTGTTCAGTTTTATCTCTCTCACATGTAAACTCTCATGATGAGTATATATGTATATATACCTATATACATATATATGTATTTATATGTATGAATTTATATATATATATATATATATATATATATATATATAATATACGTAGATATATGGACATATTGTATAATATATTATAGACTTTTTAACGAGAATATGCTCACCCTTGTCTTGAAACTTGGTAATTAGAGATGATAAGCGATGAGCAAGATCGACAAGACCACTTATAATTGGTTTTTTTCTTTTATTATACATATTGTCATTTGAATTTGTATATTTTATTTAGTTAATTCAGTTATCAAGCGAGAAGATGCTACCATAAAATGTCATATATACATATTGTCACGTAGCCGTGTAGCAACAAAATTGTTGTTTTATATTAGGACATTTTAAACCGCCTACGAACGACAAATAAACATCGATTTGTCCAAACATGAGAGTAAGAAAGAGAACAAAGTCGAATAACATGCGTTTTTCTCACACCTTACGAATTCTATTTCGAGCATATCTCTTTTAGGAAGAAAGCAACCTTTAATCCGATTATCGACTTTGCCCTATTCTTTCTTTATACTAATCACTTTATTACTTGTTTATTTGCGTCCGTTTGTACTGTCAAGTACAAATTCGTTGCTCGTTCGTTTCGACGAATGACTTTGGAAAACGTTTTACGCCGCCAATCAATGTCGTTCTTCCCTTTCCCTTCTCCCAATATTCTAACGCACGGAATACTTGGAGAAGCGCCAGAAAAGTCAGTCTAAACCCGGTGTTTCAGAAAGTCAGTCAACAAAAATTTAGTTCCAAGGTCTCCTGACAGACTAGTATCTAAAGTCGCAACTAATTTATTTTTGTGAGTCTAAATTGCCGCGCAGAACAATTTACTACTCTCCGATGATTGTAATCTCTGCGTAACAAAAACTGAAAAAACGTTAAAACCGACAAAGAAAAAAAAACGAATAATTTCAATAATCATTCATTTTTTTCCTTTCCTTCGTCTTTTCTTCACATACTCGGTCAAGTATCCAATTTCATATATTCACTCATACCTTAAATGTTATTATTTGTAATATTTCACTTTCTTTTGTTTTGTTAATTAAAGTCTATTATTTTTTTTGTTATAAATTAAAGTTTTGTTATTATATGAATGATACATTGAGCAATAGTCGCAACCGGAGAGAGATTGGTAAGTTTCTGCTTTAATTTAATTAAACACGGGACAATACGGAGGCATTTCTAAGGAAGTTAGACCGATAATAGGACGAACGAAAACGCCCGGATCCCAGTAAAATCTAAGAATTGACTAAAAACGGGGCTAGTAACCAGATTGGTCTAAAGGGGCGAATAACCCATTCGGTTTGGCTTTTCGTGACCCAATCGAGGACGTTACACACACGCGCGCGCGATACACTCCTGTTCATTGTAAATTAATGAAGAAATATGCATATGTATATATATGAATGATTATTGATCAAGGAGTAATTATTAGTCATATATGTGTGTTCTTTCTCTATCCTTGTTTTCTTGTTCGTCTTCTTGTTTATTTTTTCTTCTTCTCGTTAACTCTCAAAGATTTAAAACGAAAAGAAGAGAGAGAGAGAGAGAGAAGTGATATCTTGAAAGGAATGAAAAGATTTACTTCTCCTAGCACGAGAAAAGAAAAATAGCATGGTACTAACATGTATATTGCCACCGATGTAGAGAATCGTGACGTCGTCAAGCAAGTAACCCAACAGCCAGCCAAGGTACCAACCAACCGAACAACCAACCAACGAATCGATCACTCTCTAACACAATCTAGCATTACTGTTACCACTACAACGCTATCACCTACACCGAAATAGCTGTTTGGTTTTGCCGACTAACGAGGCGAATATATCGTGTGCCTTATCCATACTTCGCTATAAATCTCAGCTCTCTTTCTCTTACTATCCCTCTCTCGCTCTCCCTCTCGTGGCTTTGATTTGTACATACCTTCGTCTCTCTTTCTCTTACTCTTCTGTCACGTATCGCGAAAGCATCCAATTTCATCTCTCTCTCTCTCTCTCTCTCTCTCTCTCTCTCTCTCTCTCTCTCTCTTTCTCTTTCTTTTACCCTTTTTCGCGCCTTATCACTCATTTTATTTGACGTAACACGTTCACGTTCACGTTCTTTCAAATTTACAACGACGATTGATTTATGATCTCATGTATATCCGTTTGAAAATAATCTCTACTTTGGCGATAATTATATCGGTAACGTTGATTATACTATATGTAGTTTGTCCACAATTAAATGCATGTATATACGTGTAACATTAGGTATAATAACATCGATGAATCTCTTGGGAAGTGTCAGGCGAAAATTAACGAATATGTGTATATCTATGTTTCTATTTCTCTTTCTCTCATTCTCTCTCATTCCCCCCGTCCCTCAACACCTTTTTCGCCCATCAACTCTTTATTATTTCTACGTTATTTCGTTTCGTTTTATTTCATCAACGATTAATTATTATTATACCCTTTCTTATTAATCCGTATTTCGTGGGGAGTAGGGAGGAAATTATATCTCTAACGTTAATTAAACTATCTGTAGTTTGTGAACCATTAAGTGTACGTAATTTTAATGATAACTACATGGACGAATCTCTTGGGAAATGTCATGCGAAAATTTTCGACTATATATCTATCTCTCTCTTTCACTTTTTCCGCTTGTACATGTGAGTGCGTGCGTGCGCGCGTGTGTGTGTGTGTATGTTTAGATATATCCAATATGTTTAAATATATGGATCTTTACGTGAACGCCTGTATAAGCCTCTTGCGAGTAATTCGAGCATAAATGAGACAGAGAGTGAAAAAATAGAGAGAGAGAGAGAGAGAGAGAGAGAGTGAGGGAGCGAGGGAGAGAGAAAGAGACGGAGAGGATAAGAGGATTTATCATAACCCCAGGGCTTAGCCTTCTGTACTACAATGAATATGAACGACGTATACGGGCTTATACCAAAGGCAAACCGTGATTAAGACTAACGACTAGTCATCGACGTTAGTCCCATTTAGAAATGTGGTAGTTTTAAAATAATTAAGACACGTGAAATTTGTAAACTGACATGGGGACTTTAATCGCGTATATTAATCATTCTTTAAAGATAAGAGGAAATTAATCAATTTATAAATATCTCTTTCTTCTTTCTTTCTCTCTCTCTAACTCTCATATATATTCATATATATACACACACATATATATATATATATATATATATATATATATATATATATACGTTAATATTATTACGTATTACGTTAATTAAGAATTCATTTGTCTTAATTATGACGTACATACTTAGTTAACGACTATTTATAAAATCAACCCATATATCGATCTCCGAGTATGGTTTGTTTGGCTAGTAGCAAGTAGAATATTTCCACGCGTTTTTACATACGTTTCTTACATACACTTTTACATGCACATAAATGTTTACATACGGTTTAACGAGAAGTGATAGAAGGGAATAAAATTAAAAGAAGAAAAAAGAAAATGCGAAAAGTAAAGAAGAAGAAAAACAAAAAAAATGAAGAAAAAAGGCAAAAAGAAAAGAAGAAAAGAAAGAAAGATAGGAAGAATGAAGACAAAGTACGAATAAAAAAACTACGAATAATTTCAATAATCCGCTCTCATATCTACAGCTTTCCGTGCGCTGCCGTTTATATCGACATTGGGAAAGATAAATTTTAATCACTGTGCGTACCGATGATATATCTTTTGCAGAAGAAGTCGATAAGAGGAACTAGATACAGAGAAAGAAATAGAGATAAATAGTTAAATATAGATAGATAGAGAAATAAAAAGAGAGTGTTGCTTCGTTTTTATAATGTGGAAAACTAGATTTTAGTAGACTAAATCCTTATAGTTAGTGAAAGCAAGTAAACCTTTAATGTAGCGTGCTCTGCATGTATTGAGTTTACGAAACGACGTCCAACAAGAACGAGAAAAAGAGAAAAAGAGAAAGAGAGTGAGTGAGAGAATAGAGATGGTGCAGAAAAGAAAGGTGAAGACGGGAAAGTTCGTTGTGCGAGTCTTCTGAATCGAATCTAGACACTTTCCTGTAACAAAAAAAAAATAAAAATAAAAAAGAAAGAATAAAGAAATTAAAAAAGTAGGGGAAGAAGGAATAGAATTTTCAAAAAAATGAATAAATAAATAAAATAAAATAAAATACTAATATGAAATTATTATACTTTAAAATCTAATCGATGAATTGTTAGCAATTGTGTGTGCGTGTATGTGTGTAATAAATAATAAATAATTGATAAAGAAAAAATAAATCATGAGTATTATCGTAGCTTGTTTAATGTGTAATTCTCCCGATTAAATATCGATTAGAATAAACCAAGAGACTAAGAGAGTAAAAGAGACAAACGAGAAAGAGAGAGATTGGGGTGAGAATGCATGTTTTGTCATTGACAATGTTTTCGTGATTGACGATGTTTCATTTTTGAATATCTCCTTCTTGCTTTCAAATTCCGTCTTTCTCTTTCTATATTTCTTTCTTCTCTCCATATATATGCATATATATATGTACATATATATATATATATATATATATATATATATATATATATATATATATGTACATATATATATATATATATATATATATATATATCATTTTTTCTGGATATATATATATATATATATATATATATATATATATATATATCCCTTTCTCTGTCCCTTCTTGGTCCTCTTTTCTGAAAGATTAACTAACCGCCGATTTACTAATAATCGACTAAAGAGACTTTTACTCGCTTCCGTTATCAGTAATTCATTTTTAAATGACTTTTAAGAAATAATTAATCAGTATCGGTATCGGAATCAGAAATGAAGAGAAAATGACGAAGAAAAAAGAACAAAATTTTCTTCCATAAATTAATGACAACTTTAACAAATATAATCAACGATTATTATTAATGATATATAATTAATTTCTAATTACGTCGATTATTTATAATCTCGTTGATGGTTTGAGAGTTATATGTTTAGTTAGAAAGACGAGGATAAATTAAATGTACATGTAGATTAGAAAGAAGAAAAAGGAAAAGAAGAGGAAGAGGAGGAAAAAGAAGAAGCGTGCTGGATGTATAACACCAGGTCCGACACTTCGATCGAATGATTACTTTTCTTTTTCTCTTCTTCTTCCTCTTCCTCCTCCCCTCCTTCCCTCCTCCACTCCTTCCCTCCTCCCCTCTTTCCATCCTCCACCTGCACCCCTTTCTATTTTCACTTATCGATGTTTCCTCTTACACCCCTTTACAAATTGACGGTTAGTTGACTTACCACGGTGCAAAACTGTTTGCCGATCGATCGGTATTCAACGATTCGATATAGGAATGAAGAAAATAATCGCATCTTCCTCAATGATACCACTATCGGCCAATAATAGTGTCTATTTTAACCTAGTACAATTTAGATATTCAGTAATCCTTTCTCTCGCGATCGTTGCAATTTTACTATATTTATAGATTTAAAGTAATTTAAAAACAAAAATTAAATAAAAAGAAACAAACGAGTAAAACAAGATAGATTACAATATTTTCAAAATCAATTATTTTCAATGAAAATCTCGTCTCATAATAAGTGTAGGAAGATATCGACTTAAGTATGTTAAATTCAAAGTGTTAGAATATTTAAGTCGTATATTGGTGCATATATATTTATGTACAAATGCATGTGTATTAGTCGTAAACGATATGCCAGAGTGCAATACAGCTGGCGCGCGCGGTTGTGCTCTGACAATCGCTTCACATTCTTTGTGTCGTTCGCCATGGAAGAATATATCGAATAAATTCTTTACTTCCTTACCGCTACTACCGCCACCAAAAAGCGTTTTTTCTATTTTTATCTACGTGTATAGGTTGCTAGGATTATGGACTATCCTGATCTTTTCTTTTTTTGTTCCTTTCCTTTTTCTATTGTTTTCTTTTTTCTTTCAATAGAATTAAGAAGAGAACTCTCATTATTTGATTTTCTCTTTTCATTTCCGATGGACGTCGTTTCGAGATTTCATTGTCCATATTGATTTAAAAATTATTAATGTCGTTCTTGTTCTTTTTGGTCTTCTTAATTCTTGTTTTCCATTTCTTTTTTATTTATTTTTTTATATATATAAAGTTGAGAGTAACCGATGATAGTTTATCCTTAGGTCAACGCTATTTCTCACGATAAGTATTTGCAATAAGTAAAGGAAAAGATTGTAAAGTATAGGATCGATAGGTCGGCGATCGATAGACGTAATCGCGATTATTAACTACGAAAAGCCTCCTTCTTCTTCGTCTTCTTCTTCTTCTTCTTCTTCGTTATCGAGGCTTGTATTGCAGAAAAGAAAGAGAGAATGAATTGCCTTATACTTGTCTTATTGCACTAAACTATGCGATGGTGGTGAAAGAAAAGCGGCAACATGAATCAGTCATTCTTCTTCTTTTTATTTAATATCTTTCTTTTTTTAGAGATTAGATCAGAGAGAGAGAGAGAGAGAGAGAGAGAGAGAGAGATCGGAACAGGCCAAGCCAGCCACGGTCTTATGTTCTATATTGAGAAAATGAATTCCGATAGGTTTCTTTACTTTAAACACGATCTGATTTGTTTCCTTTTATATATATATATATACATAATCCCTTTTATTTCAATAGATCATCCGTGATCCTTCTAATATTTATGCTTCTACATTGGTAATAAATAAATAAGGTGTTTTGTCTTCGTTTTCAATACCGTTGTCTGCACGCTATTTTCTTTTTATATTTTCTTGTTTATTTTATTTTTTTTTTTATTGAATTGCAAATGTTTTTTTATGAAATTATCTACGTAAATATGTTTTTATATTTTTTTATTAAATCAAATAAAACTAATGGCACAGAAAAAAAAGAAAAAGGTACAAGAGAATAGATACAATTTTCTTATCGTAGATAATATTTGTTCAATGTTTCTGTTCTAAGATCATTCAAAGACATTCCGAGAGAAGGAGGGAGGTTATCGTTATTAAAATACTTAAAATATTTTAATGGTAATACAAGAAATGGTATTTTTGTGTAAAATAAAAATAATAATAATAATGAATAAATAAATAAAATAAAGAGAGAGAAAAAGAAAGAGAGAGAATACAAGTTTATCTTTAAACGAAGAGAGAGAGAGAGAGAGAGAGAGAGAAAGTAGAATTGAAGAAAAAGAAAAACTCGTTGGAGTATTGGATCATTTAGAGATTTTTCATAAGAGATTAGTTGATATTTAATTTAATTTTTACTTTTATTAATTTTATATGAATATAATTAATAGAAAATGTATAATTTATAAATTTATAAGTGCGCGCGTGCACGCGTGTGTGTGTGTATGAATCGCATCTTAGGAAAAATAAAAAAGAAAAGAGGAGGAAATAAATAGAAAGTTATGAAAAAAAGAAATTGGCATATTAGAAAAGTGTTCGCATATGTATCATATGAATCCATGAAATGTAGACCATCTTAAAGAGAGAATAAAATAGAGGAAAGACATTTCTAAAGAATTGTGTTGTACATATGTTATTTTTCTTTTTTTTTTACTATTACCGATTACAATACATATATATTACTATACATATATACCTATATTATACATACATAAGTGCATGTATTTTCCGCAGTGAGCATGATGTTTCTATCAGGTACTGTCAACAGTAAATGTACTTGGAGAAACCATCGTGTGATGGTGAACTGCGTACTACTAATCACACGAAAGCGCTGACCAGCCGGATCAACATCACGCTACTGCTTGATCTTGCTGCATGCGCAGAAAGAACTGAGTACTTTCTCTCGAGTGAGGACACGCTCACTCTGAGAGTCAGTCTAAGTCAGTTTATGTGAAAAACTCTCCGAGTAAGTTGCAATCGCTGCATAGTAAAACAGGGCGTCACAGTAAAATTAGAGAAAAGCAAATAAAAATAATCTAACAAATTATTCTTCTCTTTGAGTTCCTATTAAGGGTCTAAGTACTGTGGTTTATTTTGCAATTCTTTTTAATTGCATTATTAATACTTGAAAAAATAGATTTTTCTTCGAGTGGTGTTAAATAAAGTTTTTGTTATACATTTAAAGTTCTCTTATTATTTCGGAGATACCTTGATTTAATAATTCTAACTTGAGAACGAAGTGTAAAATTTCTTCTTTCCCATGAGCTTCTCCCTCTCCCAATCGTCCTCTTTTTCCTATCACAATAAAAAAAAAAAAAAAAAAAGAAAATAAAACTAGAGAGAAAAAGATAAAAGCATCATCTATAAAAGGATAAACCGAGTCGATTTTGAAAGCGTTCTATCATCTTCTCTTACACTCCCTCGGAGTTATACATAATGGATATAGGAAAGAACCTTTTTCGCGCTTTAGGTACACACGTACATCTTTCTTTAAATTACGCGCGAAATAGGAACTTGCTAATGAATAAATGACTGCTAGAATCGAAAGGCGAATGGGATGACAGATGTCGTGCATTTAGTCCGTCGGTTGCGTCGTTACTTTCTATTGAATATATATCTACAAAACCCAGGCGAAAAGACGCGATTCTCCTTAAATTTTGCAGATGAAAAAGAAGGAGGAGCTCGGTCGCCCTTAGAAAGGAACGTGGAATGGTAGTAATAATAATAGTAGTAGAACTAGTTGTAATAGTAAGTAATAGTAAGTAATAGTAAGATAGGAAGGAAAAGAGTTGTAGGAGGAGGTAGTGGCGATAGTCGTGGTAGTGGTTGGCATTGGTTTTGGCGTGATGCAGAAGGGGTAGCAGGAATTTCGTTTGATTGTGAACTTCGGTTTGTTCTCGGCCGTCCATTATTCCAAACTTGATCGCGTTTTCGTTTTCGTCTTTGCGTCGTAGTCGAATAGTAGCGTCGGGTCATAATCGTGCATCGACGCGCTAACGCCACATTTTATCTTGTTAACCTTGAGAAAGAGATAGATAAAGAGAGAGAGAGAGAGAGAGAGAGAGAGAGAGAGAGAAACAAGAAAACAAAAAAACAATAAAAATCTAGAGAAAAGAATATCCATCCCGGTTATGGAACAAAATAAAATTTCTCCCCTTCATCACCACCACTTTCCCTTACCAACTTTTGTTTTCTTTAATTTGTTTCTTCTTAGTCCCTCGCATCATTCTAGACAATGCGTTTTCTTCCTTGACCTTCTTCCTTTCCCTTTCTGTTTTGACTTTTTTTTTCTTTTTTCTTCTTCTCTCTTTTCTTTTTATTATTTTCTCTCCTTCTTTCGACGATTGATTGCCATTCATCTGCGCCTTCGTTATCTCGCAAATTAAAAATTAGTCTTACGAATTTGACGCGTTTAATCGAGCGTTGTCGTACAAAGGATGTCGTATTGTTACAGAATTCTATACAACCTTCTGCCACCCTACCTTATCCCTCACCCCATCCTAGCTTCTTGGTCAACCTTGCTTACCACCCATATTCGTTCTTTTTCCTCATCTCCTCGTAACTAGTGCTATAGTTCGTTCACGTAATTTTGTCTTTTTTCTCCTTCTTGTTTACTCATCAAATCAAAACGATATCGAAATATTCTCACATCTATTTTACATGACGAAGAATGGAATTTTAGCTAGGACGAAGTTGTTAATCGAGAAACAAAAAGTTTTCTTTTTTATTTTTAATTTTTGTTTTGTTCTTTTTTCTTTTTCTTTTTCTTTTTCTTTTTAAGGGATCGGCGTGTGTACTGATCAGACTAGTTAAAAATTAACCTTTTGGCCTACAACCACGAGTTGTTTATATCGTAAGAAGTATACCTTATCCGCAAGTTCGGGCTCACGGCGGAACAGCCGAATGGCTCGTCGCGCGACCGACCTTTCTGTTTACTACGGCCCGAGCAATCGGGAGATATCGTGTAAGTCAAGAGGTTAATGAAACTTTCGATGATAAATTGGAGGGTGAATTAATAGCGTGCGTTCGTTTATACATTCTTCTATAGGTCGAACGATCTATCTCGTCGAAGTTACGTCGACATAAATCAAGTTCGATTTGCATTGAAACATTTTGCATGTATCCAATTTAAGCTGACACGATTGACCGATTTTAATCGAAAAATCATCCCTTTGTTTATTCAAAATGTTCCAAATAATTTGCTTGTTTAATCTAATAAATTAACGAAGAGTGAACGATCTTCGAAATGTTACGAAAAAAAATAATTAATAAATTAAGAAAGTAAAAAACTAAATATCATAACGTAATAAAAATCGAATGTCGTTCTCCATTGAATTCGTAATAGCAAACATTCCCGGAAATATTTATATTTCTTTCATCGAATTCATAAAAAATACTATTATATGTCATTGTGAACAATTTCCACGGGAATAGAATCGTATTGTTGGTATTCCAAAATTTTACAACGGCAACATACATTTAATAATAATTGGAAAGCATACATGAAAATCCGATAATAAAACGATAAATATATATATATCGTTCTTTTAATTTGCGTTCGTCAAAATAAATAAATACATACATACACACTTACATGCACACATACATACATACATGCATATATACATACATACCAACATATTTACATATTTATATATCGTTCGCAAAAAATTACGTTCTCTCCGTATCTCGTTCTACAATCAACTATTTTATTTCATTGTTAATAACAACTTCCTCGTGAATTATCGATTCACTTATCTATGATTAATAGTGAACAATAGAAAAGATATATATGTGTTTATACACATATACATAAATGGATAAAAGGATCAATAGTAAAACGTAGAAGAAATAGTAAAGTGTAAGAAGTAGAGAGAGAGAGAGAGAGAGAGACAACGACGACGACGACGACGAATATAAAAAATGTAAGGTCATTGATATTACAGGTTTCTTAACGAACATAAAAAAAGAGTTTAGGAAGGAAGGTGTGAGAAAAGGTTTCCTACGGTCTTTTCCCTCTCTCTCTCTCTCTCTCTCTCTCTCTCACCAAATGTTTCAAAGCACGTTAGTTAATGTACAGGTAGTAATGTACGGTAGATCAAGAAAAAACAGAGAGAACGCGATTTTCTCTCGTGGATATATTCCTCCTGCCTCCTGCGTCTACGTCGCTTACCAACGGAGTAAAAGAGAGAAAGAGATCTTCTACGTTGATATTCTCGAACAAGAAACCTTTCCTTCCCATTCTTTTCCTTTCCTTTCCTTTTCTTTTTTTGCCGCCTCCTTTTATCATTCACACATTGTTTTGTCTTTTTCCTCACTCTTTTTTTCGTTTCACACATTATAATAATGTCAGATCGGTCTTGAAATAGGACATAAAACAGTTTTAAGAAATATTCATTATTAATTATTATTATTTTGATAAAATTGAATATGAAATATTTAATAAGAGCGATAAAAAGGTATCTATCTATCTATCTATAATCAATTTTTTTCGACAAAATTTTCTATGCGATGGTTTTAATACGATCGATAATTCTATTCGAAAATTTAAAAAAAATTGAAATTTCAACAAGACAGTTATATATTTGATGTAAGATTCCTACGAGATATTGTTTAGGACTGATCGCACAGCAACCTTGGTGAAAAGAGTTGATCGCAATAACCGAGGTCTTTTCATCGAGTTTAACATTGTAAATCGGTGATAGCAAATCATCCACGAAAGAGAAGACCCATATATTAAACAGTCTTTGGGTTAGGTTGGACAATCCGATTAAAACCTATCCATAGAAAGACGATCACTACTTTATGCCGACATATATATATATATATATCTTATTTCATTTAAATATACATATGTATCTGTAAATTATTATATGAAAATACTTTTATCTAACACGTCTCTATTTCGCTGAAAAAGAAGAAAAGAAAAAAGAGCAAGAAAGGAGGGCTCGAAATCATTTTTCATTAGACAGTGAAAAATCGGCGTCTATTCTTTGGTACTTTTGAAATACGTTGTAAGGATTCCTAATTTGAGGTTTCTTCGTGGGTAAATTCGAATATAATGGAGTTAGAGAAGGTTGGGGGGGAAATAGTTGAACGGCAAGACGGAGATAGAGAGAGAGAGAGAGAGAAGAGTTATGGTAATTTTATCACAGCGTTACCTTTCTCCCTTTCTCCTCTCATCCATTTGAACATCGTTCCTCTTATCTTCTGTTTGCCACGTTCCACCTAACATAATTTAGTGTCATCGTATTTCTTGCGGGCACATAGAACAAAGCGGACCTTCGTACCTTATTGTGAGTACGGTCTACGAATTCTCAACTCATGCCATTTGATAACGTCGCCACGTGTCGTCGTTTTCGTCGGCAGTGGAATCAAATGTGTAAGCAGTAAACGATAAGATCTAATAAACGGACAAAACTAAACCCAACGTTCAGCTTTTACTAAAATGTCTCTCTCTCTCTCTCTCTCTCTCTCTCTCTCTCTCTCTCTCTCTCCTCTTTCTCCTCTATCTCTCCCACCTTATATTTTCTATCATTGAACAAGATAATACTTTTCCCAACGTTATGAATGAGTTCTTTCTATTAATTTTCCTACCATGACGGAAGAGAACAGTTACTCAAAAATGGAAAAGAATCAATTTCAAAATTTTCGCAAATACCCTCCTATTCTCCTCTTTTCTCCTCCCCGCCCCACTATAATGGAATCCCAAGACAATCGGAGAGGAGGTGGAAGAAACGCGGAGCTTGTGTAAACGACACAGGATACTCTCTCAGATACTTTACCCGAAATATGTTTGTTTCTTATGTGAGGTGTATATAAATACGTGTATTCCTGATGTATACATCTAACTTCGGTTCGAGCAATAAAGGAAAACGAGAAACGGAAGACAGTCTAAATGCTTCATCATTGTCGGTTAAAATATTAATTTGAAAATCTGAATAATTAGGAACTAAACTTCTACGCGGTGTGTAAAACTTGGTTCTCGTATGTACGCTGCTGCCGATCTAGCACTGCGTTCTACATGCGATCGTGTCTACGTATATCAGCGCAGTACGTAGTGTACGCCTGTATGCGTGTGGTTTGTTATGTGTATGTGCGTATGTCGTGTATATAAGTATGTGTGTTGCTACTCTCGGGTACATTTCGACTTCATTCTTGTTAGAAAAACTATATCTAAATATAGATTATCACGTCGCCGTGAAGTAGCAAAAGTGTCTTTTTATATATATATATATGTTTTATATAAGATCAGTCTTGAAAAGTCAGAGTACCGTTATCACTATATATATATATATATATATATATATATCGTTTTATCTATTCCTTATCTTTCCATTTAAATGATTCTCCTCTACCTACGTAGGTATATCTGAGAAATTTAATGGACAATTAAATTGGTCAAAAATACTACACACACACAAATCGTTTGACTTTATATCGATCAATATACATGCTATACTCCTTACACCGTTATAGTCAAGATGCGTCTCTACTTGCAGCAAAAGTTCCGATAATAACGTTATTACGTTTTTAAATAATAGGTACCTTCGCGATTCCTGCCCGCAATGCACGCCGAGATTCCACCAAGAGCTCATTTCTTGAGTAAGTAGGAGAGAAAGAAGAGGAGAGGAAGTAGAGGAAGAGAGAAAAGAAGAAAAAGAAAATCAAATCTTGGAGTACTTCGTTTTAACCGTTGGCAGAATTACGTCGTATCGTATCGCTTGGATTAATAAAAAAGGAACCGAAGAAAATCAGCGAGAAAGAGAGAGAGAGAGAGAGAGAGAGAGAGAGAGGGAGAGGGAGAGAGTGAGAGAAAAGTAGGAAGATTAAAAAAGGGGGATAGTTATCAGATCAATTCAGTTGAAACGTCAGTGACTCGATCTTTTTTTCGGGTCAACAAAGATTTATAAAAACGAGTCGTAGTTGGTGGTGTAATATCATAACTCGAATGAACACGTTGCATGAATTCGACGAGTCGATCTAAGCTATGATACACATGCTCGTCAAGTTGTTTACTCACGAGAGTACACAGTAGTGTTGTGTTCGAGATTAGTATATGTACATATGTATGTTTCTATTCCTAAGCATCAATCGAAATTATCATTTGCAAACCGTGACGTTAGCTTGTAACTTACCTGCTCGATTTGCAGGACTAATAAATCGAGAAAAGAAGCGCTTTTGTATCCCAGACGGAAACAATAAATGGGAGGGGAAGTAAAGATCGTGATGTTGCTAACGATTTTACTTGTCCAGTATCTCCTCGAATTATTTATTGATCCTTTCACGTTATCATACTATGTACCTGATTCGTAATAAGCAATAATAACGTGAGTATAAAAATGGAAACGATTATGACAAACGTATCTAAAAAAATATATTAGTACATTACATAGAAGAATTTTGAATGATTGAATCCTTTTCATTCAGAGTTCATTTTACTATTGATGACGTTAATTATTATCAAACTGTAGAACGTTAACTCGTCTATCATAAAAATGATGTGCATATATCGATCCTCATCTTTTTATTTCTAAAGAAAAAGAATTGAAGCTCGTAGAAAGAGAAAGAAAAGTGGACAAAGAAAAGGAAAGAAAGAAAAAGAACGCGACGAAAAAAAAGAAACGTGAAAATATGTGTGTAGTCACAGGCAAAAGAAGAGAAAAAAATAATAAAAAAAATAAGAAATTCACACTGTCCTAGGATATGATATGTTTTCGACGCAAGCGGAGAAAAAATTGAACTGGTTGTGAGAGAACGCGACTATCCTCACAAAAAATGACTAATTTCCAGTAATATTAGTTTATTTTCGTCGAATATTACATGATTTTCATAAAATTGCAGAATGTTATTTCTCATTTGATTTTTTTTTATTCCAATAAAGAAAATAGATTCCTTGTTTTTTACGAAAGTTTCAATTTTTATAGAAAAAGATATTTTATTTTTTCACATGACCAATACTCTTATCATTACCCTAAAAGTGATCATTTTCTTATGACGAGCATACGCATCAAATGCCGTTAAAGAATTTCGAATTGATTTAACTTTATTAAATCATATTTTTCAATTAATCGCTTTATTATAAAAATAATCTCATACTTCATAATTGAATTGAATGATAATAAATCAAGAATAGAAGCAAAGAGTAAGATTTAGCAAAAAATAAATAATATATCACATGTGCATTATTTATGGGAGAAATAAAATATGAATTGAAACATGATTATATGCATTTAAAAGCACATAGAATGTCATCGAAATATTGCAGAAAATGAGATCAGC
Organism: Dolichovespula media; assembly: GCA_911387685.1. Classification (NCBI taxonomy): domain Eukaryota; kingdom Metazoa; phylum Arthropoda; class Insecta; order Hymenoptera; family Vespidae; genus Dolichovespula; species Dolichovespula media. The sequence goes on from OU426854.1 coordinate 724,503, forward strand.
CCAAAGTAACAAACAAATAATTACATTACATACATACATACATTACATACATTACATACATTACATACATTACATACATTACATACATTACATACATTACATACATTACATACATACATTACATACATTACATACATACATTACATACATTACATACATACATTACATACATTACATACATACATTACATACATTACATACATACATTACATACATTACATACATACATTACATACATTACATACATACATTACATACATTACATACATACATTACATACATTACATACATACATTACATACATTACATACATACATTACATACATTACATACATACATTACATACATTACATACACACATACATACATACATACATACATACATACATACATACATACATACACACATACACACATACACACATACACACATACACACATACACACATACACACATACACACATACACACATACACACATACATACATACATATATATATATATATATATATATATAATATTGTAATGACACATTGTAATGTAAAATTGACTGTTGAAGCACGCGAAAGGCAAAGTCAAACGACATACGTTTTTCCACAGGTTTGTTCCTCCAATCGTTCGTGACCTTATAGCGATTATTCACTTGTAAGAAAAACGAGGCACTTAAGAGCCGATAAGTCGTTCCTGAGTCTATAATTAGTTTTTAAATCCGATAATTTATTGTGATTCAATTATCGACTTTGCCTATGCATGCTTCAATGTATGTTGTTTCTATACGTTTTTTTTGGTCTATTTGCCTCTCGTTCGGTCATGGCTTATCTAATGTCATGTGCCGTCACCGACGTGTTTTCCACCGAAAGGGACTAGGAATTAATTTAGTGTATTGTTGTCGCGTCTCAGTCAGCGGCGTGTTTCCTGCCAGAGGGAATTTGGAATTATTGCAATATAGGGGTCGTGTCGCCATCAACGACGTATATTCTCGCCAAGAGGAACTTAGGATTATTTTAGTATAGTAATAAGGTCTACTGTCGGTAACGTCGACAGCTTTTAATACCCACTATAAGTCGTTATAAGAGAAATTATTAATACTTACCTTCCGCATACTAATTGTCGATAAGAAAACACTTTACAAGAGTAACGTTAGATAAAAAAGGTTCATTTAGCAAAAGCTATAAAAAAGTTAACTGTTAGTAAAACCGATATTAAGGAAGACAATTAGAAGACTGAATATTCAAGTACTTAACTAATAAAATAATGGAACGGGTATAACAGCCAACATTAACTTATAATTTAGTATCACTACACGATTAAAGAAAATATTTTAGAATAAGGAAGATATGGATACAAATCCTAAAGAATTCTAAAACGATATTAAATAAAAGAATTAGTATGGGATTAAGGATAATAATAATAAACTAAAAGAAAGAAGCGATTGATTAATATTAAGAAGAAAATTCGGCTAAAACAGTATTCTAGAACTAAGGTATTAGGTTTAATGAGATAAGAATTAGGACAAAGGGCGCGAGAAACCGTTATCGAATATTGCGCGACGACGTCCGGTGATAGGGTGAAATAATACCCGAAGTAGAAAATATGGAGAAATATCACCACTAATACTTGGAACTATAACTGAATTTCAAAACAGTAATATTCCAAAAACCACATCCAGGCTTCTTAGAATTTAGTACAGAACGTTCTCAACTTGAGAGAAAGTCCAGCGAAGACCTCCCAGAGTCTACCACTGACGCTCCGCCTGAGCAGACGTGTTCTCCGGAGCTCTTCATATTAACTAATAGTAAAAGTGTAATTTTCTAGGTACGAAAATTGACGTAGAATATTTTTGTTTTCTTCAGTACGCGCAGCCACTAAGCTACTTGAATAGAATTATTAAAGGATTTTATAATAGAAATATATTTTGTTAAATAACAGTTAGGTTTTCGTGTGCGAAGATTAAAATAAACATTATAAGCGCGTTATCGGTTTGGAAATACAAAAATTTAGTTTTAAACCAAATGTGTTAAATAAATTTTTGTTGTAGTTAAATATTGTGTGAGAATTTTGATTTTGAATCCAACTCGCCCTTCCGCTAACGCATCTAATTGAACGACGTCTTGACCAACCACCCTTAGCATATAACTAGATTTCGCCCACTATCTCCAAGGGGAATTCATATCTTGGTAAGTTCCTAGATATTAAAGGACTCATTGGTGACAGTGAACCTCTAAAAGAGAATTGGCCATTCAAGGTATTAAAACAAGTATTTCTCACTCTCGTTCCAAAAAGAGAGGATCTAGCGAGGCTCGAGTAAAGGACGCAAGTCTTGACCAAACCGTATCAGCTGCTCAGGGAATACTAGTATTTTTTTGCTCCTAACCATCCGGAACGTAACACTAAATTCATTGGATCGGTTTTGCGGTTGCCAGACACGAACTTACATTATCATTAAACCCTCTGTAACGTTGCATGCTGCCAACGTATTTACCTTGGCGAGAGAAAGAGAGAGAGAGAGAGAGAGAGAGAGAGAGAGAGAGAGAGAGAGAGAGAGAGAGAGAAAGATGTCTACTGTGCCTGAACGAGCTTGAAGGCAACTGTAGATATGGGAGCAGTTTAAAGTGATGTGTGTGTGTGTGAGAGAGAGAAAGAGAGAGGGCGGGAATGAGTGAGGGAGGGAGAAAAGGTACCACGAGCAGAAAGAAGGTACAGGCGTGTTAACGTCAATCTCAAGTATAATTCATCGTGATAAATACACCTTGGAAAAGATAATAATTCTCAATTGATTAGAATTGTGACTTACGAATAATTTATATGTATATATAATATATATATATATTTTTTTTTTAATTATTACTTTCTTGTTTCAATGCAAGGACTCAGATATCAATTTTCTTTTTCATATGAGAAAAAAGAAACTGTCAAAACATTGGGTATTGTCGATGTGACGTGGAGACTTGATGGCTGAAGAATTCGTTGGAAGTGTTGACATTTTGTATATTAACACGCAGCAAAGTGTAAAAAATATATCCTTGATGACAGTCACGCATTTCCTGAATACTTTTCATCCTTCGTATCGTCACGCGAGTTAGAATCTTACGCTTTTTACACAAGATTATATTCTTCGGCATCTTCGTTCAAAAAAAAAGAAATATATCTGCTTGATATACTCTTCAAATTCGAAGGCTTCTATCTATTGGCGATCTAATTTTCTTTGTCGTAAAAAAAAAAAAACTTATGCGACGTGACATCGATCAACATGTGATCTGCGAGTATAAATTAACGATACAATTAGATACAATTATTTTTGTTCTTTCAACATTTCTTTGAAGAACAAACAAAAAATATTTGTAATTTTGAAGTCAGTATTAACCCTTTGCGAACCACGATAATTTAACATATTGTCCCAAGCACTCATTAATTAACAACAAGAGAGAAATGCTATGTCGAACACAGCTCAACCTACGTTTCTCAGAAAAAAACAAAGAAAAAAAAACCAAAGGTGAGAAATTGAATAATCAGAGAATTTAAGAACTTAGAGATTGTTAATAATGATCGAAAAAAATAATATAAGTGAAAAATTCATGAGAGCATTGTTATATCGAGCACAGCTCGACGTAAGGAGTTACAAGAGAATAATGTTATGTCGAGCTGTGCTCATAAGCTATATTATGACTAAAAGTGAATATCGAAGTAAAGATCAACTTCGATGTTGAATTATGAGATGATCGTTCATCTTGGAATTTCAAATTTTCACTTTTCTAGTAAAAATCGAAAACGGAAAAAAAAGAAATTTCTATCGTCTGGAGTTTTCACTTTCGGCATGATCAAAGATCATTATTTCGGATTGTTTCTGTTAACGATGTACTTAATTTTATATATGTACTCTAAGAACCGTAAATAACGAATGTTTCGATATATAAATAGACACGCGCACGCACGCACTCACCTATGTGCGTGTTAACGGATAAAGAATGACAAGTTGCACCGGCTCTATCGGATGGTATTCGTTGCAAAGCGACTTACCATCCGACAACTCGTTGTCGAATATTAAAACAACAACAAAAAATAACAGAAAAGAAAAGAAAAAAGTATAACAAAAAGGTAAAAGGAGAAAGGTAAACGAGAGAGAGAGAAAAGGTGAGAGAGAAAGATATCCAGAAAGATCAGGTAATTTGGAAAAATAAGAAGAACGAAAAACGTGCGCGATCAATAAATCCGTCAATTACAATTTTAATTCGCTGTATTATCGTATCGGCGACAAAAAAGAAATACCTCACGAATTATCGGAACTATGAAATTCGTATTCTCGATCGCTCGTTCATAACCGACATGCTTTCCATACTGCGGATAAATGATCCCATTGACGTTCGATTCGTTTTTAATCCATCTCCAATCATTTCATCGTATCTTGAAATCGGATGTAACCATTTGAGCGCATTTCTATATACTACCCAAAAGTGCTAAACCAAAAACGACGAAGATTTGGTTTGTTAAATATTTAATATCTTTCATAAATTTTAAGCCACTTGAATAAGGCTTAGTGTTTACATTCAAACATAGAAATTAAATGGCGTACCTATTTGTTATCCTATTTGGTAATCAGATGAAATCAGTCATACGTATGATATTAATGATCGATCAGATATGAATATATATGAAAGAGGAAAGATTTCCTCCAGTGAATTTCTAAACGATATTTCTAACGACACTCACGTAACAATATCCCTTTTGGATTTTTATTTATTTATTCGAACAAAAATTTTCTTTTCTTTTTCTTTTTTTCCTTTCGTTTTTTGTTCTTTTTTTCTTCTCTTTTCATTATATTTTCCTTTTCATTCGAATAGTCTCCTTACGTCGACGACAAATTTGCTTAACGACGACACTATAGTTTCTGGTATGACGATAGTAATCGATGGTATATGCTTGATACAGTAAAGTTTGTTCTATAAAATAAACTCTCTTACTGTATGAAATCATCGTTAGCGAGTTTACATAATATGCTTAATTATCTTCAACAAGTTATCTCGTTCGTTCTACGGTTGATTCAACGATAATTATTTGCTTTCAATAACGAATACCTTTGTCGTTCTCTTTATATGACCGAAATAATTAACGACAAAATAAAAAAAATTCGAATTTAAGTGACACGCACACACACACAAATTCATCTCTTTATATTAATCTATTAATCACAGAGTAAGTTTGCGATTGATTAACGTAAATCAATTAAATTTGCTACAGATACAAAATAAAATGAAATAGTCAGAAAGAAATGCTTTGGATTAAATAATGAAATTATATTTTTGTAAAGGAATGAACTACAATAGACTTTTTGATCGATGAAATCGATATTGGATTTTGTATTTGAATTAACGGAATTTTGTAAAAGGAAAAATATTTATTTCTTTTTTCTTTTTTTAAATCTGGCACTGGTGAAGTTTTACTTCGAATCAGATTAGAAACTCGTGCGGATAAATTTATTTGCTATAATTGTAAGTAATTAAAGTCCATAATTTTGATTCAATAACGAATAATAAAAAACTTATAATCAATTTTTTTTTTTAATAAATCTCTAAACTATATGTTTTGTCGTGAGGGGCGCAATACGAGAGCGTTTCCAGATACGCGTCTCTCACCGGACCAACGATGACGATCGATTCGCACGGAAAATCTTCCCCGTCTCTTCCTAATCGTCAGAATTATAGACCCGCTGGTCGCGATGAATAATGGCGGCAGCACTAGGCTAGGATACCGTTGTTAGCAGTTAGCAAAATACCGCTCGCTGCGTTCAGTCAAATTAATGGCAGAACGCGAATTCTTTGAAGGATCTCCAGTACCTCGTGATGTTGTTACGCGTAAATGATTAGAGCGCAAATGTTAAATATCAGTATATTTCGTAGTAGTATGATACAATTGCTGATATGTTCTTGTGTAGTAATGTATGGTTAGTTGTGTTGGCTATTTCTGAGGAATGATAAGACTTGGATGTCTGGATGCTGTTAGTCTGAAGGATGCAGCTTCACTACTTTCTGGTGCTTTTCCAATTATATATAAAGGGAAAGCAATATCCTTATTGGTCGTAGGCGTGTCGAGATAATTTGTTCGAAATGTTTAAACAATCTAAACAACGGTACTGTGTCGCGATGATCGTGTAGGCCCATGAACGCTGCACCGTTTTCTGAAAGGTTGTGGCCCAATTCGACACATTATCGTAAACGAAGTATTTTACTAATAATGCTTAAGCTCAGACAAAGGTGGCAAAAGAAATTCCTAATGATTATCCTAAGAATTTCCCAGGACGGGTAGACCTAATAGAGGTACACAGCCCTTAAAAGAAAGTACAATGGATAACTGAGGTTGCGCAAGTGAGCGTCAACACTATAAAAGAACAAAATACTAAGATACAATACTAATTTCATTCACGATATAACATTAACGTGACATTTTTTGATAATATTCAAGAATAAGAGATAATATTTGATTCATCCTTTTATCCCAAGAAAAATTATATCCTTTCGCTGCGAGTCAACTTATGTATATAAATGTAACAATTAAAAAAAAAAAATAAAAAGAAAACACCCAAACAAAAAACAAAACACTTTTTTAACTTTGAAAATATCATGTAGATTCAGCTGGAAATGTCATAACAAACGATCTAGTTTCTCTCTCTCTCTCTCTCTCTCTCTCTCTCTCTCTCTCTCTACATTGATAATTATTCATAATTACTGTAGCCCGACGTTCACAGCTAGCTGTGAAGAGGAAAAGAGACAAACAGATAGATAATGTAGGGGAACAAAAAGAGCAGGCTAGAAAGCACACGTGGCGACCGATACTGTGCGAGACGAATGGATAATCAGCGGTAAAGGTGTATAAATAGCTTCTCTCTAATCCATTTAAATTTTCCTCGCCAAAATTATGACATGAGAACCCTATGGTTATAACGCTGATTAACCAACGTTAATATAATATTCACTATACCTATATTTGTTTTCAAAATAATTAAGAATTGGACGATTCGATCACATATATCATTAGTACAATATCGATTTTGATTGTATATTATTATATATGTATATTATTGTTTGTATATTCTACATATATATATATATATATATATATATATATATATATATATATATATATATATATATATATATAGAAAGAGAGTGTCTTATTGTTTATTTGATATCTCTAGTAACGCCATTTAACTTTGAAGTAACACATACTTACTTGTTTCATTATATTGCAATAAAATTAATTTTTATATCAAACATAAACAAATATCCGAATTTTTCTTAATATTTTGTAAGTATAAATTATATCGAAAAAATTGAAAAAGAGAGAGATGGAATATATATATATATGTAAAGAAAGTATACTTTCTTCAGAGAACTTGTCGCGCTCCTTATGCTGCGTGCGCCCTCTGTTCGGCTAATATTAGATGTAACCATAAGTCCGATTTGTTAGATAGACAAAATCAAATAGAAATAATTAATAGATAGAATTAAATAGTATTGTTTCGTAGACATAATTAGGTTATTGTTAAAAGAAATTAGTTAAACATTGTAAATAGTAGTCTTTAATTGTCGTGTTTTGTGTTTTTCAGGTAAGATGTATACAATGTAAATAATGTAAATAATCATTATCCGTAATTAAATTTTCCGTTGTTTTTCAGAAAACATATTTATGATTAGATGAAATGACAAGTTCATTTCCAATACGTGGATCGCCAAAGGACAAGAAAACAAATAGTTTCGCTATAACCTCAATAAAAACAGAGGACAACAGAGAATATGTGCTGCCACAGGACATGCGGATTGTCAGTGAACACATGGAACTGATGACAAAAACAAATATTTATATACGAGTTAAAAAAAAAGCTTTACTCAAAGAGGTCAAACCAGAACAGTGCGGATCACATTAACAAAAGAAATGGAGCAAGTATATTTTGATAAAGAAGGTAACATAATGTTTAACGACATATATTTGGAACAAATAGAAGAAACAAACATAATAAAATCCACACAAAAGAAAAAAAAATTGAAATATTAAGACTATTCCTGGACAGAACATGTGCAGATTGACACTCGGCAACTTTCACAATATTGACGATGGAAGTTGGATGGTTTGAATGGAAAAAGAGATTTTTGGAGTCATTTACCACAGTCAAAGGATGATATAGGAATTTACGCTATATCTTACAAATATAAAGAAGGTTCTCTAATTGAATACGCTATGAGAAAAGAGAAGTTATTATTAGATATGGTAAGGACATAACCTCAAAAACTCTAGTGTTGCTTATAAAGTATCAGGATTACCTGACTATGCTAGAAATAGGACAGAAGAAGAGAAATGTGGGAACTCGACTGAATTGTTGCACGAAATCAAAAAGTGTAAAGACTTAGTAGATAAGAATGGTTTCATAAAAAAGAATGAAGAGAAATATAATAATATAAAGAAATTTGAGAAAAAAAACCATGCAAGAACTCAGAAAACTTAAACAAAGGTATCACATATCATCCCGAAGACTCATGTTGGTTTAAAAAGAAAGAAAGAAATGAAGATAGAGTAATAGGAAGCAACTCGATCTTAGAAGTAAATCTAAATAAAGAGAAAAAAATCTAGTGATCACACCATTGATTAAAGTAAAAATATTATTAGAAAATAAATTAGAAGTGAACTAAGTAAGGACTATGAAGTAAGAATCGAATTAATAATAGACAAATATAATAACAAAAGACTATAAAGGGGTTCAATAGAAAATAAAAAGGAAATAAAAATATGAGTAGCAAAATTATTAGAGAAGAACTTGATCGAAGAATCGTATACAGTCAAATTGCTGGACCAGTAACACTGGAATATAAAAGAGATGAAGGAAAAAAAAATTGCCTATGTATTGTCTTCAAAGACCTGAATAATAATATTGTACCACAGTCTCAACCATTTCCACTAATAGACGATTTAATAGTGAAAACCAGAAACTGCAAATATTTCACAACACTAGATATTAAATCTGCCTTCTGGTCAATCCCACTGTAAATCGAGGACAGAAAAAAGACTGGTTTTGTAACACAAGAAAGACACTGCCAATGGACATGCCTACCATTTGGTTTGAAAATGTCACCAGCAATTTTCCAAAAGGATACACAGCAGCATATTAAGAAAACAAAAATTAACAGGATTCGCAGAAAATTACATCGACGACATATTAATTTATTCACAAACCTTCGAGGAACATATCGGACATATAGAACAAGTACTAGAAGCGACCATACAAGAAGGATTTATATTAAAACTCAAAAAATCAACTAATTAGTAACATATACCTAATAACATTCATTATAATTTAAATAATTTATTTATGTAGAGCGCGATGATCGGTTGTATGCGGGTGTGCGTGTGTGAAGAAGCAGGATATAGGTATGTGTGTGCGAGGTGGAACGATTGACGAACAATCGACGAAAGAACACGTGATTGCGAACACTGACAAGAGAACGCGCGATCGCGAACGATCAACAAAAGAGGAACGATTCAGGAGTTCGTATTCTAATATTCTGTGATAATTAAACGCATTGTTTAACAAGTGTGTGCCTCTTTTTCATTTTTTCCCTCCTCAAACCCGGAATTTAGGGCTTTTATTACAAAATTATAAGAATTCATCCCTACAATTTGCGTCAGAAGTGGGATTGAGGTGAGTTTAGAAAAAGTGATCGGTGAGGAGTATGACGAAAATGACGAAATGAACTTTCGAAAAGACGACGACGACGAGGATTTTTGTAACGACGACGATGACGACGATAGAATTGAATAAATAAAATCTTCCGGGAAAAAATAAAATATGAATTAAAACATGATTATATGTATTTCCAAGCACATAGAAATTATTGAAATATTGCAGAAAAAAGGGTCAGCCAGAAATAATAAACAAATAATTATATAACATACATACATATATATATAATATTGTAATGACACATTGTAATGTAAAATTGACATAATGTAATTTTTTATAATATAATAATAAGAAGATGTTATTTTAATAATAAATAACGTGTGGCGCTCACTGGCGCTTTTATTTATCTCACTCGCTCCTACTGTCGTTATCTCACTCTATTTATCAACAAATTGAATAATTTCAATTTGTTACCGAGTTAATAGAATTATGGGATTAATTTTAGGAATGGATGAAAAATGGAAAGAAAAAGGAAGATCAAAATAGAGGAGTACGATGAAGAAATAAGAAAATCTTTAAGTTTAGTTTACACTTACGTTCACTTATGTGAAAAATGTACTTATTTGACAATATAAAAATGATGGAAATGTACGATAAGTTGATAAATTTGATGAACTGTATGAATAAGAAATTGCTTGACAATATTACCCCACAGTACGTTTATATCTCGGAATATCAATTGTTTAGTTACACATTTATTTATAAAAAAAATATGAAATGAATAAGTAGTGCGTTTAATTATATTCCCGCAATTATTTGATTATAGATTACTCGGAATGTGGTCAAATACCTATGTTTATACGAAAACAGTCGCGGAGAATCTTGTAAAAGAGCACGTTGACTCTATACTGATTGGAATATTTTGTCCAGGGATTGGATGGTAGCAACACAATCCTTGTAATCCAAAACAATAAATAATGTATATTAATTAATGTAATATTTTTAGTGATATCCACGAACCGGGAACCTATCCGAGACTGGATTCATAACGTGTACGGACCAGTAGGAATTACAGCAAGTGTTTTAATGGGATTAATACGAACTCATCATTGCGATAAATCGAAAAAAGTGGACTTAGTACCCGGAGATTTGACTGCCAATAGAATAATTCTAGCAAATGGGAGATTGTAAATAATCGAAAGTAGCGACAAATGATTTGGCTTACTCGAAATAATATTTTCATGATCAAATTACATAAGGATTATAGAAAAAATTAAATTACTTCTTCCTCATTCGAATACATAATCCTTCAAAGCTAAGGAAGACTTCCCCATATAGAATTACGTATGTAATGAGAATCCAATCACTTATAGCGGATTTATAGAATTGATATTTAAGTATGAAAAATTGATACCATCTGAACAGGCAATTTGGCGCCAAAGCTTTAAAATAACAAAATATCGGCTGATCCATTTTTTCTGCGTATTCATTTTACATTTATTATTAGCTCTTATAATCGATACGATCGCTTTGTGCGTGGGTAAACAATCAAGGTAATTTTTTTATATTGTATTTTCTAAAGGGAATGTATTAGATCAATAAAAGAGAGAAACATTTCATACTAGTAATAATCCTTTTCGTTAAAAGTTACTTGGAATATATAATAAAATTCATCAAATGTCGGATTTACTTTATTTTTCTACGAACGAATGGACGTATATGAATGAAAGAAGGAACGAAATAACAAGGAAGTTAATTCCTGAAGATCGTAAATTATTCTTTTGTGATATGAAAGACCTCGATTGAAATATCTATTTTTGAACATGTTTCTTAGATATAAGAAAATATATCTTAAAGAATCCCATTGAAACGCTTCCACAAGCTCGTATAAAATGGCGAAAGTATCTTTTTTATTGCATTTTTACTTCATTGCCAATCTAGCATTGACAGTTACTTCTAAATAATATTAATTTTTTTTAATTTTCAAGGTTTTTTGGATGCATCGTCCTTCTTTTCATCACATAGACTATAATTTCCAGTCTACTTGTAATGTCCCGATCTTTATGAAATAAGCAAATTTATCTAAGAATGTGAAGAAAAGAAATAATCATTTACGCTTTCACCTTTATACGCATCAATAATTTCTTGAATAGCATAGATCTGAATTAAATGATTTTTATTTGTGAAATCTCGGAAAAATATTGGGGTTAGAACTTTCTTCTCATATACTGCGCTACTTATTATATATAATATATACTTATTTTTTTATATTTAATTTTTATCATAACCGAATGCTTAGCCACAAGTTTCATTCTTAAATTTCATTGAACCAACTAACCATTGAACTACTTTAACTGTATTTTCTCTTTTTTAGTGAAAACTAAAGTAAAATGCATAAGACAATAGTTCGAAGTTCGTTCAATACATACGTACCTACTTCGAAGTCATAACTGCTGAGTTTCGTTGCCGGAGTACAACTTATCATTTTTACCGGTAAATTCATTGATTTTGACTTTTTTGTGGAGTGTATTCGCCATCATGGTCTCAAATTCCAAGGAGTTAACAAAAACATTAAAAAATAAATTTCCAAATGCAAAGTTTTGGATCGTTATGAGTTGTGTATACTGATAGTTTAAGCTTGCTATGGCTGAGGGGAAAAGTTATCTACTTCTACTAAACTTTATAATTCAATATGACAATGAGTTACATTCAAACTACATCTGCACGTAGCATAAGTATAAGGAAAGAACATTTGGTTCAAACTTTATAATTTCGATGGAAGTGCATCAATTTTAATTTTGTAAATCTGAAAATACTTCTGCAAATAAGTAAAATATATATAGATTTGCATACAATAAAATCGTAATTGTAAAATATGTTATACAAATTTATTCATATTTCTTCTATAATAATAGAAGTTACGAATTTTGTATACATTGTAAAAAGTATTACAAAAATGCGATTAACTTCACCTTAGAATTTTTACGTAAGCTTTTCTTCAACGCCTATATTACACGAGCTTCTTTTCATCTTATGATTCATCATAGTACTTTTCAAAATGACAATTCGAAATGTCCGATTGCTCATTTAAGTCAATTTGTAATTTATCGATCATGATTATAATTTGAATAATCTCATGTTTCGTTTCAATTATTGAACAACGATAAATCAAGATGAGGAGAAAAGATTGTAAAATCTAGAAAAAAATAATTAATACATCACGTCCGAGTCATTTGTTCCTTGTTCGAATTATGATTCATATCTTTTGCCCGAAAATGCACTCGACGTTGCGAGCTAACTGACCTCTTATTTGAATAATATTCCCATATTCCTGTTTTCACAATTAGTCGACAATGGGAAATATTCATTCTAAAGCAAACATTAAAATTGTATACCTATATCTATACCTATATCTGTATCTATGTCACACAGTCTACGCAGCTTGAAATATGTTAAATCTACGTATGTATAGTTTGCTAATGAATATTAATATTTTCCAATGTAAATGCCAAAGGAGAAAATAAAAGCAAAATAATGCGGAAAAGCGAATATTATTAAATTTTGAAACAATATTCGATATTCGATCGTAGCTGAAAACATATCGAATTTAATATGGTTTAAAGTTATTCTACGCATGTGTACGACATTTGACTTAACAATACGGAAAAATTGATTATAGATAATTCCAGGCGCGCCTACAACCAGAAAAATTAGCGAATTTTCTGTCCTCAATTGCACTCTCCACGTTCTTGACAAAGACAATTATTCTCTAATATAGATTCGGTTATAAATGATCACCATCTCCATTATTATTAGAGATTTTTATGCTAAACGTCGAAAAATAAACAAAGTAATAAAAAAGAAAGGATAGGTTAAGCTCTCACCTTGCATTGCACGACGTAGCGAATTGAATGTACTTATTCATCTTTTAATCATTTTGTGTACAAATGTATTTAAATACAATAAATTAATAACATATCCGTCTTGTTCCCTTAGGAATGAGTGTAAAATAAGGTATACCTATTACAATTATAAACAGATTTTGACGAACGAAACTAATCAAGTTCACCATCGACTTTCACTCACCTCGCTAGGACTGATCACGACGATTAATTTTACGAATAATTTGAAAAAAACCAACGGTGAACGCTTGCCATTGAAAATCATTTTTCTTATTCCGTAATAGATTAAAAAAAATTATGATGTTATTTGATGCAAACACCTTGTTCGTATCTATGTACATAGATAAATAGAACATTGTTCTAGAAAAATCGTGCACTAAATATATTTAATTCTTTTCATTAATCTTTTAAATAATCTAAGCTTTCGTTTGTTCCCATCATCTTTCATTGCTCTTATCACTAAAAATATCTGACTGTTTGATTAAATCGATTTGATATTTACCGAATCTGATTATTGTTCGAATAATCTCATAGTTTGTGATTTTCTTACACGAATATAAGACAAAGGTAAGAGGAAATTATAAGACATAGCAAAAAATAATAATAAAAAAACTAATAAAAACAATAAATACACGCGGTGTCTTTTGTTGCTTGTTTTAAATCATTCATTCTGGAAGGCGACTTGATCATGACATGCATAACGTTAATGTAGACTTACTATATACGTCGATTATACATCTGATAACAAGAAGTTATAAAATGTGATTTTCTTAATTAAACATAGTTACGTATTATAAAAAGGATATCACTTCGAAATAAAGGAAAAGGGACAAACAATACCAACAAAGTTACGCTCGTTTTTATATTCGCACAAATCTGATCAACAAATATAATTTGAAATATACGACATCTATGCATATACATACGTACAGCTTTCGAATGGATAGTTATATTTTCACAATATGAACAGCAAAAAGGAAAATAAAAGCAACAGAAATGTGAAAGAGTGAATATTATGAGTCAGAAAATTTCTTTTATTTTGAAACAGTCCTATCCTACAGTATCGAAGTAAGTGCGGTGTACTTCCACGCAGTCCTATTTCCAGGGAGGCTAAGACTCACCCTCACAGTGCCTTATCACGCGTTCTTGGTCTTCCGAACTTTTCAGAAAGCATTAATATATCGTCTCTATAATTCTTGGCACGTAAAACATAACAGAGTGAAACTTCTTCATTAGCACCAACTTATTTCATTTTATTTTCTGTTCATGCATAAAATAATGATTTGTTTTGTATTTATTATGTATTTAAGTTCGTGATCAAATATTCCAGTTGTGTGTAGTCGACTGAAGACGAAATCAGACACACGTCCACTCATTTTACTTTACTCACTGCCTCTTCGTTTGATTTTCCGGGTCACCCTTTTGTCTTCGAGTTTCAACCACTAGGTCTTTAACTTCTTATTTGGAAATAGTTTTCTTCAGAAATTTCCAACATTGGACATCATTCCTGTTGAATTTAACCCGTCGACATTCTTCACGATATTATCTTTGACCATTTTGCAACTCATTCGTTCACATTTCATTTCCTTCTGCTGATTTAATTCGCAAAATTCATATATTTTGTTATTTATTTGCCAAAAATATTGGTTTAATAATCTGTTGCGAATATTGGAAAAAGAAATCATAACTCTATATATATATCGATTAAAGAAATAGACCGTACAATTAAACGGATAAAAAATAATATTTATAAAGACACAGAAATACGAGGTGATCACCTATACGTTGCGGGTAGGACTAAAACTACATACTCGTACGCTTAATATTATTATGAAAATACAAAATATTATTACGAAAATAATAAATAAACTTAAATATTGTCAAATTTTGACAAAAATTTATAACAAAAAATTTTGCTTCTGTCTTTTACTAATTACCAACAAAACATGAATTGCATTCAGATAAATTAATTCATTCTTATATATACCTATAATGGAAAATGTTATGTTTATTATATACTGTTATTATATCTGTTTATTATATATTATGTTTATTATATACATTTGTTATAATGGATATGATTTGATCATTAGTTAAAAAAAAAAAGAATTGGAATTGCAGCAGGTACTGAAATAAGATTTAAAATAGGGATTGAATAAGTAAACCGAAAACGAGGTATTCCGTATCACAGAGGAATTCATATGTTAACTATCTCGTCAGTTGGATTTTATCTTCCATTCGGATATTTCCATTCAATTGTAGAAAAATATTTTGAGTATACCTGAACGGAAGTAAAAAAAGTATATGGCAATTGCTGCTGGCAAGGTAGATATTGCAAACAGGACAATCGAAGAAACTTTTAGTGAAAATGAAAACTGGTTTATAAAAATTAGGTGTCCAGATGGAAAATATTAGGGAAAGAAGAAAAATCTAAAATATGATAAAGAAATACATAGAGTGAATGTACCACATCGTATTAACCCCACTATAACATTTGTTGTAATTGTTACTGGTCTCTACATTATCAATCCATTCTCGAATAGATTATAGATCTTTGAATTTCACTAAGAATGTTACATTAATTAAGATAAATAATTTATTCATTTGTTCTACAAGGATTACGTTATAACGAATTAAGTTTTTGATGAAACATTCTAATCGGTATCGAGCTAGTATACCTTTTTACCTCATTCTCGGCGACTGATCTCATATACACGTAAATATTCGGCCATATTTCAATAACTTAATATCAAAAAATTGTGTGAATCTATCATAATTTAGGGTGCATCATCCATTGTTTTAAGATATTTTCAATAAATAAATGTGGAACTAGTGTAAAAATGACCAACAATTGGTGATAAACATACTGATATGTAATATTGTTGAGCAATTTTTTCTTCGTAGAATTAATTAAATCGATGAAATTGTCGGCATTCATTGGTGGTTCATGAAACTTCTCCTTCGAATTGTGGAGTCAATTGGCAAAAGCTATCGATATATGGGCGAAATTTTGAAATATTAAAAATAAAGAAGATTCGTTAAAGTCATATTTTTTATTGAAAGACCCTAATAGTCATTAATATGTCATTATATACATAAGATAATAATGGTACCTTCGATTTTGCCATTTCTTTGGATAAGTTTATCACATCGCTCAGACGGACGTTAATAGCTGTTGCCTATTTTATTTTCTCGTTAAAATCACGATGGGAGCGACATAAAAATTATGGAGATATCGCGTACATATGTAGCTCTATCGATTATGGAGATACCGAAATTCGATAACTACAATCCCCGTATACGATTTCGGAAAGCTGGTTGCTCTTCCTTTAGCGTAACTGAAAAGAGTACTGGAAAGGGCACATTGAAACGATTATAAATCTTTCCTGCATCACTGAAACCATACTATAAATACGTATTATTCCATAGATGGAGACTTTTCGCACGATTATAGTGCACCAGAAGAATAATCTATTCCTATAATATCTTTTTTTTTATCTACTAAATATTAAATATACTATTTAATGGAAACAGATAATTTCACAATTCAATTAGGTTGAAATAGTAATAAACTATCACCTATACGTATACTACATATACTATCATATAAACTATACGCTATAATATACTAAAATGTATAATCGGCAAAATGGTCAATCAAATTAAACAATTCACCAAATCTCCGATAAATTCCTCCGTGCTTTGAAGCATGCAATTCCTTCTTTTGAACATACCAAAAATAAATGCCGGTACATTTTCTTAATAACTTCTCGATCAAAAGTTATCAAATAAATCCTATTCCATCGGTTACAAAAATACTCTGCCGTAGTACTTTCCAATTGACACGAGCGTATGGACGTTCTCGACGAATGGTTCCATGTCCATAACGTAGTATTTCTTCCATTTGACAACTCTGGAGGATTTTTCCGCAAAGGTCACTTCTTGTCCACCTTCTTGTAAAAGCAATTCCACTATTTCTAATTTTCCGAATCGATCTATAAATCTAAACGTAAATGTGAACATGGAGATATTTATTATTTATCTGTCGTACTAGTTCTTTGTACTATTCTTTTTCACTAGCTTTTTCATCCGGTATTGAAAATTAGATTAACTAAATAATACAATTAATCTAACGTTGATAACGTGATGAAGTTGAACTATCTTTTAAAGATATTAAAATCGAACATTCGATTATCTATCATGAGCTTTCTAGTCTTACGCGTTTGCTGTTTTTATTTTTCTGGTCAAGCAATAAAGCGATCATTATTGATTCTTTCATAAAAAAGGTATTCATATAGTTTTTATGTGTGCTAATTATACATGTAGTATCCAAGAGGTTTCAAGAAGTTTCTCAAACAAGAGTTTAATGTCAGCGTTTTCTTTTCGTTTTGAAATAATATTCTCTTTAGAGAGAATTTATTCCTCGTTTTAAGATTTTTTTGTTGTTTAAAACGAGAATATTTTGTCGACGGAGAGAAGCCATAAGACGTTCAAAGAGTTAAAACGTGTTTGCTCCCTTTGTTCATATTTCACTAATAAACCTATATTAATCATTACAACTTCCTAGCTCAAACCTAATTAATTCTATCTTAATATAATTTCTACATAAATTTAAAATATTGTGAAATAAAAAGTTTCGTAAATACAAAATCGTTCGATTGAAGATCGTTGCGATAATTCGATATCTGCATATATGTGTGTAACTTTTCTAATATGCCAATGTTCACAAAGCAATAAGCTTTTTGAAATAAAAAATGCTAATTACGGGTCATAAAATATTTCGAAAGTTTAACATAGTATATTTTCTATTTTATTTATAATAGAATAAAAGAAGTGTCGATGGTGAATTTTTGTTGTTCCTTAAAATCTATAATAAAAAGATTAATGTGTAATAATTAAAAGAATTTTAATATATAAAAAAATAAAAGAATTAATAGAACAAAAGTGTAATAATTTGATTCACTTAAACTTATATTAAAAAAAAAATAAAAGTTAAAGAATTTTTTTTCGTCTTTCACATTGCTATACCTCTGTAATTTCTTATATTGCAAGGTATATTTGTTGCTGTGTTTCATAGATATAGGTTTCTGATAAGCGTTTACCTGATGGAAACCCTGACTGAATTTTCAATATATCTTTCAGCTGTGCGATCCCCCACCATAGTAGAAAGCAGAAATAGATTGCAAAAGACTTAATAGAAGAGAGCAAAGATTGTTATTGTCATAAGGACTCAATAAAGTAAAATAGGAACCTACAATAGTACGAATTCTAAACTGTAGCGCCACGGTCGTCAAAATTGTAAAATGTCGAAAGATCGATAAGAAAGCTAAAAACCAAAGTGCTCAAAGAAAAATAAAGTGAAGTGATGACATTTTCCTACTTCATCAGGTTGCTATAAATTAATATTCTGTCGTTTCTGTCACACGTCCACAATCGCTCTATTAAATGAACGTGTTACGTCGAGGAAATTAAATTTTATAAGTTCTCATTGATGTATCATGTGATCTTATTTATTTTTACCCATTTATTTTATCTATATTAATCTTGTGTATGTTGTGACTAATTAACCTTCGCGAATAAATAATTGCTCAACAAAAAACAAGTAATAACGCACATATTATGCATTATTTAGTTTCTGCTATATCTTAGATGTTTTTTTTTTCTATTCTTGATTCATCATCGCTATATTCTATCACAAAATATGAGATAGTGCAAATAATAATTAGGTTCGATAAATTTCAAATCGATTTAAGTAAATAGTCTGATATTAACAATGGTTATTTTGAAAACAAACTACGATGGATAATGGGTAGAAACTAAGGCTAATGTAATATATCTAATAGAGAATGATTTACTTCCTAAATCGATTAACTTTACGCAAAACAGGAAATAGAAAAAACTGGTAAAATTATATGCATTTGTTGACGTGCATTTATATACATTTGCACATGTACGTCTCTTAGTTGCTCATAGTACTTTCTTCTAAGGGTCATATATTACCATTGGAAATATCAGCCCTTGGAACTCGTTGGATACTCTCTAAGAAAATCCATAGATAAAAAAACACATGGCCACCTTTGTCCGAGCTTAGGCATTTTTAGTCAAATACCTACTCTTCATAAATGTGTTGAGCCGGACAATAAATAAGCTGTGAAAGTAATCTTCTAGGCGTGACGAGCCAAGGGTTTGTCTGGTGACTATCCTTCAAATATCAATGCAACTCCTATGGGTCCTCACTATTACCAAGACAAAGCACCACACATGAGATAGTTTAAACATTTCGAACGAACTATCCTGACAATCTTACAACCAATAAGTATATTGCTTTCCATTTTCGAACACTTTTTACTTGACACTTTATCGACCGATCGTGATTGAGGCTGCCACTCAGCAAGTACCGGCTTAGTCGAGCCCACATTTACTTCCAGTATCGGTTAAGTTTTCGCTATTCATTGTGCTGTACTTATCTATAATTGATTTGTCATTTGTTGACCATGTATCGATGTTTACTTCGGCGATGTCATCATTATCACTTTCTGAATCGCTATATTGCAGTGGCCATAATTTCCGCGGCTTTCGAGTGTTTATAGAAGAATCACTGCTATCACCATCACTGTCTCTTTCTGAATAACTGCTATAGTCTGACAAAGCATCTAAGTAAAACTCTTCTTCTGAACGGTCTTTATCTATTAGAAACAGTAAAAAACTATTATAATTATAAAGATATGGAGAGTTACTTACTTTAGATTGGCAACACCATGACTTCCAAATCTTTATAAACTTACTGGCTATCACTCTTTCAGAAATAGCCAGCACAGCTCACTACATATTATTACATAAGAACACATCAACACTTGTATCATATTTCAACATATATACTGCGATAACTTCTATTTGCGCTATATTCATTTATGTGCATCGATATTGCGAGCTACACGACATCCTTCAAAAGAATTCTTGTTCTCACGTTAATTTGCGGGAGCGCGGCGAGCGGAATTTTGTCAACGGCCTTCAACAGTATCACGGGCTTGTGCCCCGTCGCCCTTATTCATCGCGTCCAGAGGTTTTATAATTCTGACGATTAGGACGAGTCGGGGAAAATTCTCCGTACGAATTGACCATCATCGGTAGTCCGGTGCGAAACGTGCATCTGGAAATGCTCTTGTAGTTGCGCCTCTCACGATGCAACGCAAACTTTTCATAATTACTTCGATTGAATAACGAGACAGTCGTCTCCACAGCCTGTAGGCCTGGATAGTTTTTAGTTTGTAAATACTCAATCCTCGGAAACTGGGACAAAATTATGTTCAAATTTAAAAACCCGATAAAATGTTCAATGATGCTATCCACATTTTACTAAAACTTAAAATTCAAGTATCACTTGTAAAAAGTTCGAATTTTTCTAACATTGAACTACTTGAAAATATTTTTTCGAATCTACAGATACTCATTCAGGAGTTCGAAATCAACTTATATAAAATGATTACATTGTAAGTATACTCAATCTAATTTGATTGCTTTTGAGCAGTAATCGAAACCCTTGAAATAAAACATGATTATTAAAGTGGACTTGAATTCGCAAGTACCTATTGTACTTAACTATACCCTTAAAAAAATAAGAATCCATCTTCTCAGTCGTTGTATTACTAAGCGATACAAAGGTAACTTTCTTAAAGGACTCTTGGTCTTGGATCTGCGTTTTCTCGACTAATTACGTACACACGTAAATGTTCGTCCATATTGCATGCATTCTGAAATCAGAAATATTAATATATTTTTAATTATTGGGCATATAATATTTTTAAATATTTTTTTAATTTGTAAATAATATAATCAGTTTAAACGAGCAGTCGATAATCATAGGTAAACGTACTCTGGTTTAATCACGATAAACTCTTGCAGCAATTTCTCGTTTATACGTTCCACCAAATTTATCATTTTGCCGGTGTGCATTCATGTTTCATGAAACTTCTATCCATAATTTATCGATTATTCACAAAACTTCATCTCTCTTGGTCGCTACACTCGGATGATCTTTTTCTTTATTTTTCCGTCCAAATATTATTACTTTATAATAAATAATAAGATGAGACAAATTTATTTTCGCTTATTTTCACACAACGCGACTGTATCGTTTGTAAGAGCTAGTATTAAATGTAGAAAGTAAACACGTAAGAGATTTATTGGTCGGTATTTCGTCATTTTGAAATTGCAGTACCAATTAATTGATAGGAATAGTTCGTACTTGCTGTCATGTCTTTCAATTTGTCAAAAATGATGTGACGTTCATCTTTAGATATCTAACTGCAATTGGGAATATTTTCGTTGAATCTGAAAGATTATGTATACGATTAAGCATGCATTAATTTAGATGTTTCCACAATCGTTACCTTATTTGAACGGGAAAATATTCTGACAGAGTAAACAATTTCTTGAACGTTACCTTCGAATATTGGCAATGTTTCCAGGAATTACTGATCTGCATATTTTTAGCCATATCTGCAGTTACTACGTTCACGTTTATAGATGATGTATATACTTTTATTAATTCGTAATAATTGACATATACATCATTTACTGTTTTATTTTATCTGGATTATGTCACTACCAATCAAATCCTTGGCGAAATATTCTACTTTTTTTCGCATTCTCGGTTCCTGATTTTGTATACAAATTTCGTGTATAAATTTCCGTATACGCATATAAAATCAGAAATATTAATATATTAGTAATTAACGGGCATATAACATATTCTTTTAAATATATTTTTAATTAGTAAATATTACAATTAGTATAAACGCGCAATACACACTCCAAGATAAGCGTACTTCGGTTTAATCATGAGAAATGTGTCATTTCTCGTTCATAGATTCCATCGAATTTATTAATTTGCCAGCGTTCATTGCGTTTCAATAAAACTTCTTCGATTGGATTGAGGAGAAAATTAACAAAAGCTGTGGATAGTTGAATCAAACTCTGAAAAATTAATGCTAAAGAGCATTCGCTAAATTCAAATATTTTATTGAAAAGCCCTAATTATCATTAATAAATGCAAAGTATCTTAGTAATTTTGTTAGAAAGCGGCGTCTGGCTTGTGTCTAATCTCTCGTACGAGAATATGTCCAAAGAACGAATTATTTGATTCGATGGACATACATTATGGTATGAATTTATTTTCTCAAGGTCATTCTTTCGAGAGTTTAAAATATCGAAATTTATTTTTAAATGGTAGTACATATTTTTGATAAATGATATCAGGACGAATTAAATGAATTATAATATCGTGAACCTCGCATGATTCTAAATAAAAAAACATTTAGAATATTTGGGCAATTTATCCAAATAATGAAATATTATAAATTTATATATTATCAAATAATAAAATAATGAGGTAGTGAAAAAATTAATGAAGGAATATTTATTTTACCAATTACTTGATATGAATACGTTTTTTCATCATCGCAATGTGAGAAATGAGATCAAGATTGAGATGATATATATATAAAGGGTGTCCCACATAACTCGAACAGGCTAAAACGGAACAGTTTAACAGTTGAAAATAAAAAAAAAAGTTGAGTAGTTTCGGGACGGCGCATAATATGCAAATAATTTTATACACTGTTGTGCATCGATGCATCAGAAAAATACAACTGCACTTCTTTTTTAATAGAAACCTATATTTTAACTGCACCGATTGATGCAGTTTTTTATGCTCTAGATAAAAGTATTAACTTAGTTAACTTAGTTATGTCGTAAATTACCCGTAGTAGTAGATTATGCCATAGTATTACCTGTTCATTAACACTTGGTGACAGACCTAAATAATTCAGAAAAATGCAGCTACGATAATTTATAAGTCTATAATCGTAATGTCAGCTTCATCAGAAAAAAAGTAGTATCAATAGAAGCAAGCAACTCAGCTAGACTTTTCGACTAAAACTAGATCTATATACACTTATAATCATTCAAACTTAATTATAGAATAAAAAAATTAATGTATCACGGAGCAGTTCCAAAATAATGTATTGAGGACCTATTCCAAAAATAAATTCCATAATAATCGCAACAGGTATTACAATTGAATCAATCACGAACTTATATTACGATTGATTGATAAAAGTGACTTTCAAATTTTAATCGAATAAGATCACAATAGATTAGATGAATATTGTTATACAATAAGAAAATAAAAATCAAGCATTTTATATTACTTTGATGTTTCTTTCTATTTTATCTTTCAGAAGGTTCATTTTATTTTTCCGATAGATTGATAGCAAGTCAATCAATCATTTTTCGTGGTAAACTACATTTAATCATGGAGGGCGGGGGTGGGAAATTACCGAGGCTGTTTATCTATACGGGTAGTTTCATTAATTGTTAATAATTTTATGTCGAGGAATGCTATATCGCGGAATCTTTTATTGTAGGATTCAAGTTATTTATTTATTTTCGATGTTGTAATTATACATTGTTTCTGATTTATAAGAATTTGTCGAAAAATCGTATAAGTATACATTTTTTCCTTCAAAATATTTTATTTTCATAATTTACTTAATTTATAGTAAAATAAATATTGAAGGAATATTTTAAAATTTATTTATTAGATGATCTGCTGAAACAGTATTTCTTTTTTTTTTTTATAGAATTAATATATATGTAGAGTATTGAAGTAAAACCGATCGTTCGAAGCTAGTTAACTAATAACTGGTTCAAAACGAGATTCAATTTCAGCTTGATTGTTTCAATTTAACAAACATTTATTTGAAAATTGAAAACGTTTTAATAAATGATCCAGATCATATTTATGTATCAATTTTTTTTCTTTTCTTTCTTTTTTCTATTTTTTTTTTTTTTTAAGAAAATCAATTGACTGTAAATGGACAAGAAAAAAATCATAGAACATTTCATAATAGGGAGAGATATCCCATCGAAGTTTTAATAATCTGTAAAACATGTTCCAAGGAACATATTGAATTATCAATTCATATACATGTTAAATTTGTTTAAAAAAAAATATAAAAAGAAATACTTACGTCGGTAAAAGTGGCCAATGAAAGGACGAAGAATTTACCGGAAGTCAGTTATTGTGGTTTCTTCATACGTAGCATGCAAATATAAACCATTTTCAGGTTGATCGGTGAAATATTATACCACTCGTAACAATAAAATGCGTTATTCAGACTCGTACTCTAAATTTGTAAAATAATTTCAATGGTGAGGATAAGGGGTCGATATATTATAATGTGTCCTATCGAATTTGATTGCAATACATTTTCAAATATTACAAATACTTATAAATCGTTAATCTTTTTTTAATAAATAAATTAACTTTCAGTTCGACTTAAGTCTTTGACATACGAGGACATTGTTTTGTCGTCGTATGTTAGAAATCAGATTGTAAATTTCTTGCTTTGAACAAAAAAAAAGTTTTTATTATTCCAAAACAAAATGGCGGTCTACCCACTTTTAGAAGAATACATACGTCATTGTACGTTGTTTCATTTTTGATCGGGGTTTAACGCAACAATCTCAATACTAAAAAATTTGTGATATTGTTACGTTTAAATCGATTGTTATCTACCGTAACTAATCGTACTAATAGTAACAGCTTAGCAAACTTTAAATATGTTTATTACAAAACAACATTTTTCAGATTGAACACAAATTTTTCTCAATATCACTGTTGGTCGGTTGAATTGAAATTTTACACATATATCGAGTGAACGTGTGCCTAGATAAAATTAATATATCAAAACCTATAATGGAACTATAAATTAAAACTATAATAATACGGCATAGCTATATTAGAATTATCCACCTCCTTGTTTCAGTTGAAAATTAAAAAAGAAAAATAATCAAACCTAAAATTTCAAATAACTGATCTTAATAAAAATGTTCGAACGTGCTTAGTTATAGTCCGAGCAATAACTATACTCTTATAGATTGAAAAAAAACTTTTGATTTCGTTCTTTTTTGTTTAGACGACACGGACGATTATAATTCGTGCACTCAATTAGATCATTATTTCTCATGACCTACCCGTCGCCATATAACTCGTATATTTTTAAATAAAATAATTCATACAAATTTACGTTGTTAATTTAAATATTACCAAATATGTGTGCTATACCTCCTTTCCTTAGGTTCAATAGTTCTCTCCAAATTAATTCCTATAGAAAACCTTAAAAACGGGTGTCTAGAGTAGAATACTGCTTTAATCTCAAAGGGAATATACTACCTTAACCTCAAGCAAATAGTTGAACGATTTTAAATATATCGAATTTTTGTCTAAATTACATTTCAATCAGCTTTGAAGATAAAAATCATCAGATTAATTAATTAAACATTTTGTTCGAAAATAATTAATTTTCTTTTCTTTTCTTTTGAACCAGCTACAAATAAATTAATGAAAATGTATTTATGAATAAATAGTCACTAGAAAATAAGTTATTAAAAAATACAAAAAATGTTACTGATAATCAAGTTAAATAAGACACCTTAAATTACGTAATTAAATTTCAATTACTTCATGAATGAGACACTCGCCGATGAAACAATAAATAAACAGTGTACTCAAGACGCTAAATGCGTATGAAAAGAATAAAAACGGTGTTAATCTTTTTTGGTTTACGGAACCCTGATAAAAAAGAACTAAAAGAAACAGAAAACTATAAATATGACAGATATTCTTTACATTTATCCATTACAGATCATACGTAATACATACTGCAAGTGTATTGTAACGTGATATACAAAGATGGAACGTAGTTCCCGTCAATTGTTGTAATATCATTACGTTAAAATTATCTTCCAAAGTTTCTGCTTGCCTAGAACATATAAAATAAAATATTTCAGATATTTAGATAAAATGATATGATATTATAATATAAATAAAATATACAAAAATATTCGTAATCCGTTACGGACTACGAATTTTTCGTTTATCTATATAGTTTTTATCCACAGTATATAACGGTTACTTAAAATGTTGATTTGCCTTAGTTTTCATGATCGAATTTGTTTCAAATATCTTCTATTAGATTAATACCAGTATATTACAGAAACGTACGAGGTAATTTTGTACTTTTGGATCTTTGTCTATGTAAAATTGAAAAGATTTAAAATTTCAATCTTTTTTGGTTATCAATTTTTTTTTAATTTTAAAAATTTCATTTAAAAAAATCACATTGAATCGAAGTAAAAATTACGTATTTTCGAAAAAGTAAAATCTTTTGTTTAACTCTCTTTAGAACCATATAATCTTGAAGTCACATACATAGATATACACGTACATATGTATTTTACATTTAGCCTGTATTTTAAAAATCTTATTTATATTTTATCATTAGAAAATTATTTCTTGATTCGTATATGAAGCTTTCCATTTTATTATTTGTAGATCGTAATTTTAGATATAACGAGTAATATATTTAAAATTATAGCGTTACAAAATTTTATCACAAAAAACGGCATTTTCGAGCAAATTTGTTCGAACAAGGTTTATCTTGGATTTCGAGGGAGAAATATTACATTTTTATTTTCTTTTTTTTATTTAACGAAAAGTTTCAAGGTCATTTCAAAAACAACTTTCTTTTTTTTAAATAGGATATCATTATTTTTTATAGTAATAACATTTTATGTAAAAAAAAGAACAAATAACCTTTGTCTGAAATATTTTTTATAGATGGTTAATAATTTTACTAATTTCACTTGTAAATGTTTCATTTTTGTTTTTATTATGACAAATAAATAACTATAGCTTTGCTAACGTAGTTCGTCGAATTCCAATTACTTCTTCTTGATTTTCTGATAAAGCAACACAAAACGAACCCGATATTAATGATTCAACTGTATTTAATTGTTTCCAAATATGGTTAAACAAAAACAAAATCAGTGATACAAAAACAGTTTTCCAATGTTACCAACGGTGTAAAATTTCTATTATCGACTAAGTTTCATGCATAATCGATAATTTAATTTAATTTATTGAATATTATTAAAAGTTTTGTCATACTTTTATACAAATTTAATAAAGATGCGTGTGTTACGATAATTTAAACGATTTTAATGTTTTGTTAGAAAAAGAAAATAAATAAATAAAACAATCGTCCAAATATAGAATTTTAAGTGAAACTTCACTGTAATTAAGATACGCAGTGTCCATTTTTAAACTATTATCTTTCGTTGAAAAATAAATTTTATATTAATAAAAACAATATATATTTTGGTTTTACCTTATCAATTTATAATGCTAAAGTACCAATATCTTGATACTAAGTCGAAAACTATTACAATCATTGAGAATTTCTCTGACCCTGCAGCTGAGAATTCCAAATTGTACCGTAATGTGAATAGCCAAATGTGTAAATAAACAATCGAATCCAACGTAACCAATTACGACAATCGGTACAATTAACATCTGATAGAGGCAGATACAAAAATAGACCCTAGTGTTATCTATATTGATAATAGCTCGTGTTTTGTACGGTAGTGTGTAACCTAACGATGCATTTTTTATTGCTATAACGAATTAAACAAATGTATACATATGTATATACATACAAATGTGTATACGTATATATATATATATACATACACATACATACATATATACAGGATGTCTCAAGGAACTGGATCGAGCTATATCTTTGAAAGGATTGGAGATTGAGTATTAAAACATTGAAATAATTTAGTAAGTTTGAAATTAATATAACATTTAAACTAACAATTTCAGACATAACATTATTAACATGTTTAATAGAGGATGAAAAACTGCATCGATTTATGTATTGATTACGGCAACTAAGTAATTGCAGATTTTGTCGATAGATTCTTATTTAAAATCACTTAGTTTCCAACCCAATATTTAAAAATTAGTTTTATTTAAAAGAAAAATGCACTTGAATCTTGCAACTGCATCTTGCGATGCATAAAAATGCATGAAGGTTTCGGAGATCTATGTAGCGTTTAATAACATTTAATTGTATCGTATAACATTTTTGTCGATCTTCAATAATAAGATACCCTATGTATATATATTATACATATATAAAATGTTCCAATGAAAAGTGCCCGCTAAGTATAATTATTAAATTTCGTAATAATTTTTTAAAAATAAGAGACAGTACAATTTTGTTTCCGAGAAGGAGAGGTCCTTATCATGAATTCACCTATTTTGGACCAACCTCTTCAAAAATCTTAAATGACAATAGGAATCATTTGAAAGGTATTTTAATTCGTTTTACAATAATGCTATTTTGTAAATTTTGAATCAATTATTTCCAAGATAATGCGTTTCGAAATTTCAGATTGAAAAGTATATTTACTTTATTAAATATTCAAAATATATATTGTCGAACTCCATTGTAGTAATAAAATCTTTCCTCAGTGTTACATCTGCATATTTCTGCTGAAGTTCTTCTAATAAAGTCGTTTAGGTTTATGTATTCAGGATTGTAAATATCCCCATAAAAATAAAAAATTAAAGGGCGTAAACGATCGGACAAATTCTGATTTAAAACTTGTCGTGTCCGAATTGCATAGTATGAAGGAGCTCCA
Organism: Dolichovespula media; assembly: GCA_911387685.1. Classification (NCBI taxonomy): domain Eukaryota; kingdom Metazoa; phylum Arthropoda; class Insecta; order Hymenoptera; family Vespidae; genus Dolichovespula; species Dolichovespula media. The sequence continues at coordinate 753,631 of OU426854.1, forward strand.
TTTTGTTGAAAGAAACATTTCTTCCGACACATTCAAATCATTTTGATTTCTACAATAAATGGTTAAATCTAGCTCATAAATAAATCGAAATACGTCCCTACGATCAAATAATTTTAAAAAATGAGCGGACCAATAATTTTTTAATAAAAATAATAACTTTTTAATAAATATTTAATAAAATAAAAATTGTTTTCAACCAGAAACTACGAAACGCATTGTTTCAGTGATTATTGATTGAAAATTCAACAAAAAAAAATAAAAAAATTAGCATCGTTGTAAAGAGAATCAAAATATTTTTCAAATGTTATGCCGCTTGATTTCTATAGCCATTCTAGATTTTTCATGGGGATTGTCAATTCCCTTAGATGATTAGCTTAAAGTGGGTGAATATGTATATGATAAGGACTTGTTTTCCTAAAAATTATAATTGACCTGTTCAAGTATTTTTTGAAAAATCATTAGATTTCTAACAATCTTATATATCTATGTATATTGATATACATACATATGTACAATATATACTAGATATTTCATACAAAAATTAATTAAATGAAAAGTTGATGATAATAAATAAACAATTCATTAATAATTAAATTACAATTCAACAACGATTGTAAGTGATAATAAATTATTGAAAAAAGGAAAGACAGAAAGAAAGAAAAACTGTATATAAAAATATTTTCATTCAGAATTTCTTGTGAATGTATAAATATAATTAGAAAATGAATTTTCTAATAAATGAAATAAATTTAATGGCGATATGAAAAGAACCTGTTTTGTTACATGTAAGTATATATATACAACATGAACACACTTTAATTAATAAAATTATTTCTTATAAAATAGATTTTATTCATTACCGATTTTTATGTTCGGTATCATACCGTTGACGTAATACAGTCCAACGGCTATAGTCATCGATGTAAATGCGATTAATGAATAATATTTTACCAGTTTAATATATTTTATGAAAATGAATTTCTTCTCTTATGTATTGTAATCATTAACGACGAAATTGTCTTCAATTTCTACGAGCATTTATTATTAGCCCTAACGATTTTCTGTTCACCCTGCATATCGTTATTTTCGTAAGTGTCATTGTGAATAAAACGTTTTCGGTCACATATACGACAATTTCGGCGAGATCGTTTTTATAATTGTAATAAATCAAATTGGCAAATGTCAAGGAACAGTGGAGGAAAATATAAATAAAAATAATGAGAAAATATGGATCGTAGATCTCGAGCAGCCATATTCCAAGATATTTCAAATCGTCTGTTCCATCGTAACGATTTCATTGCGTCGTTTAAATCGGGTATCTGTAATAATATAAAAAAAGGATAGATTTATTAATAATTATGTTTAATAATTGAACATTGTTTAAAGACAGCAATTTTCTCTTTTCTTGTAATTATACCATAATCCTTCTCCGAATTGAACCAAAAGAATTATTTGTCATGATATCAATAATTTCATTGCTATGGTTAAATTAATTGCATGTAATAATAATATTAGGCTTCCGGTTCCGGTGAGGGAGTAAGTAGCATGTGTGAATGAGTGTGGTCTGTATTTTGTGGGAAAAAGGGGGTAAAAACAGAGAGGAGAACTAAGGAATTGTGGTGGATAGGGTAAGGGAATAGGGGTGGAGTAGTGGTGTACAAGGGAGGATGGAGGAAAGTAGTTGTTAGAGGGAATAGACGAAAAGAGGTTGAAGAGGTTAGGTTTTGGTGAGGCAAGCGGTTGGGAGAAGGCAGGAGAGAGGATAGAGTTTATAGACAAGTGACGCGAGCTACTTTGTGTGGAGGCGGAAACGGAGAGGCGCTGTCGTTACGAAAGACAGAGGAAAAGCGGGAACGGTTACGGAGTCAGAAAGGTGGAGTAGTGGAATATGGAGGAGATGGATGTGGTGGGGATTGAGAAAGAGCATAAGGAGAAATTGGCGATGGCGGAAAGAAAAAATGAAGACGAGAAGAGGAAAAGGAAGGTGGAGAGACCATGAAAGGTGGAGAAGCTAAAAACGAGAGGGGAGGTAGTACGGGGTGCATGGATGAGTACTTGAAAAGGAAAAGGAAGGGGCAGGTGTGGGTGGAAATGGAAAGAGAAGAAAGAGGGGTTTTGAAAAGGAGTGGGAAAATGGTGCGGTCGCTGGAGGAAGGAGGTGGGCATGGGATAGAGGGATTCAACAAAAGGATGAAGGAGGAACTAGGAAGGATAAGAGAAATATTTGATAAAGAAATAGAGAAATTAAGATTAGAGATGGCGGAGGAACGAAGGGAATGGACAGAGGAGAAGAGGAAAATGATGGAGAAGATAGAGAGGCTAGAAAAAAGTGAAAAGGATCGGGAGGGGGGAAGAGACAAGGAAAATAAGGAAAGTGGAGGGGTCGGGGGAAGTGGAGAGGATAGACGCAAAGGGTAGGAAGGGGAGATTGTGGAGAAGATAAATAATATAGGGAGAACGTTGGAGATGAAGGAAAGAGAGAAGAGAAGAAATAATATAGTGATACGCAATTTAGAGGGTGGAGAGGGGGAGCTGGGAGGGTAAGTGAGGGGGGTGTTGAAGGATATCGGAGTGGAAGCATCGATAGAGTGGGTTAAGAAGGTAGAAAGGAAGAGGCGTGGGAAGGGAGAGATGGTGGTAGTGAGATTAAGAGACAGGGAAAAGAAAAGGCAGGTAATGCAGAAAAAGAAAGATATTTGAGGGAAGGTGGTCAGAATAGAGGATGACTTGACGTGGGGGGAGCGGAGGATGAGGTGGAAGTTAGAAAGAATCGCGGAGGAAGAAAGAAGGAGGGGAGTAGAGGGTGGATTGGATATGGGAAGATAAGGATAGACGGTAAATGGTGAAAGTGAGATGAGGAGTAAGAGAGACTGAGGGATTGGAAAGGGGTGACAAGGAAAGAAGCGGTGGGAAAGGGGGAATGTATGCGGGTTGGGGGAGGGAAGATAGGGTAGAGGAGGATGGGTTGATGGAGAGGCAATGGGGGGAGGAGGCAAAGGATGAAGGAGGGAGGAAAGGAAGAGGGGGAAGGAGAAGAGGAGGGTGTAACACGGGGAAATAGGAAAGTAGAGGAAAGGGCAGGAAAATAGTAAGTGGGAGGTGATAGTGATGGTGGAAACCTGGGTGGACAAGAAGGGGTGGGATAGAGTGAGGGGAAGGTTGCCGAAGGGTTATAGGTGGGAGAAGCAATTAGCGAAGAGAAAGAATAGAAAAGAGAGACCAATGGGGGGGATGCTGATAGGAATTAAAGAGGAGAGTGGTATGACAGTGCTGTCGGTGGCAGCGGAAAGGGAGAAGGTGTGATGGCAGTAAAGGTAAAGACGGGCGAAGAGAATTGGAGGATAGTAGGGTATATGTGAAAAGAGATATGGAAAGAAAACTAGAAGAATTGAAGGGATGGATAGAAGAACAAAAGGAGAAACAGTAGACGTTGATAGGGGGGGACTTTAATGCGAGGACAGGAACGCTGGGTGGAGGAAGGTGGGGAGGGGATGAAGATGAGGAGGGAAGAAGATCGAAAGGCAATAAGGTAAACGGTGAGGGGAGAAGGTTGATGGAGGGGATCGAAAAAATGGAATGGGGCATTCTGAATGGTAACATAGAAGATGATAAGGAAGGGGAGTTGACGTATACCGGTGGAAGAGGGCAGTCAGTGATTGATTATATAATACGGGAAGTGAGGGTGAGAGAAAGGGTAGTAAGGATAAAGGTAGGGGAGAATGTTGAGTCCAACCATCATCCGCTGGTGGTGTCACTGGAAGAAAAAGGGAAAAGGACATGGAAAGGAGAGTGGTGAAAGGGAGGAGAAGGACGGTGAAATGGACTGAGAGGGGTGGGGAAAGGATTAGGGAAAAAATAAAGTGGGAATGTAGTGGTGATAGGAGAGTAGAGGAGGAATTGAGCATGAAAGTGAGACGGATAAGCAGAGAGTTAGTGGAGGGAGCGAGAGAGAGTGAAGGGATGGAAAAGAGAGGTTGGTGGGATGAGGAATGTGAAGGGAAGAGAAGGGAGGCGAGGAGAAAGTTAAGGGAATGGAGAAATGGAGGAGAAGGAGGGGAAGGATATGGGAATGCGAGAACAGAATACAAGCGGTTATGCAAGGAGAGAAAGGAAAGAGAGAACGAGAAATGGATGAAAGTGGGCAAAGAGGCAAGGACGGGAAAAGACGTGTGGAGAGTAGTAAATAGTGAAAGAAAAAGGGGGAAAAGGGTGAAGGAGGGAATATAGTTACAGGAATGGAGGGAGCACTTCATAAGGTTGCTAGGAGGGGCGGAGGGGAGAGTGTTAATAGGGTGAGGGGGGAAGAGGATTACGAGCCGGAGATGAGTAGGGAAGAAGTGAGGAGGGCAATAGACAAATTGACAAAGAGAAAGGCATCGGGGGAGGATGGTGTGTACAGCGAAGTATGGAGGTATGGAGGAGAGAGGGTGATGGAGTGAGTGTGGAGATTATGTGGTAAGGTGTGGAAAGGAGAGGGGTAGCCAGAAGGATGGAAAGAAGGAATTATAACCCCAATAATGAAGAAGGGGACGGTGGATAAAGTGGAAGAGTACAGAAGAGTGACACTAATGCCGACTATATATAAGGTGTATGTGGGAGTGCTGACGGAAATACTGAGGGAGGAGATAGAAGGGAAGGGGATGGTGCCACCGAGTCAAACAGAGTTCAGGAAGGGAATGGAAGTCATGGATAACGTATATGTGTTAAATTACTTAGTGAATAGGCAGCTGAATAGGAAGGGTGGGATGGTAGTGACTACCTTCCTGGACCTAAGGGCAGCGTTTGACTCGGTGGATAGAAAGGTGTTGTTTGAGGCGATGAGGGAAAGGGGGATGAGGGAGGGGCTAAGGCGTAGGGTGGAAGAGATTTACAGGGAGACGAAGAGTAAGGTGAGGGTAGTGGATAGGCTAGGAGAGAGTTTTTGGACGGCGAGGGAGGTGAGACAGGGATGTCCATTGAGTCCGTGCCTCTTCAACCTGATGATGGCGGATATAGAGGAGAGGTTGAGGAAAGGAGGACGGGGGAGGATAAGGTTGGGTGAAGAGAAGGTGTTCTGCCTGGCCTACGCGGACGATATGGTGTTGTTAGCGGAGAGTGAGGAGGGGATGGCACATATGCTGGGGAAGATGGAGGGTATACTGTATAGGAAGAAGTTGGAGGTAAACGTGGAGAAGACGAAGGGGATGAGGTTTAGAAAGGAATGGGGGAGAATGACGGAGGTAAAGTGGAGGTGGAAGGGAAAGAGAATTGAAGAGGTGAGAAAATTCTCCTATCTAGGATACAAGGTGCAGAGGAACGGGGGGCAAGATGCGCATGTAAGGGAAAGAGTAAGGAGGGCGGGGGCATTGGTAAGGCAGGTCTGGGGAATAGGGAAGAGAAGGCTTGCAGGGGATTGGGAGAGGCGATTATGGTTGTATGAGAGACTGATGGGGACGGTGATGGAGTATGGGGCGGAGATATGGGGGTGGATGGAGAGAAGAGAGGTGGATAAGATGGACAATAGGGGTATACTGGTGTACCCCGGGATATTTGATAAGGGAGGAGGTGAAAAAGGACAAATTTAGGCTAGGGGCTGGAAGAAGGGCGGTGAATTTTTAAAGGAAATTGGAGGAGGAGAGGGGTGGGGTGCTGGCAAAGGAAATGTTGGGAGGAAATGAAAAGGAGGATAGCGGAGGGAAAAGAGCTATCAGGCTGGGAGGAGGAGAGAAGGGAATTCTGGAAGGAGAGGGGAAGGGATATAAAGGAAATGGAGGAAGAGAGAAAAGCAGATGTAAGATGTGTTAGGAAGACGTGGAGACGAGGAAACGTGGGAACATGTGTTAGGAGAATGTAGAATCAAGGAGGATGGGGAGAGTTGGTGGGAGAGAATGAGGGAGGTGTTGGGACAAGGAGGGGCAGGTGAATGTGGTTGAGGGAGCTGGAAAGGAAAAGATGGAAAGAAAGGGCGGAAGAGGAAAGGGGAATAGGAGTGTGAATCTACAGAGGTGAATGTATGTATGTGGTGCCGGAAGCCCTTTGGCAGGGAATTAGCGCTCTCTCACTCTCATATAGGCAATCGAGATATTTAATTATTTTTAGTTGTAAAGATTTGTTATGTTTTTATTTGTTTATTATAGGATTAATAGTCTATATTAAGATGACTAGTATATAAGATAATTATAAGTTAGTTGTAAGACAGATCTAGCTAGACATAAGTTAGGTGTAAGTGTAGGCATAGGTGTGGAGATTGGAGGAATGTAGAGGTTGATTGTAAGAAGTTTGTAAGAGATTTGGATACGCTCCTCTGAAAAAGCGCCTTCAAACCCTAAGGGGAAGAATAAAGTATCTATCTAATAATAATAATAATAACAATAGATTCATCAACATTTATGATGAAATGTTGAAAAGTATTGAAAACACAACAGATTTACTTATTTTTAAATAATATAGGCAAAAAAAATTATATAACGTAATATTGATGGTCACTTTGATTAAATCGATAGTTTGGAATAATAATAAAAATTAGATTTGTTTCAAAAATTTTATAATACTTTTAAAATTAATAATAAATTTTAACAATTATTGAACATTAATTGAATATTATTAAAAGAATATAAATTTTTTTGTAATTATCGACTAATATCAATGATTTCATTGCTTCGGTTAAATCGAGCGTCTGTAATAATAATAAAAAAGCCTAATTAATGTTAATAATAAATACTTAAAAATCATATAATGACCATGCAATCAAATTTTATTTCCCGATGGAATTATAATCGATTTTTTGCGGATCGAAACGATTAAAAAATAAAGAAATAATAAAAAATAATTCTTCGTAATGATTTTCTGAAACCGTTAAAATAGTTTTTCCTCCCCTAAAATTTCAAAAAATGCACTCGCAACGGTTATTGTCACAAACGTAACACTTGCTTAACGAACTGTCTACTACGTATTGAAAAAACGACTTGTATATCCGTACTTCTTTGCACTCTTCCATTTTACTCGTCCGGAGGTTGCCTACAGACTATTCCTTTAAGTCAGAATCTACTAACAACTACGTTCGGTAAGGGATTAAAATGGCTACTTGAATGGTTCGTACGACTAAAAAGCAAAACAAGAAAAAAAAACAAATAAAAGTTACGAAACAGTTTTCAAACCCTTTTTCCAACGTATCGAAAATGAAGATGAAATGAAAAAACGGGGAGATGGTGAGTCGTTAATGAAAGAACAAAGTCGACTCAGGAATAATTGATTAAACTGTACGGACGGTGTTTTTGCATAAATCATTTCTCACCAACGTTCTCGTCGACGTAGGATATACCATTTTCATTTTCTTTCTTTATTTTTTTTTTTTTGGACTCTATACCCAAAGATAGTTTCTCTGTACCATTCTTGTGAATATTATTTCTCATGAAAAAGAAAAGACAAAAAAGAAACAAGAGAAGTTTACGACGAACTTTTACTGCAGGATAAAGAAAAAAGAGACAAAAAACAAAAGGTAGAAGTGTCCAAGTTGTAAAGCGGTTGAATGAAAGTATGGCTCGAGTTTTCTCATTATTAGTTCACTTTTAATCGATCGTTATAAAGTGTACAAAAAATGGTGAAGCAATAAGGGTTCTAACATCGTTAAAGTAGCTTGCTGAAAATAATAAAATAGAAAACTAAGTTCGATTATACGTAGAAAAATAAGTAAGAGTATTTTCAAATAAGAAAAATTATTATAAATTATTATATACAAACGACAAGGACCTTTGCTATCACTGAAGTGAATTTTATTTTATTACGGTTAAATAACATAACTCAAAAATTTTAATATATTCGAGAGATTGATTATGTTAAATATATATATCGATACACATTAAACATATACAATTAAATACTACGCTATGATACACACGTGATTGATACTAATTCTCAAACATTTATAATTTTCGATTAAATAACATGTGTTTTATATATTAGACGATATATACGACGATATATAAAACGATATATATATATATATATATATATATATATATATACATATATTAATTTTATATTTAAATAATTATTTAAATATAATTTTTAGAATGTCATCTTCTCCTTTTATATTTTGTACACACACACACACAATATATATTTACATATATATATATAGAATTAATTAGGTTTGAGCTAGGAAGATGTAAGGATAAATATAGGTTTATTAATGAAACATGAACAAAGGAACAAATACATCTTAATTCTTAGATCGTCTTTAAACTTCTCCTGACAAAATGTTCTCGTCTTTTTTAAACAAAACAAAATGTCAAAACGAGGAACTAATGCTCTTGCTCTAAAATAGAATATTAACTCAGAACGAAAAGAAAACGCTCACATAAAACTCTTGTTTTAGAATCTTCTTGAAACTTGTCAGATACCACATATATATATTGATTAAAATATAAAGTTTATAATAATTTAAATTAAATTTATCATTATCAAAAAATTGTCATTTAAGCATTTTCTTAGAGACTATCCAACTATATCACAAGGGTGATATCAATGATCTATATAAAATCTAGATCTATATAAAAAGGGAGTAGATTAGATATTATAAATTTATAAACTTGTATATCCTACAAAGTAGTAGTTACTTTTAACACTTTGCCGGCCGCTGTCACGCTGGCGTGTGATTTTTACTCTCCAACGTTTATCGGCTGCTATCACGTACGTGTGACTTATTTTAACCTGTGTGAATCACGCCGGCGGCAGCTTAACGGCGCTTCGATAAATGCGCGACCGGAGAAGTGTTAAGTATGATTGCAATTTTTTCTTTTTTTTTTTTTTTTTAGATCAATGGCAATATACTTTCTGGAACCTTTCTTTATTTTGAAATTAACTATCTCTATATGTAGGAAATAACAAAAATAATTTAGGTAGAAAAAATTGTAGGAAAAGATTGCAGGAACAACACACTGTTTTATACAATTATATATTTTATAACACTTGCTTCTTATACATGATTCTGCGTGCACAACGCGGAGAGGAGACTGAGACTAAAAAAGGAAACTAAAACAAAAGATTTAGACAAAAGACTAAAACAAAAGACTAATGCAACCAAAAAGAAAATCAACCTTTTAGTTAATAAGGTCAAAATAGACGGCGCAAGGATGCTGTTTTTACATCATTTTCAACAAAAATTAACCTTCAACCACGTTATAATACAGTTTTGGTCGGAAGTAGAAGGAGAGGGAAATAATAGGCGTTGCCAAATGGCGGCGTACAAGCGAATTTTGATTCATAACATTATAGCGTAACATTTATGCCATTTGTACGCGTTCCAGCTATCAACTCAAGGAAATACCATTCGCTATGAAGGACATATACAAATATGCCCTCGGAAAATGAATGCTCTAATACGAGTATAACTATCGAAATTATGTATACAAAATTTGAAGCGAATCGAATAATATTTGTAAAAGTTATGAAACATACATTGTAATATGTATTGAAATTGGATCACAAAAGTATTTGAACTCTTAGATATCAAGCGATCAAACAATATGTTTGTAAAGAAATTGTAAACATGTAACAGGTCCAACTAAATATTAAATAAAATAAAATACATATAATTAATACCGTTCAAATACTTTACGACCCTGTTTCAATACATCTTCGCAACGGATGCTTCATAACTTCTATAAATATTATTGGATTCACTTCCAATTTCCTATACATAATTTCGATAGTTGTGCCTTATAGTGATTGTAACATAACTGTCAAAACTTAAGTCTAGCATGCAAATTTTTATTATTTGAAGTTTTAATAGTGAGCGTTCGAATATTTTTGTGAGCTATTGTGTGTGTTTGTGTGTGTGTGTGTAGCTTCAAGAAATAAAAACGTTATTTATAAAAAACAGAGTAATTTCATGTGAAACGAGTAACTGTGTGTCAGAAAACTCGGTCTAATATTTTCTAAATATAGTTTAATTTTCAAATATTTGCTGTGATAGGATTAAGGATTATTAACAATTCTCAGGAATAGTATACTTTGTTTATTTTCAATAGAGGAATTAAGTGAGTTATTTGTAATATAAAAATTAAATACTTAGTCATTAAATTATAGTTGTTGTTATTGGTAATTATGATTGGTGTCAACATTTTTTGTATATGTTCTACTTTATTATTTGCTCCTATTTATACAAATATTTACGAATAGTTATATTATAAACACTAGCGTTTGTCTTCCGTTACATTTAACGGCAAGGACTATAGGATATGCATAGAATATCTACATAGATTATATTATATCTACATGATATATATAGGTTATTTATAAGTTATTTATCGGATTATATAGTTGGTAAATTTAATAAATCCAATGGGTAGTTTTTCTTTAGTCTTCTAGTTATTTCTTCGTAACAGCTTCTTGTGAACGGATTCGTATGGGTTTTCATTCTGATCTTGTGTGAGTTGAAAAGTCGTATTATTTCTTCTTGCACTCAAAGAACGTCAATGTCATATTAATATAGGTACAAAAATAATAGTTCAAAAATTTATAACAAAAATCCGAAATAACACCGGATAGTTTTTCGTTTGATATAGTACATATTATACGAACAAATTGATTGTATAATATTTATTCAATCTGTTTATACAAGCTGCATTTACTATTTGAAATGTAGAAGGTAATGTATTTCATATTAACATCAGTAATCATTAGTTAGCTGTACGACTTAATATCAACATGCCTCGAATATTCTTAGATAGTAAATATACCGAAACACATTTCAGTCACCCAAAAGCTAACCATTATTAAATTACGCTATAAATTACGCTACAAATTACGCTACGTAACATTGTACTATGAATAACTTACCTTCTTTTTTTTAATTAAACACAAAGAAAGAGTACTTTTCATGAGTTTTGTTGATAATTACCAGTGTTGCCAATAAAAAAATCTGAAAATCGGGCAATCCACTAGTCGTTAATTATTAAAAATAAAATATTTCAAAATCTTGTTTAAACCATTCTATGAAAGAATACGCTATGGCGTTTGTATAAATGATAAATAAAAAATGTGATACATTGTTCCTCTCAAATTCGACAGCCTCGGATAATATAAATATTACAATTTACGTAAAATTCTTGGAACGGACGTTTCTTCTTCGCTCTAACGTTCGTTGCACAATTGCTGGAAAGTTTAACCCTACTCAAAATAATTTCAAGTTGTGCATTTAGGGTGCGCTATTTAGGCACTTTTAACAGCTGTTATTTATACTAAATGAATAATTTTGACTCCAGATAAATACTGTATATTCTTTGAAACCTTGAGAATAATAATCAGTAGGTTTGAAAACGCATTTCCAATTTTAACATTATAAAAAATATTTATGAATCATCCAATGCGCAAAAATTGACTTTTTTCGTTAAAATCCATATATCTTTTTTAATTTTCAATATTTCAAAAAACATCAAGCGGCATAATCATCTCTTTTTTCTTTCTTTGAGAAAAAAATAAATACTCATATGGTCGTTACAATAAGTATAGTTATTTTGTAGAACGAACATACCTCATTTTGAGATGGAAGAAATTATTCCATCAATCTAATTATTTTTATTCTTTTTTTCATTCATTTAATTAAAATTACCATACATACTACCTCTTACCTCTACAAAGAGCTATAAAAGAACAAAATTATAATAAAAAAAATAATAAAATGTTTACTGGTAATCAATGCACTGAACGCATAAGTCAGTACTCTACATGAGGGATATTCAATTTTAGTTTTTCTGTCTTTCAAATGTGGACAAAGCATACATCAGTGTTACTTTTCATATACTATAACTTCAAAGAATTCACCTGCTCAGTATCAAGTTTAAGTATACTCTTAACTCTTAATCTTAAATCAATTCAAAGAAATGATATATTGAAACGCTCTAGTAAACAATCCTTACAAAGATGCATATAGAGTTATTTCCAACAAAATTGCGGGACAATTTCAAGATTTCTACCAGCATTTTTACATTTCCGTAATATTCTGACATTTATAGCAGTTACATCCAACATCCCGAAGAAAATTCTTATAGGTCAACGATTAATTTTTCTACTAACATTGAATGAATGAAGTAACTGATCAAAAGAGGACTCTTCCTTTATTTTCATTATAGTACTATATGTACAATAGCTTGCTTTTCATTCTCATTGATTGCATCGTTGTTATTATTATCTAAGATTATATTAGGTCATATGAAATGACGAATTTTAATTACATGTGAATATTAATTACACTGCTTCCGTTATATTTTCGTTTATTACATAAGTACATTAAAAGTCTTATGATCTATTGCTAAAGTGATATTTCGTCAAAAAAACTTCATTAGAATTGTTTATTTTAGTTATTTATTTTGAATTTTTTACAAGAATGAACTTTACTAATACACATGTAATTTTTGTATACGTGTTCGAACTTGACAATATAGCTGTGAAAACCAGACACAACATAAATCAAGCATTTTGGGAGGGCGCTGTAAACGGGAGAAAAGTGCAGCATTGCTTCGAAAAATTTCGTTTTGGAGATTTATCACTACAAAAGGAACATCATGGAAGACCCAAATGATTTGTGAATGATGTTTTGAAGTCATGGATGGAAATGAATTCAAATGGAACAACGAATGAACTTGTTCTCAAAATGAAGATTGACCATTCAACAATATTACGGCACCTTTCTGCAATTAGGAAGGTCAACAAAATTAATAAGTGGGTATTGCATGAATTGACTGAGCAATATAAGCTTAATCGGTTGAATTGCTATTAACCTAATCTCTTCGAGAGTTATTTTTTAATCCAATTGTCACTTATGACAAGAAATGGGTATTGTATGACAATAGAAAGAAATCTGCTTGATAGTTGACACCAATTCATGCTCCGAAATCATCACTTCGTTCACGAAAAATTGTAATAACAGTTTAGCGGAATGTGAGTAGGAAGATTTATTACTCATTCCTACGAACAAGGGAAACCATTACTACCATGAAATACTGCCAATACATTGATCAAATGCATTACAAATTAAAAATTATACTTCTATCACTAGTCAATCGACTACTCCATGAGAACACTCGACCGCATACGTCATAACAGACCATTGCAAAATTGATTTGTCTTAATGTATAAAATTTTACGACATCCACCGTATTCACCCAACCTATCTTCAAGATAGGACTATCATTTCTTTAAATACCTCGGACTTTTGTTATGCGATAAATACTTTGAAAATGAAGAAAATCTTGAAACTTCCATAGTAGATTTTATTGACTAAAAAACCTTTTCTTTAAGAATGGCATTTATACATTAAAACTCGTTGGGTAAAATATATCTGAGGTTTCATATAATGAAGCCTATTTTTATTTAATAAATATTTCTTTTAAATAAAGATATAACGTTTTTAATACTAATTTAAAAATCCAACATTTCATACACACCAATATTCGAGTAAGGACGAAGTAATGTAATGTTTTTCTAAACTCATTATTTAATTCGATCGTGAACGAGATCATTTGACGCTACCTTAGATTATTAACAATGTTCCAGACACCAGCGATTAATCCGTTGATCATCAGATCTGCAGGTACCAAGTTCGCTTTTAGTAACCCATCGCAAGATGAGTTCGCATTAATCCCATTAAAGCGCCTACCATAATTCCTATTAATCCGTACGTGTTATCGATCCATCCTCAAATAGGTTTTCGATACGTGGATATCACAAGGAATATTAAATTAATCAATATACACGATTTATTGTTTTATTCTACAAGGATTACATTACTACAAACCAATTCCAGGACGAAATATTCCTATCGGTATCTTGTCAGCATGCCTTTCTACCACATTCTTAGTGACTGATTTCGTATACACATTAGCATTTGGCCATCTTCCAAGTAAACTAAATCAAAAAATTGTGCGATTGTGTGATTATCAATCAACGTGCACCATTTATTCTTTTAATATTTTTTTATAAATAAATATGAAACGTACTTTGGTGTAATATCGTCGAGCAATTTTTCCTCCATAGAGTTGATCAAATCGATCAATTTGTCGGGAACCATCGGTGGATCATAAAACTTTTCTTCGATCTGATTGTAAAGACAATTAGCATAAGTCGTCGATACGTGTACGAAACTCTGAAATATCAAAGATAACAAACATTTACAATAACTAATCATTTTATTGAAAGATCTTGATGGTCATTAAAAAGTATACACAGGATAAGAATGGTACCTTCAGTTTCGGTATTTCTTTGGACAAATTTATTAAATCCCTCAGACTCTGAACTGTAATAGCTGTCGCAAATTTCATTTATCGTTGAATCTCACAGTCGCGGCGACATTAAAAACAATTGATACCTCGCGTTTAAGTGGAGCTCTATCGATTGTGGATATACCGAGATTCGACAAACTACAATCGTCCTTGATCGCGACTATGTGTTTTCGGAATGTTGGTTCCTTCTTCCTCAACCTGGAAAATAACTAGAAAACGCACGTTAACGGAATTGTAAATTCTTTTTGCTTCGCTTAAATAAGTGCCATAAAAAAAATAAATTACATTAAAAGACTATGTACATGTTCCAAGTACCTTAAAACCAATAATTTATTAATTAATTTCTTGTTTCTTCCATTTATCTCGAATAATTAAAATACTTCGTGAGAGATTGAACCATCAAAAAAAATTTTGGAGAGGTTTATTTCGTGTAATCAGAGATATCATATGATGCCAAATTTGTTTTTTATAAGTCGAATGACATGGAAAATTTCAAAGCCAAATTCATTTTTTTCTAATGAAACTATATATTCTTTTTTCACATTTGAATGGTTTATTTCTGAGACGAATTCAACGACTTTAGGTCATGTATTATTGTAAAATATTATATATGATATTATAAATTCATGAGATCCTAATAGTAAGGAGTACAAGCCAATATCACTAGTTCCTGACTATTTGACTGCATGCTGTAAATAAAAGACGAACTATTTATCACTTTTAATGATATATAACATTATCGAACTGAGTAAACAAAATTTATTTCGTATGAAATTCATTTATCTACAATATGCAGCCTATCAGCCTATCAACCTGTTACAATATAGTTCGTTAAAAACTCATAAACCTGGTATAATTTATAACATTTTATAATGACTAATAAGCTCATATGGCACGTCGTTGAATTCGTCTCAACAAATGTAATCCAAGTATTAAAAAACAGTTATATAGTTCGATTAAAAAAAATGAATTTGACTTAAAAATTTCCCCCACCGCTTGAAACATAAAAAAATCGACACTACATGATGTATCCCTTCATATTATACAACTCCGTACAAAAACTTGTGTTTTAAATTCGTCTCTCACGAGATATCAAAATTTTTCAAAATAAATGAGACATCCTGTTTATATTATTTAACAAACACAGAGAATCTTATAGTTAAAGGAGAATCAAAGAAAATATAGAAATAATGAACAACTTACCGAATCTTCCATAAGTTCTTACATCCATCCAAGGACATTTTTCCCTTTTTTCGAACATATCAAAATTTAAATGCATCTGATACCAGGACATCCTCTTAACAATTTTTTGATTAATAATTTCCCTATGAATCCAGTTCCACCAGTCAAAAATACACTTTCATCAGCGTAAAACTTTTGAATAGGTGTAAGCTTGTCGATTATTTCGACGGACGATTCCATAATTGATGTTCCAACAGCTGAATCTCTTTTCACAAGACCTACTTCTTGGCCATTCCCTCTTAACAGCGGTTTCATCCTTTCTAATCTTCCAAATCGATCTATAAACATAAACGTGAATTAGAAATTTGTTTTAATTCTATACTTGTTATAATTCTAAATTTTCTCTTTCAGACGAGTTTTTTCATTCGCTTCTGAGAATTAAACTGATAATTTTATAATCTTAACGTCAGAGCATAGATTCGAATGCGACGGAGCTCAAATGTTTTATGAAAAATTTAAAAATTGTACTTTAGATTATTATTCATACATTTTTTTATTTTAACGTGTTTGCTTCTTTTCTTTTATCTTCATATTCATGCAACCACACGACCACGATCACTTCCAATTATAAAATATACATATATTCATGACAAGCACGTGTATACGTATACCTATATACCACTTTTCTGATATGCAAACGTGCAAAAAGTAATAATGCGTTATAAAGAATGTTAAATACATTTGACAAAATATCCTTGAAATGACCTGCATCTTAATCATTTATTAAAATATATTTTCTTTTTAAATCTATTACGATTACGATCAGTAAAGTAATTTTTCATAGGAAAAATTTTTCGTCGTTTAGCTTGTCTTGAAATTTTTCGAACAAAATAAATTGACACAATGCGTTATGATGATAGAAGTGAAAGTCAACTATGAAATTGGTTCGTCGAAATTTATCCACAATAGATATGTATGTAAAATAAGATATAAAATAGATCTTACTTTACGTTCAGTAATAAAGCAACAAAACGGATATGTAATAATTGAATTTATTAAAATACTCTTATACACAAAACGATTAAAACACGAATACCTTTAACTCGTAATGTCTTGTAAAGTGATAACGCAAATCACAGTTTCCGTTTTCTCGATAGTTTTTATTCATAACGTAAAACTGTGCGGTTGAGTTGCCTTGAATTTACCATTATTTACTTATTATTTGCCAATCACTATCTTTTTATGCTTCATTTGGTATGCTTTCGAATAACCACATTGAAAATGAAACAATGTGAAAACAATTTTACATATTTATTATTCAAATTCTTTTACACAGATGTAGGCGTGATCATTGAAATTATCGGCAATATCAAAAGAGGTTGAAGCAAACCCAATGAAACAAAAAAAAAATAGGAATATAAATAAAATATAGAAAATAAAAAAAAATAGATAAAAGGAAAAATTTTCAGCTTGTTTTCGTATTAGACGCATTTGGATTGACCAATAGTAAACTTCTTGCGCTTTCTCGCGTTAAACGTGTATATTTATCAGATATGTAAATGACTTCATCATATCGAATTTGATAAATTTACTGTTATTATCTCTATCAAGTATTATTTTTAAATTTCATAATATATGACCATCCACATAGACTTGATTTTAATTTACCCCTTGAAATTCCAAAAGATAAATATTCATTCGCAACATACGTAAATAACGCATATTTCAAATTTTAGTAAGCGACAAATTTCGTGAGAATAGAAAAGCAAGCCTACGAAACATCCGACATACATATGTTGATATATATTATTGATAAAGCAGCAGTTTGATTAATTGAAATTATATGAACACTGTGTAGAAGTAGCTACCATATTAAATTCGTATTTGATATTTTAAGTTTATTATTTACCCGTTTACTACGATAAAGCGTACGTTTGTATACGCTAACAATAACAGTTGTCATTCAATCATTTGCAGTCTTCTAAAGAAAAAGTAAATATTCCTATTGAGTTTTCAATTCGTCTCGAGACACTATTTAAACTTTAAACTCTGGATTAGTTTAACTCCTTATTGAGTCATTTTAAAATTATATTTGTTAAGCTGAGATTACGTATTTAAAATGAGATTACTTTTTGTTATTTGTTTATATGTTCCACATTTTTTTATGGAAATGTTTTCGTATAATAACTTAATAACTTCCTATTGGATAGATTGATACGTTTTCTTTGAAACATATTAATGCAGCTTATCAATTCAAAAATATTCATCAAAGTCTATAGGTAGTGGTAAAGAAAAAAAATATAGAGTAAAGTTAATTAAGAAAACTAATAATAACCTAAAGATGATGAAAAAAATTCATTGTCGAAATTTGAACAAGATGAAGAATAAATTCAATGACTAAATTATATGAAATTTTCACATAAAATGTACCAAAGATATTCTGATCGCGTGAGAAAGTTACGGAAGATTCATATTCAGATGAAAATTTTCCGGATTTAGAAATTTCTGAATATTTTTTCAGTTATGGGGAGCAGTACAGTTGTATATCGAAACAAGACTACTAGATTGAATATGTTAAATGTGATAAATGGTTTCAACATTTTTACATTTATGTGATCCTCGTAAAGTAATTATAATTTTTTTTCTTGCTACGTTTGAAATATTTTTTTATACCCTGCATGGGAAACAATTTCTTTTTTCTTTTCTTACAAAAATATAGGATTATTTTTTACTTTTATCTTCCTATTACAATTTTTCACGTATCTTTTACGGCTTTCGATATGAATTAAATTTATCATTTATTGAAGCTTTAAAAGAAATAGGCCATTACTCTTAGAATTTATCTGATACAATATTTAATTATATATATATTTATTCTTATTATTATTATTATTGTAGTAATAATAGTAATAATAATAATAATATAAAGGCGAATACTCCTATAGCGAAAACCATAATAAAAAAAAAATACACCGTTGATAGTTCCAACTTAAGAATAATATGGAGACGAATAGCTGAAGATATATTTCCTCATGTTTACCATAAATCCCTTCAAAAAATCAAAGTATCAATTTATGCAAGAAAAGTAGCCAATCCTCCATTTGACACAAATTAAACTTACATCGCGCATATATGAAAATCAATAATTATTTTTTCTCCTTCATCAAAAATTTCAAATGACGTTGCTATAAAAAAATTATTTTTTTTTAAATTATCTTATATATATTATATAAGTTCACTCGAGTTTATACCAATAATGTTTTCTAACATGATCGTTGATCGATTTTAATGAATAAGATCGCATTTTAAAAACGGAAGTTTAAACGATGAGATGACTATTCCAAATTTTTCAAAAAACTCTACTTTTATGCATGATGCAGATCTATTTTGATCTGACCATCAAAAAAATGTTACACCAGTTACATTTTGATGTAACCATTATAACTCAAAAATGGTTACAATGGAAAATAATACACCATTCCTCTACACGATTCTTCTTTCTCTTGTTTAATGATAATTTTTTTTTTATTTTTAAAAATTTAAATTTTGATGATGTGAGTGTCCATTATAAAATCGATCAAAAATTACACCAGGACTAATGGTTGAAATAAATCATTATAAAAACAAGGTTAATTAACAGTCTTAACAAAATAAACAAGAAATGTGCAGTAAAAGCAAAATTAATTGGCAGAAGAGTCTGCATAGTAAAAACCTACATTAAATTTGTACACATAACAATAACCCTCAGCCTTCCGTCTTCAAACATTATTCAATATATAAAAAAAAAGTAAAGAAATAAGCAATAAAAAATCAACACCGCTCACGTTATGCATTCATTATTTTTTTTTTTTTCAAATCTTACGCCAAATTTTACGATAGTTTTTTTCTATTCTTGATCTATCATCTCCCAATTCAATTAAGAAACATTACATCATTTAGATAATAATCCTGATTATTACTTCAATAAATTTCAAATCGATACAATTAAACAGTCGAACGTTTATTTAATGGTAAAATAAAAAAAAAAAGAAACAGTGGCGTATAATGCGAAGAAAGAAAAGTTTACTTAATACATTTAATTGAGAACACGATCTTTTTACAGTAATGTCATTTATATATTATAATATATAATATTGAATATATAATCTTGAATATAATATATAATTTTGAACATCCATTTAAAAAATGCGATTCTATGCTTTTTTTGTACTTGATCCCCTATCAAATGTTAAATATATAGTTTATATTTGTATTGTGTTTAACGGTACTTTCAAATTAATGTAATAAAATTATAATAAAATATTTTATAAAATAAAATTTTTGCAAATAAATTTTTATAGAAAAATATAATATTTTATAAAATAATATAATAAAAAGGATATAAAACATAAACGAAAAATATTGGTCATTTCTCTCGTTCTGACCATTATTTTCGCGTAATATCACGAGTAATCGTAAATATAATCGTTAATAATAGCAATATTTGTTTTTTGTTTTAATATACACACAAATTTTACTCTCCTTCACAGATATTTTCCATTTTGCAGAATTGAAATTGAGTATATGCATTAAAACTATTATTAATGTATGCTAACAAGTTATGTAAAGTTAACGTACTTTCCTTTCGTACTCATAAGTATATGTGTTGCCCGAACGGTGTTCACTTTTACACTAAACTATAAAATCATCAGGTAAAAGCAACTTAATATTGTTCATTTTTAAGTAGTTAGTAGGTAACTGTAAACAAAAAATGCAAATTTGTTTATAATGATGAAAATGATAAGGAATTTACAAGTACTTCGACAGAAGAACTCGCCAATAATAACTTCGATGTATTTATGTATTAACCTGGCGCATAATTATTACATTATTAATTTCATGCTAATTTTCATTGCCTTCCAATAAATGTCGAAGAACACATCGTCTAATAGTGATATTATTCTCAAAAAATATTTGCTTTTACATGATTTACGATTTAAATTCATGGAGGAAATATTTATATATAGGTATATAAAATATGTATTTTATAATAAAATATGTATTAAAAATATATATTTAAAAATATGGCGGGATATCTTTTTATGAGTAATAAGTTAATTGATAAGAGAAAAAATATCCGATCAAATCTTTATAGATAAAAAATTCCAACAATTGTAACTTTAGCTCTCCCCCTGTTATAAAAAGCCGGAAAACAGGTTTCAATGTTTGATGTAAAATCTCGAAAATTCGATAAATAAATATTAGAAAGTGATAATTAATGATAGACGGATAGTGAACGTAAAATGCAAGAAAGAAGATACCTTCATTGTTTTATTTGTTGATACATTTCAACTTGTTGATACATATTAACATTTATGTGTTGATACATTTTAACTTGTAGATACATTTCAATGAAATTCTTTAAGAGATATGTTTGAAAATAAATATCGTTAAAAACAAAATCCTTCATAAAAAGAAAAAGAACTATTCACGATCTCTGGTTGCTAATTTCCTTGTCAGTTCATTCAATTTTTCATTCAAAAACTTTCATTCGATAATTACATATTTAACCACGTGCGCTGGCAATTATTACATAGATGCGCGTGACAGAACACTACACTATGACTCTCCGTGAGGAGTCACTTGAAACGAGAAGACTGTAGAGTCTTGCACACAAAATTTTACACAGATACGTCCTACTAGTATATATAGTCCCAAAATTTGTGAGCATATTCTGCTTTTATTTTCAGTGTCTTTTCATATCCATTCCTTATATATAAGATTAATTTCACTATTCTCATTTCTACTTTCTTCCTCGTCATCAGATTTGATTCTGCATCCCTTTCATAGTGGAAAAAACAATTTCATCGCAATCAATGGCTATTACTATCTTCACTATCTATTGTAATTAGTCGTTTTTCTTTTTTATTTGTCAAAATAATTTCATTAAGTTCACTATCGTTCTCCATTTTACAATATGGGTTGAAATTACTAATATAAAATAAATGCATTATTTGATTTGACTAGCATATAAGAAAATGTATTGTAAATTGCAAGAATTTTGAACTACGTATATCTGTATGAGAAATTATATCGATAAATCCACGTCACGCGGTGCATTACAAAATTCTACTTCGACGATGATCTCAGCCGACGTGCCACACGTCATTTTTATTTCTATGACAATTACCTACCGACGTGTACGACACGTGTGTTGACAATTTTTGAGACAAAAACATCTCGACGTGCATGGCACGTCTTTCCAGCGCAAGTGGTTTGATAAAACCTTAAATCCAAAAAAAAATATTGCTTGCATCAACTTTTTCTCTAAAAAATAAGATAGAGAAATTTACTTCAGTTGTTCATCCACAAACACAACATAACCGTATCGATGATAAGTGCTGGTAGTAAATGTAGGAAGTATACGGACCAGCCGATATTTTCTATACAGAAAATTATGGTAATAATTGCATCTTTAGTCGGTACTAATGATCCACAATTGTAAATCATAGTATCTTCGTTGGATCTGAAAAATTATGCATATCAATACGAAATAATTAAATTTTATCTAAACTTTATTTTATCTGATCGAAAATATTCAGAATAAACTAAATAATTTGACGCTACCCTCGATTATTTGCAATGTATCAGTCATTAGTGATTAGTAGTTTGGTTGTCAGATCTCCAGATATTAACTTCACTTTTATCAATCCATCATGATTAATCCCACTCCAGCACCTGCTGTAATTCCTATTAGCCCGTACATATTATAAATTCATCCTCAAATAGATTCTCAATATTATTAGGAATATTATATTAATCCTTCCGCTACCACGGGCGACTATAGTCGCTCACCATAAAATTTTCCTCATATATCATGATCGACCAAAATTGTTTACATTCAAAATCCTTCATACATACCAAAGACAACTAAAGCCACGAATGATTAAATTCATAAAAATCAGTGAAAAAAAATCAAATCAAATAGAAGAAATTTAAATAAGCTAATAAAGTTTGTGCAAGAGAACAAAATTTCCTGATTGGTTGAATTATATCAATCGTGATCTATAGTCATTATGGTTCTAAAAGAACTATCTGATAGCCAAACTAGTGATAACGAAACAATTAATTAACATTATATTTATTATTTTGTACTACAAGGATCAAATTACTATGAATCAGTCCGTGGACGAGACATTTCAATGATTTGTCTGTACATCTACATAAGTATTTAACCATATTGCAAGTAATACAAAATCAGAAATATGAGTTTATTTTTAATTAACAGAAATAAAATCCTCTCTTTTAATCCACTTTTCATAAGTACTACTAAATACTGTGTGTAAAAAAGAAGAAAGACAAAAAGACACGTGGAGATAAACTTACTACGGTGTAACATTGTTGAGCAATTACTTGTCATACAGACCATCAAATCGGTCAAGTTGTCAGTATCCATCGATAAATCGTCCTACATGATAAAACTTCTCCTAGACTGGCGAATACATTTGGAGAAAGGACGAAACTCTGAAATATCAAAAATAATAAACATTTCTTGGTCATATATTTTATTGAAAGATTCTGACAGTCGGTAATATGTATAGTGTGACGAAGTAATTCTGTTACAAAGATCTTTGTTATTTTTATTGATACAAGAAAATGTCGAAGGAATAAATTTTTGACTAAGCTACCTATTATCATAAGAATCAATTTTTTCATGTTTTTTTTTTCATCATTACATTATAAATTAATTTTTTTTTTCTTTAATAGGTCTAGACATTTTCATTAACGCAACGTGATAGTTGAAATCAATGCGAATCGAACTTTATTAAGTTTATTACTATTTAAAATGACTTCCGCATAATCTTAAGTTAAAAGCTTTCATAAAAGTTGAATCGTTAAAAGACATTTCCAGGCCTAAAAAAATATCGAATGTGGTTTCAACGGGACGAATTTCAAGCTCACAATGCATCACTATCAAGTATGAAACCAAAAAAAATTTCTGCAGCTCTGAGTTGGCCGTAAGGAAGACATCTGATGTCCTGCAGTTCACTAAATCTAACAAATTAGATTTTTTTCAATTTATTGAATTTAAAGAACATTATTTTGCGCAATTATCAAAATGAATTTTCCTTCATTAATCTTTCTATCATTGTTATTTCATTATTAGTATAAATCATTTAAATTTTATGATTTCTTTTTTGCTCAGTCATGTGAAGATTATAACAGTATGAGTCATTTCATTCGTCTTTAACTAAACCGTCATATCACGATGAGGAAAATAATGTATATCCATTTAAAGAAAAAACTTAGATCACCTTAAAATCTCGAAAAAGTGCCTAGAAACAAATTCATTCACATAATAACGTGTGTGTGTCCTTTCAAACAAAAAATTCGTTCCTTTCAGTATTTCTTCGTATCATTATAAATAACGAAGACATTGTTTTGTAGAAGAGTTACTGAGACACATATATACAAAAACAAATGTCAAACCTTCAAACTTTGAACGTTAATAACACCGATTTCATTGTCACGTTGAAACTTTAAATCGCAGCCACATAAAACAATGTAGATGTTGTTTATTCAGTATATTACAATCGCCCTTGATCGTGATTATGCGATGTCGAAATTTTGTTTGTCCATTCGTCATCATATAGAATAACTGAAAAGCACATATTGAAAGAGTTATAAATTTTTCCTGTATATTATATACTACTATATAAAGAATGTCCCACACAACTGGAATAGGCTATATATCCTAAATCGTTGAAAATTGAAAAAATGTTATAGATCAGAGTTAAATGACATCAAGCGATGTGCAATATGCAAATAATATTGTGAAATTTTGTGCATTGGTGCATCAAAAAAAAATGCAACTGTACTTTCCGATGGAAACCTATATTTTCGACTGTACTAATTGATTAAATAATATTATAAGTATATACTATTATACACACTATTATAAGTATACTATATATACTCATAAATACAAAAAATATATTATATAATATACTTTACTCGTGACCTTTTGAATTTATGAAGATCAAAATAGTTTTTTTTTTCCATTTAATTCCTTCATTCATTTCTTCAAAATATTTAAGGGTATTATTAAGTTGATACATATAAAATATTAAATTTTAATGATATGTGAATGCTTTGTTTTTGTTTATGACATGACCTCTTTAGAAGTCTTATTGTCTATTGCTAAAGTGATATTTCGTCAAAAAAAATTTCAATAGAATTGTTTAATTTTGTTATTTATCTTAAATATTATACAAAAATGAACTCTGCTGATGCACATGTAATTTTTTTATATATGTCCACACTTAGCAATGTAGTTGCGGAAACCAAACACAACATAAATCAAGCATTTGAGAGCACTGTAAATGAGAGAGAAGTGCAGCATTGCTTCGAAAAATTTCGTTTTGGAGATTTATCACTACAAAAGGAACAGCATGGAAGACCCAAGTGGTTTGTGAATGATGTTTCGAAGTCATGGATGAAAATGAATTCAAATGGAACAACAAATGAACTTTTCGTCAGAATGAAGGTGGGCCATTCAACAATATTGCAGCATCTCTCCGCTATTAAGGTCAAAAAAATTGATAAGTAGGTACCGCACGAATTGACTAAGAGATATAAGCTTAATCAGTTGAATTTTTTGATTGAATTATAAGTGATAGTGAGCATGTGAGTAGCCACAGGTTTAAGAATTAAGGAAGACTGATAATGCCGCGATAGGATACCAAGAGTCAGTTCTAACAAAAACTTACTTTTTAGTAGAAAAAGCAGCTAAAATCTTCTGCTACTGTAATGTTTACCTTCTTCTGTACTGTGCAAGCGAATTAAAGATCACATCTTTTTAGACATTTTTCAACCATATAACTTTGCCTTGTTGACTGCTTCATATCCTTAGCTATGACTGTTATATTCCACTCCAAGCGTGTCTGAGAAACTTTCAATTTACCAGCATTACCATCATTAAATGTAATGGCAGCATCATATTTACCAAGCTTTGATATATAAGATTCTGACATACATCTTTTGAATTTCTTGTCAGTAGGACGCAATTGAATAATTTATTTTATTTAATGTTCCCTCCACGAGACAATTCTTCGATAGTAATTTCTGTAAACATTAACATATAGTTCTTACCAGTGAACCAATATAAAGTTCCAGCTGTTTTATATTTAAGCAGTTTTATATTTAAATCAATCGTCTGAACAAAAGTTGTGAAATGTCTTATAATATTTTATAGAAAAATGTTGACCAATATATTATCTACATTATGTTCATTGCTTCTTAAAGCCTGGCGATAATATTCTAATAGCTGATTAATCAAAAAAATTTTCGACATCTTCCATGATATTTATTTTGTTTCTTGCTACAACTTGTAAACTCATTGAACATTATAATTGAGTATACTCAAATCTACCATTATATTAATATCTCTTTTATACAAACATGTCTTATTTGAATATACGTCGTCACACTTCACTTCATTTTTAAAGTAACTTTTAGGTGTAGAAGTCTGTGAACCTGATATATAGGATGAACTTTCAATCCTAACCTCACTCGCAACTTTTGATACAAAAGGATAATTCTGTAGTACCGATTCTCATTGCCTTTTACTGTTTTAAACATTCTTATAGCTCGTATCATAGTCAAATGTAATAATTAACAAACAAGATTAATGCACTAGAACAACAAGAGAAAGAATTAAAAAATTATCACATTTATGCGACAAAATTGATTGTAGACAGGAAACACATACAGTCAATGAATTACAAAAATAACAATTCCAAAAATACTATTTTCTTAATAAAGTACAATCAAAATCACACATTCATTTTTCACGTCACTACATAATTTTTTTTACACGATATAAGTGGTCGATAAAAATTTACTAATATAGGATAAGTATACATTTGTTCGATAATTTTTTACGAAAATAATATTTTATATAATATGAGTACTTATACATCATAATCCAAACGTTAATGTTATTCAAGTATACTTTGTTTTATCAAACTTCATCTCTTTTTCAAAGTATGTAACAGGGCATTAAAGCGCCATGAATCGATACGCCGTCAACAGAGAGCGCTGATACTCACATCATGAGGGTAACTTATCATATGTCAGTGAAGCGACCAATGAGAGCGTACCATACGACACGTAACAGCTCGAGAGACAAAAGAAGTTTGCCGAAAGTTACACAATCCGTGTTTTATAAGTGAAAAAAAGGACGTGAAAAGGCATGTTACTTACAATGACTTACAATTAACTGTCAAATTCGAAAGACATGATATACAACGTAAATTATAAAAAGTCATTAAATACAATATTGTAACTCGCTAATATCAAACTATTATATATAATTATTATTATTATTATTATTATTATTATTTAGTACTCAACCAAAATGTGATAACAATGAAAGCAATCATCCCTATGAAGAGAAACTTGACAGAATTTACAAATAAATGTCTCGCTTAATTTATTATACGCAGCATATACTCGACATCGATATTTGTCTTACAATAAAACAATTATACGATCTCAATAATTCAATTTTAAATGAACTCTGGTAAAACATATGACCGTTACAAACATTTGATTGTCGTAATAATCGTTATATAATTTAATCTTGAACAACTGCTCGAGTAATGAGATCTTGCAATCGAACTGAATAATTAAAACATTCGGACAACTTTTGTGAAGGTAGAAAGTAAAAACAAAAAAAAGAAAGAAGATAAAACAAGGAAAATGCAAGTAACGTATTTTCTCATGACCGGCAAAAAATATGATAATTGTTGATGATTTAACACATTAAATGAATCTATCGATCTTCTGCATGCGTTATTAACAGTCAGTCTACCTTACTCTTGAAATATTATCTAATAAAAGCAGAAATAACGTAGGCGTGACGTATTAATTTTTTTTGTAATGTCTTTGTTTCCATCTATCGTTTTATCGTCGTCGAAATCTATTTAGATTATGTGAACAATAAGCAAGCTCGATAAATTTCAAATCAACTCCATTACAAACGGTCGGATATTTTTAATAGTTAATTAAAACAAGAAAAAAAGAAAAGAATGTGACGGATGATGAGAAGAAGAAAAAGCTTCTATAATAAAGCTTCTATAATAAAGCTTTCATAATCTGATTGAGCTCATGTATTTTGTAAAGTAATGTCATTTAGATTTATATACATAGACATTTGTTAATTTTGAATATTCGTATCAAGTGCAAATCATAATTGCATGCAATGTGGAAATACTTTCGAAAGAGCGAAATTTTGCTTTCATTTTTTTGTTTGTTTTGTACTTGATCCCAATTGAAATGAGACTCTATATTTGACATTTGTATTGTATTTTAATGATACTTGTACCATTAAACAATATTTTAAGAAGAATATATACAAAGAAAATATGAAATAAATGAATGATCACGGTCATTTCTCACACGCTTGCCATTCTCATAAATCGCATATTAAACATCAAGTATAAAGATAATCGTTAATAATAACATTTTCATTTTAAAAAATATGATTAAGTCGCAATCATAGTAAACGTTATCGTATAGTAAGACTTATATATAAGACTTAATAATGGTGCTTGCGTGTATGTAAAAAAGAAAAAATAATGAAACAGCATACAAATGATATTTTCTCGCTGTATAATAATAATCGGATTATTTAATGCAAATTAAAATGACATAGAATTGTAGACTTCGAACGTTAATAGCTGTCGTTGATTTTATTTTCTCGTTGCTTCACAGTCGACTTCACAGTCGCAGCACACGGAAAATAACCGAGATCTCTCGTATAAGTGTAGCTCTATTAATTTTGGATATACCAAGATTTGGCAACTTACAATCGCCCTTGATCGCGATTATGCGATCAATACCGTTTATAGTGGTAACAAAGGATCTCAGTGATCTCAGTGGCAATTGAATCAGAGTGATATTATATGTGGAAATAATAATCGAACACAAGTAAACAACTCATTATTCGAATCTTCGATGAATTCCTTCATATGTCGAAACACGTTATTCACTTATTTTCGCAGATAAATGAACAGATAAATGAACCTGATGACGTGACTCTCAATGCACTGCAATGTTGGAAGATAAAAAAATTACAAAAACGCTAAAGCATGCTATAGAAATTGCCGAACAGCGATTTTATATTGTCTGTTATAATATAGATATTAAAAGTAAACTTATAAAAATATTAAATGAACAAGCATTGTCTACAGTACATTTTCACTGTACTGATGTGCACAATATTGTGCTTAACACTCTTGCATATTATTTTATTATGGAATGGTACAATTTAATAAATAAAATCTTGCAGGGAAAAATAAAATATGAATTAAAACATGATTATATGTATTTACAAGCACATAGAATGTCATCGAAATATTACAGAAAAAGAGGTCAGCTCAAAGTAACAAACAAATAATTATATAACACACACACATATATATATATATTAATAATATTACAAATATATTTAATAATAATAATATACAAATATTATATATATATATATATATATATATATATATATATATATAATAAGTTCTGGCGCTCACTGGCCCTTTTATCTATCTCATTCGCTCCTACAGCCGTTATCTCACTCTATTTATTAACACATTGAATAATATTAATTCCTTACCGAGTTAATAGAATTATCGAATTAATTTTAGAATTAGATGAAAAATGAGAAGAAAATGGAATGATCAAAATGGAGGAGTACGATGAAGAAATAAAGAAAACCTTTAAGTTTAATTTTACACTTACATTCACTTATATGAAAAATGTACTTATTTGGCAACATAAAAATGATGGAAATGCTGTTATAAATGGACGAACATGATGTGGCTATTGCAGAAATCGATTCGAAAGTTGGCGAATTCACAGAATATGACATACGAGTATTCTACGATGATGAATGTATAATATATTTGTAATCGGTGGAATAAGATTCACGAGGTAATTATTGATCAAGGATTGTTAAGAGGATATCACTTTAAAAGGTAGATTTATGTTTTGACACGTTCGAAAAAAAATAAAGGATTTGCTGTGTCTTTCGATCGTGAAAGTCGTTGTCCGTCTACTTCTATCAGCACGTACATTATTTTTTGCATCATTTCTAAACTCTTCTGAAAAACAACACGTAAACTTGAATGTACAAATCTTCTTTATTCTTCCACTGTACTCATTAATTTTGATCTTCCTTTTTTTCTCTTTCGTACGATTTGTTTTATTCATTTCTTAAATTAGACTGATAATTCTATCAACTCAACGTTAGAAACTCAAATTATTGATCATAAAATTATTGAGAAGATGCCACTGTATTAAATGAATTTATCTTTTGATATTTTCGAAAAAATGAAAGAACATGATTTTCCTTTTTAACGATTTCTCTATAAATTCTAATTATCCTATATATTCTGTTCTACGGATTATGCAAATATATGTACCTTGACGATAATGCAACATATAAATGGCATATTCTGGCAGCACGCCCACTTCATATAAAAATTACATCGTTTCTTGCATCATTCCCAAACCCATTTGCAAAACTAAACGTAAACTTCGATGCAGAATCAGTGTTCCTTTTATTTTCTCTCACATAATTTTTTTTAATGTCTATTTAATTTTAAATATCAGTCTAATTTTCTCTTAAATTAGACTAATGATATAATTAACTCAATATCATCGATTCATCGACGCTAACGCGATGAAATTATTGATCACGAAATTGCTGAGGATTCAATGGCATCAAGGTTGTTTCTTCTGATACATCTGAAAAAAATGAAGTACGTTCTTCGATACGTGGAGAAGATTGTTTACTTGATTCAATTCTGAGATCCTTTATTATTACTATAAATAGTATTTAATATTTAATATTTAGTATATATAAGAAGAAAACAATTGATAAAAATAAATTGAAAGAAGTCGGAATGTATTTCTAACAGATGTATGGATCAAAGTTGGATTGAATTAATTTAAAAAAGATCCATGATGTTTCTTTACTAAAGTAGGGAACAATTTTCTTTATCCTGGAGTTCACATCGATATCCAATAGTCATAGTTTTCAGGAAAGATATATGAACCAGATTAATAGAAAAATAGATACCGAATAAAATCCAAAACTATTCTAGAAATGCAGTTAAAACCAGAACAATGAAAAAAAATATACATCGACGAAAATCGATTGAAAAATTGTTAGAGTTATATAAAATGAAATAATGCAACGCAGTTACATCGCCTGTTGATATGAATATGTAAGTGTAAAAATATAATGAGACTGAACGATGTAATATTTGGATCGATCAAGAATTGAAAGAACAAGGACAAAAATGAGACATTATAATGTTAAGAGACGTAAATAACAAAAGGCTATAGAAAATTTGAGAAAATTGATAATTGTAGTGCTATACCTGTGTCTTCACTAGTAATTCATACAAAATAGTTAATTTTCCAAACGCTCTAACACTTCTTTACAGATGCGACTGTATGTCTGGTAATCTTTCTCCAGGCACGCTCTTGATATTATCATCGCACCATGTATATTGTGCGTCAATTCGACACTTAAATAGGCTGTTACCTAGTATCGGTAAGTAAGGAAGCTTGATGATATTAATGAATTGTAAAAATTACGAACTACAACAGAACGTCACCATGATAAGCGTACGAATTACCACCGCAAGATGTCACCATAGATATTATTATTTTCATTCTTTCACTCTTCTACTAACCAAAATAAAAATTTTTGAACAAATATATACGCGTAATTTATGTTCTGGCTGTAAAAATTATCATAGTTATCAATTAATTAATAAAGTTGTCGGTGACGCAAAATATCATTAAAATTAGAATCATTAAACGCAGTTTTGAAATATTATATCAAAATGAAGAATGGATCAACACGTCATAAATGGAAAAAAACATTTCAGGTATTATTATATTATTAATATTTTTAACAAAATTATGTTATTTAATACTATTTACTACTGTACAATTTAAATCGTTGTTTGAAAAAATATATGAGACAATCAATGTTTTTCTTTGTGTAGGTTGTAGAAGTAAAGAAAACAACGAAGAAGTGGAAATGTATTTTCATGAAAAGATATAAAAATGGAATTTCCTGAAACTAACATGATTATAGTAATTCTAAAATATAAATGTTATAAATATTATTATAGAAAAATCGTTACACTTTGGCAATTGCTCAATAAGAAACAATACATCATCGAACGTTTCTAAAATATATATAGTTAAAAATTAAATGAGAGCACATACAATTTCTTTTTAAGAAATTGCAAGATAGTAGACATTAATTTATTTACTTTAAAAGTTTAATGTCTGAAGATTTGATAGACCATGTTAATTTTATTCCTTTGTATAACAGACGTAACCTTATTCTAATATTTTAAAAAATGAATTCGTAAATCAAGATCTAATGTATATTCATATGCAACTAATACTCTTATATCACTGGAACATTTTATTTATACCAATTAAAAAGAAGTATTCAATTTCAGCAGCAAACTCCTCAGGAAAACTCGGAATTATCTGCAAATAAAAATAAGCTAACCTCTAAAAAAAATGAAAAAGAACACAAAGATGGTAATGATAATAATGAAAACATGGTTATGAAAATAATACTTTTATTGACAATGACAAAGAAGAGAGAATGAATATGAAATTAAATGATGAAAGTATTGTATATATTTAAAAGATAAAAATGAAACGATAGATGTATATTTGTTTAACATATGAAGACATATTGAACTTTTATAATATAAACCAAACTATAATTCAATAGATATCTAACATTAGAGAATTATGTTTATGCCAATCTGGCCGATACTTTTAAGATTTTTACTTAGGATATAATATCAATCAATCAAATTCGTCAACAACTGAAGAATTATCTGCCTTTTGGGTCGATTGACAAAGAAGATAACTTCTGTGACAAAGAAACAAATATGTAACGAAGAATATATGAAATTCTATGATTAAAGACAACGCAAACGCCATAGAAGATTTACAAAGCAGCAACAAAAATATATAAGCTTTAGGTAAAGTATAGTAATTAGTTTGGCAGAATGAATTAGAAGCTATATCATTTACATATACAGTTCTTTTTATTTTTCATACGATTACCATCAAATTTCCTTATACATATAATGAAGTTTTAATTGTAGTTGATGGGAGAACCAAAATTTACAACAAAGGAAGAAACTAAATAAGAAGGGAAAGCAAGATAACGTGAGGAGTAAAAAACACTGCAAGGAAATGCCTGAAAATGGATCGGTTATGAAGCTTTTCTATTATATCTTTCATGTATATATACATATATGAATCTTTTTTTTAATTTAATGGCATAGTACTGTCGATATTGAAAGCAATCATGTGAGATTAATTAAAAGACTTTAAACTAATTATATACTTAGAAATATTGAATGCAATTTTATATGAAAATATTTGTGTTGTAGGCTTAGAAAACATCTTCGGCTATATGCACCTGCACCCCTGTCTGACACAATTTTCCAAACTGAGATAAATACATGGTAGTAGTGTGATATCGCCACGTTTTGATATACTTCACACTTTTCCTCTGTGTTTCCGTTATGTTATTGTTTCTTTTAAAGGAAGTATTTTATCATTGAAGGAAAAGAAGAAATGTAATGTCTCGATTGATACGAGAAATGTTAACAACTGAAGAATTATTTGCTTTTTGGGTCAATTGACAAAGAAGATAATTTTTGTAATAAAGAAACAAATAAGTAATGAAGAATATATGAAATTCTATGGTCAAAGACAACAAAAATGCCATAGAAGAAAAATGAAGCAGCAAAAGATATATAAGCTGCAGGTAAACTATTGTAATTAGTTATCAGAGTCAACTACAAGCTATATAATCTATATTTACAGATCTTTTTATTTTTAATTTTACCAACATCTATATTTTCTTATATATTTAATGAATTTATTATTGTAGTTCGTGGAGAACCAGAATTTGCAATAAAGGAAGAAACTAAAAATTATGCAACAAAGGAAGAGAGTAAACAAGAAGAAAAAGTAAGATAGTGTGAGGAGTCAAATGACTACAAATAGAGTCCAAAGGAAGATCTGCTTTGAAGTCCTCTAATTATACGTTTCATGTATATATGCATATATCATCTTTTTTAAATTGAATGGTAAAGCACTGTCAGTAGTAAAAGCAATAATATCAGATTCATTAACACGTTCGTCGCCCAGCGTAATTCATTTGAGTTTCTCACGGGGCCCAAATGCGTCAGAACGTAAACAAAGCGATAAGCGAGAATACCAACGAATAGCAATTCGATTAGGCACATGCGTGGTCGGCGATCTAATGTTACTGAACCTTCGAATGATTACAAAGTATAAAGTATTTATTTCCTAAATGGGGAGAGCGACAAGTTCTTTGGAAAGAGGACTATGAGGGATTTCACTGCAGTTATCCCAGATCCTTCAATCAGTCGAGAAGCATACTTTTTTCTGACAAGCACATCAGTGATTTTTTATCCTCAAAATGTTCGTTACACGGCGTACAAGTATAATTGATAGTGAGGAGAGTAGTGCTGAAGAAGTAGAAAAATTCAATGGAATGAGTTCACCAATAAGCAACAATCATTTCCGTACACTGGGAGAAGTGGCCTTCTGTTGGATTTGCCATCTGACATTAGCCCAAGTGAAAAAGTGATAAGCCGTTTAGTCATAGAAACTAATAGATATGCAAAATAAAAATTGTTTCAACGTGGAATGATCGCTCACACTCGACTGAATAGATGGAAACCCATCACTTCCGAAGAAATTACATTTATCACATTGATGATTACTATTAACGAATTTGAATTTTGCAAACAAAGAAACTTTAGAACAGAATATTAAACTTGGAAGTTTTGCCACTTATATACATATTGACAGACAATTATCAAAAAATCTTTTAGCCAGGCCAAGATATAGTCGACGAGACAATGGTTCCTCGGAGGGGTTGATTAGTATTCAGGCAATGCATATCTACTAAATTGCATAGGTATGGCATCAAATTATTCAAACTGTGCTCAACCGAAGGATACACATGATCCGCGAAAATATATGCTGGATGAGACACCAGCGGAAAAAGGTAAGTTGGCATAGCCAAAGATGTCTGCATTGAACTTGCAGACAAATTGCTAAACGAAGGACATACTTTGTTAAAAACTTTTATACGAGGTACGCATTAGCATGCAAATTTTTTAATTTTAAGACATGTTGTTGGAAGTGTACGTTACAACCAAAAATTTATGCCAAATCTTGTTATGTCCTACCCATTGAAAAGAGATGATGATAGCACAAGAAGATTACAACGGTATTGTGGTACTAAAATGAAGAGATGTTTTTGAGTTTAAAATATTATCAACAAAACATGTACCCATTACAAAACCAAGCTGGGATTCCACTCATCGTGGTCGTTCTCCGAAAATGAAACCTTTGGCGATAATCGCATATAATAGAAAAACTGGCATCGACAGAAGCGACCAGATAGTGTCATATGCAACAACGAGACGGAAAAGCATCAAATGGTATAGCAAAGTAGCATTACATTTTCTCCTAGGAACAACCATAAATAATAAATACACATATCGTGTATCAAAAAGCTACAAACCAAAAAATTGAGATAAGAAAATTCCGGGAACTTCGTTAAAGAATTGTCGAACATCAGGAAGCGAGGAAAATGGTCAAAAAAAAATATAACATATTGCCCCAATTGTCCAAAATCACCACAAATATGTTTGGACTATTTTAATGAATACCATAATGCACTATAATATAATGCAATATTTTATCCTAAATATAAATTAATAAAAAGTATAGTATAATGTGCATATTTCTAATATTTTTATTTCGTATATTTTATATTTATATTTCAGTGTTTATTCCATTAAATTCCTTTGAAATTTCTTATATAACTTGAAATAGAAAAACGTCGCCCAAAAATGAGATTTTATTGAAAGTGACAGGTAATTTGTACATATTTTAATTTTTATTCAAATTAATTAATTTATTAAATTTTACTGTCAAATTCGATTTCGTATAAAAATAAAATTTTATAATCCTATTTTAATTCCAATATTTAAATGTAATTTGTATAAAATCTTAACAATACTATATTTTGACTTAAATTAGTTTTATAAAAAAAAATTTAATTTAATTTAACAAGTAAATATTAAAAACTAATACATAAATTAAAATTTTTTTGAATTTATCTGATTGTGTATTATTAATTACTATACTGATTCCTTTAATAAAAATACCGCCATATCTTGTAAATTTAATAATTTATCATTTAATCTCTTATTATATACCCTCAACTTATTATAATAGAGTATATAATCCTAGATTTAGAACAGTACAAAGAGAAGCCTACTTTCAGGCGCAATGTTTAATATTTATATAGGGATTATGTAGAAAAAATTTTAATATTATTTGTATTAATATTATTACACTATGCGAATCATATCTTATACTTAAAAAACAATAAAAATTTCGGATATAAAGCAACAATTAAGAGTTTGTGTCAATGAAATAACAAAATTTTAATATATATATTAAATACATAAAAGGGTTAAATTTCGAAATTTTTTGTACTTATTAGTTTCAAACCTACGTAATTATATTGAACTTAACGAATGAAATCTTCATAAAAGTCAAGAAATTGTTGAACTTTCTATTAATTGTAAGTGACAGTCCAAGAAATTACTAAAGAATTGTTTATATATTGTTGGATGGCGATAATCTTATAACATTAATACTAAAAAGGTTGTAATATTATCACACACGCAGTTGTAACATTTCAGTTTTACGTATTATAAAGGCTTAACCATTGATTGTCTGAAACAATATATTATTTGTGTCTTCAAACATAATTAAAATAAACTTCAATCTAATCGTTTCACAGTATTGTAATTTACTCACCAAAAGATAATAAATAATATTGAGTAACCGCAATTACGAAAACACATCTATTATATAATCATATGTATAAAAATAACAAACTACAATAATATAATTACGTCAGGATAAGAAATTGATTACAAGCAATCGTTAAATCTACAATTCCATTATAACATATACAATTCATAATATAAATTATAACATATACGATCCATTAATATTCATTAAAACTTAAATATCAAACATTAAACACTTTTTCCTCGACTCCAGCTGTTAAGATGAAGAAATAAAAAATGGGAAGAAAAACAAAATTGTATCACAGTTCGATTCAAAAAATATTCTACTTTATTTAAAATCTATTATTTACTCTTTCGAAAAGACTAGACTCAGTTTTCTTTCCTTTTACGAATTCTTAATTACAAAGCTGTTTAATAAATAACGAAATATCTATAAATAGTCAAATAAAAACATCTGTCCGAACTTTTCGAAACAAATTCCTCAAAATCATATTGTTAATCTCTTCAACGCGTGGCGTTGGTTATCTTGTTTTTTTTATACATAAACGGAAAGTTAAAAGAGTATGTAAACTATAGCCATCGTGATTATAAGAAATACACAAGCGATAATAAGTTTCAATACTTGATGCATTCAATAAAGCCTTAAAAATTCGAAAAATAATTATCATTTGAAAGTCATTGTCAATGATGTTGAAAATGATGTAAAAACAGCATCCTTGCGCCATCTATTTTAACCTTATTAACTAAAAGGTTGATTTTCTTATTAGTCTTTAGTCTTAACCCTTTCTCTACGAGCGTCGCCTATAGGCGACATCCGCGCGACGACCTGTGTGTACGAGTGTCGCCTATAGACGACGTCAGTTTGATACCACTTGACCATGAGCGCCGCGATGTTTTTATCTTTAGGCATACTGCACATCGATGGCATTTGTCTCATTCTCTGGTTGATTCGTATTTGTTTAAAACAAGTGAAATATTAGCATGTAATTTTGTTGGAGCAATCGGGCAAGAATCACGTTCCAGTCTCGTTCAAGCTGTCAGTGGCTAATATTCAACCGTCCTGAAGTAATCTAAGTATAGGTATATTTTGAAACCGAAATATATATATTTGAAAATATATATATCTGTACGTCGAAACAAGTTTTTTCTTTATTCTATTCGGGAATAAACTGTTTATATTGTACAAAAGTACAATACAAGTTCCTTGAATCATTAAAAGAAATTGGA
Source organism: Dolichovespula media (assembly GCA_911387685.1). NCBI lineage: Eukaryota > Metazoa > Arthropoda > Insecta > Hymenoptera > Vespidae > Dolichovespula > Dolichovespula media. The sequence goes on from OU426854.1 coordinate 791,273, forward strand.
TAGCAGCTGTTAGCTAAGTTTCCAAGGTTTGCAACATTTATTTGAAAATTTTACTTGGGGCTTTGTTTAGTTTATTTTATAAGATCTTTTTGTACCTCCCTTATTAGAATGGCACAAAGACGGTCGAAAAGAATTAGATCCTGTAATGGCTTAATTGATTCAAACAGTGACTCAGATAATGAAAATGAAATTAATGTAATACCACACAGAAATAGAAGAGCTATATGTAGTACTTCCGAATCAGAAATACATAATTTTACGGTAGCGAATTCAGGAATTAAAAGAAATATTAATAGATCTGAGAAAATCTTAGATTATTTTCAATTTTTTGTTTCTAAAGAGCTCGTAGAGTTAATTGTAAGGGAATCTAATCAATATTGGTCTCGAAAGAATAATAATAACGTAAATATGTCAGATGGAACAGTATTAGCCGAATTATATTGTTTCTTTGCTGTGACATTATTGATGACCCGCAACAAGAAGTTATCATTAGCAGAATATTGGAGTAAAGATAAACTTCTGTGTAGCGATATTTTTGGAGAAATAATGACGAGAGACCGTTATTTTAAATTACTACAAATGCTACATTTCACCGATGATGTTGACCAAACTAATGATCGTTTATACAAAATATGAAACGTCGTTGAAATATTACGGAAAGCATTTAATGAATCATTTCAGCCTTATCAACGGGTATGCATTGACGAAAGTCTGCTTCTGTATAAAGGACGGCTTTCTTTTAAGCAATACATACCATCAAAGAGAAACAGATTTGGTATAAAATCGTTTATTCTGGCGAATTGTGAGACAGGATTCGTGCAAGATTTAATTGTGTATGCCGGATCATCTACCATGGTGGATACTGAAAATCGAGACATCGGAAAATCTGGAGCAATAGTGGAAACCCTTATGAATTCGCATCTGGGAAAGGGCCATACCCTTTATGTAGATAATTGGTATGCGAGTCCCGCTTTATTTAAGTTTTTACATAATAATGGCACAAATGCATGCGGGACTGTAATGAAAAGGAGAAAGGGAATGCCCAAAATTGACAAACGATTGAAAAGGGGAGAGGCTGCATTTAGATCATCTGATAATTTATTAGCTTTAAAGTGGATGGATAAGAGAGAGGTGTACATGCTTTCTACAATGCATACAGCAGAATTTAAGACGGTAATTAGGCACGGAGGAGAAAGAGTTATCCAGAAACCTGTATGCGTGTTAGACTATAATAATTCAATGGGTGCAGTGGATAAAGATGATATGGTCATAAGCACTGTGAACTCGACCCGGAAATCTTTGAAGTGGTACTGGAAATTCTTCTTTCATTTGATAGACATTTGCGTCTGGAACGCTTATTGTCTGTACAAGCATAAGATGAAACGACCAATATCTATGGCAAAATTTCAATTGCAATTAATTAGGGAAATACTAGGGAAGTACCATCATAGTAGAAATTATCGACATCGAGCGTCGAATAATCATCCACTGAGATTAATAGAACGACATTTTCCGTCGGCTTATAAATCGGTAGGGAAAAAACCAAGGAGAAGGTGTGTTGTTTGCCATGCGAACGACAGAAGACGCGAAACTGCGTATGAATGTAAAAATTGTAATGTGGGATTGTGTGTTGACCCTTGTTTCAAGATTTATCACACTGAATTAAATTATTGAAAATTTTAATTTGATATTGTAAAGTGTAATTTTGAATTCTTAAATATATTTTTATTGATATAATAATTGGAAAACCTTAAAATATGTTGTTGTGTAAAATTTAAAGAATCGTACGATCCGGAGAATGACAAGTCTGCACAGAAAGATATGCGTCCGAACATCAGTTTACCTAAGTACAACATGCATACTTTCCGGCGCAGTGGTCCGTTCAGTGGCGCTACTTCGGCGGCACGCGGGCCCATACAGCGGTGACGCTCCTACGGAAGATACTGCTGTAGCGAAAGGGTTAATCTTTTGTCTTAGTTTCCTTTTTTTAGTCTCAGTCTTCTCGCCGCGTTGTGCATCCAGAGGCATGTATAAGAAGCAAATGTTATAAAATATATAATTGTATAAAACAATGTGTTGTTCCTGCAGCCTTTTCCTACAAATGATAGATGAAGAATGAAAGGAAAAGAAAGAAAAGAAGATATCTTCGCCATTTTATATGAGCTCGTGGAATTGTTTCAATGGGATCTTTTAAGATGTATATTCTGATTCCTAGAAAATCCGTTTGAAAGTAACTATTCCAAACGAGGTCTTTCATATCACATAAGAACAATTCGCGATCTTCTGTCGTTAACTTCTTTGTCAGTTCGTTCCATCTTATATTAATAAAGTCCCATTCCGTAGTAGTAAAATAACAAAGTATGTTTGACGTTTTGTAAGTTTTATTATATATTTTAAGTAGTCTTGAAAGAAAACGTTAATTTGTTAAAAATTACATGGTAACCGGAAAGGTAGATGCCGCATATAAGAATATCAAAAAATATAGAGTAACAAGAAAGATGTATAAACATTAGGAGTTCCAATTGAAAACCAGTCCTAAGGAAAGAAGATAAGGATGAAATATGCTAAAGGATTAAATAGAGCAACTGTTCCAAGGTTAAAAACTCAAAAAAAAAAAAAACAGATACTAGAAAGAAAGGAGAAGGATATATAATAGGAGATCCAATTTTGTTATCAGAATGTTACAGAGCACTAAGGAACATGACAGTGATTTAGAATAAGACATATCGAATTTAACCTTTCGAAAAAGGGAAGAAACAATTATGACAAAGGTCTTCCATTTAGTTTGTAAGATGTACGAGACCGACGAAATATCCCTTGATTTTATGAAGAATGTGATTATCATTATACCTAAGAAAAGAAGTTACTGACAAGTGTGAAAATTACCGCACTATTAGCCTAGTATTTCAATTACATACAATTTTAATACAGATTATTTATTGATTTATGAAAAGACAAATTTAGACTGAATTGGGGGATGATCAGTTTTGCTTTCGAAGAAATATTGAAACATGGGAAGCAATGCTAACCCTAGGCCAGATCTTAGAAAGTCCAACAAGAAAGAATAAATACTCGTTTTTGGCATTTTTAGATCTGAATAAGGTTGATTGTACCGAAAATTCTGTAAATCTGAAAATGACTGGGATCAAGTATAGAGAAAGAACGTTCATCTATAATCTGTATAAGAATCAAACTGCACTGATAAGAGTCTTGGGATGTGATCTAGAATGAAATGAGATTGAGTTTCAGTTTATCTCCCTTATTTTTAATGAATATATACAACAAACAATAAGGGGAATTGTACAGAAATTTAAAAAAGGCACAGTTCAAAAAGAAGAGATAAAACTAAAAGGTTTCCTGGCGATATTGCCAATTTATTTGAGTCAAGAAAAATTTGAAAGAGGTGTAAACATCGCTTTGAAAACTGAGTATAAGATAAACACAAACAGAAGTAAAACAAAGGTAATGGAATGTATTGAATCAAGTCAGATGAAGCAGTTGGTATTTGGTTACAAAATGAAATAAGAAAGGAAGTAGATGAATTTTGAATAGTAAAATGATCATTGAAAGAATCAAGGAGGACATAAAATATTGATTAGCTCAAGCAAAAAAAGAATAGAGTGACGTAGAGAGCTGCATACTAGTCTACGAACTTATCATTCATAGCAATCAGCTTTGAACAAAAAGGAATATCGCTCGCTAGAACTTTTTCTATATTTTCGTCCCCTAATACTTTTCTTCTAAAAAATATGATAAGAGAAATTTACCTCGGCTGTTTAACCCTTTTACTGCCGAACGAAAAACTGATGTCTATGCGAAGATAACCGGACGAATTTGACGAATTTACTATGGTTTAGGAAAAAGCCCCTAAAAACCTAACAAAGAATAATATTTAAAAAATTCAAAACGCAGCGTATAGGAGAAGAATGGAAGAGTAATGTAATGCCGATTGTATTTCCATACTTATTGAAATCATATGAATAACAGCAATATAAACAATGATAAAAAACATAGAAACAAGTTTCTCTTTTACAAATAATATTTTCACTAATCATCGTTTGATCAGTTTTATGTAGGTCACGTGGTATAAAATATAAGTACTTCATTTTCAGTAATTTTTAATAAAATAACACATATCGGTCCTGAGAACATGATGACAACTCCATGATGCATGATAAGCGTCAGGCAGATCTACTACAGAACAAGTGGATCGTGTAGCTGGTATAACGTGACTAAACAAAATTTAGGTGTTATTATAAATATTTATAGTCAGTTATCTGGGAACTACATATATGTAACATTTCTTTATTTTTACTTACACAAGCAATTTATTTAACATTGATGCTTATTGATGCATAACACCATGTAACCTCTTTATTGCAATGATTACAAATTGTATATGATCTTCGCACAGTCCCACCATCCTTCCTACTACAAATAACGCAAAGTAACTGGAATCTATTCCGGCTAAACATTTGGCGAAACCATGGAATATATTTATGATTTCGTGACCAGTAACTGAAAAGTGTTGGCCTACGGGTTATTCCCATTTCAAGTAAAACGACTATAAAAGCTCTTAACTCTGGAGTTGTTGTTTTCTTCCAGTCCAGTGTTCTGGATCTATTTGATACTCTGGCATTTTTGAAAAACTATTATGCGTACCGATTTGTTTTAATTTTCAACGTGTCCAGAATTTCACGAGTCAAAAATAAATTGAAATACTCTGTTGGTTTCGATATGATCAGTGGCATATGTTTAGGATCGGTAGGTTCCAAAAATAATGGGCACGGGTTATATTGCCTATCATTTTCTACAGTTACTTTACTGAAATTCCTCAGAGATTCCTCACTATCACTCTCGTTATCTTCGACTTGCGACACTTCTTCGCTAGACTCACTGTCACTATATATTCTGCGAATACACCAACGGCTTGGTGCAAATAACTGGTCATCACTGTCAACATCTTCATTTAGATCTAACACGTCAACAATTCGAACTAATTTTGCGTCATCCATGTCCGTAACAGGATGTAGTTTTTGTAAAAAGGTAGCAACAAAACTGAAAAAAATTTTTGATACAAATTGTATTTTTATCAAAACATTGACGGTTTTCGAATACTGACTGCTCTTTAGAAGAGTCAATAAAGACTAAAAGAAAGATTTTAGTTTCGCCGTGTCGATGCACGGCGTGTCACTTGAGCTGTCTGATAACTATTATAAATATCGTAAAGATTGCGATTACGGTCCCGATAAACTATCCCGTGTCCCATTTCTACTTTATCGCTCCAATATATACAGAGCCTGGGCACTAATCAACATAAGATATAACAAAAAGTTAAATCTAAAAAACATTTTTTTTCAATTGTGTTGCATCGAATTTGAGCCATTTTAATGTGTTATGAAGTTAGTTTAAGATACAGATCTCTCGTGATACGTATAATCACGTATAATACGTATAATACGTATAATCAACGCATGCGCAACGATATATCGTCGTTCGGCACTAAAATGGTTAATCATACACAATGTGAGCGTATCAATTATAAAAGCTGCTAGTAAATGTAAAAAATACGTGTAGAAAAAGTGAACTGGCCGATATTTTGTATTCCTAAAACTATGGTACCAATTACTTCCATAGTCGGTACTAATAACTTGTAAAGGGTGTATAAAAAAATATATCTAAAGACTGTCATAGGGGCATTCTACACGTTCAGATCGGTGGACATTTACAAAAAATAGCGCGTGCGAATTTGCCCTTTGACTTTGAAATTGAAGGTCAAATTTTTTTTTGCTTGCATCATATTCTACTCCTCGCGAGAACAAAAAGTGTCAAAGGAAGCATGGGTCAAAAGTCAATCGTTCACTTGAAAAATAACTTTAAAGTTTCAATACGTCTAAAACTAACTTTATTTATATGTTTACATTTCATAGGACACAAAGATTCTCGTGCAAAATTGTTCTTAACGTCGAAATTGAAGGCACGACAAATAGATATTCAGTAAATTTAGTAAGATGTCAATCCATAGAAATATTCCAATACAAATATTCACGTTGCCTTGCAACGTGATTTTCAGCGGCTAGATCAACAATATGATATTACGGAATTTTAATCCACATTAGGCTCGGGCCATTTCCGTGTGCACTGGCGTAAAGAGGAACGAGTTATCTTGCTCGTGCATATCCACTAATGGGCCCACGTAGGGTAGGAATAAGTCACATGACAGTGCGAAGAATAATTCGAGAAGATTATAAAATTTGACATGTGCAGGCACTTCATCCAAATGACTATACCCATCGACGAAACTTCTGCCGTTAGATGCTACATAAATTGCAAAGCGAACCACGATTTTTGCAACGTGTGTTGTTTACCGACGAAAGTAGTTTGTCGAGTTCTAGTATCCTCAATCGACAAAATGCTAGAATATGGGCTTCTAAAAATCCTAATGCAATGATTAAAAGATTCAATCAAGGACGTTTTACAATCAACATATGAGTAGTCATCATTGGAGATCACATTATTGGTCTATTTATTTGTCAGCACCAAATTTTTGATCTAGCCGCTGAAAATCACGTTGCCTTGGAACATCTTCTGCACATAATAATTTTCCATTATATCTTATTGTCTCTCGATATATTTCACGCGCTAAACGGTAGTTCTTTCCTGTTTCGTCAATAGCACGTAACATTTGCCGTATATTTCTGTGGATTGCCATCTTACTACACTCACTTAATTTCAAAAATAGACTAACTGGTCACAAACATAGCGACAAGAAATCGTCAATATTACGAATAAGAGGCGACTGTAAATAGGAGGCGACTGTAAAAGGTAAACTGTGAAATGTAGAAATATTATAAATAAAGTTAGTCTGAGACTAGAGTTTTTCACTTATATCTCATCTTGATTGTTGCACTATTTGTTGTGATCTTCACTTTCGACGTTAAGAACAACTATGCACGAGAGTCTTTACGTCCTATGAAATGTAAACATATAAATAAAGTTAGTTTTAGAGGTATTGGAACTTTAAAGTTATTTTTCAAGTGAACGATTGACTTTTGATCCATGCTTCCTTTGACACTTTTTATTCTCGCGACGAGTAGAGTATAATGCAAGCAAAAAAAAATTTGACCTTCAATTTCGAAGTCAAGGAAAAATTTAGACGCGTTATTTTTTATAAATGTCCAGCGATCCGAACGTGTAGAATGCCTCTATGATAGTCTTTACACATATTTTTTATACACCCTGTATCTGGCCGACATGTCTTTCAGTTCCTCGTAAGTGATTGGATTATCCTTAGGCACGTAATTATAAATGGGTATTTCTTTGTTGGATCTGAAATATTACATGTAACAGTACGCGCTAATTTAATTTATTCTAATCATCATTTGCTTTGATCGAAAATATTCCGAGTAAATAAACGTGATTATTTGACACTACCTTTGATTATTTGCTATTTCCCAGGCACTAACAATTAGCGCATTAGTCGTCAAATCTCCGGGTACTACGCTCACCTTTATCGATCCATCGCAATAATTAATTCGTATTAATCTCATTGAACCACCTGCTGTAACTCCCACTAGCCCGTATATGTTATTGATCCATACTTGAATAGTTTCTTGATACGTGGGTATCACTAGGAATATTACGTTAATTATTATACGTTATTTATTACTTTGTTCTATAAGGATCACGTTACTACCAATCAATTCCTGGGCGAAATATATCAATTGGTATTATGCTAGCATGCTTTTTTACGATATTCTCGGTGATTGATTTTGTATAAACGTCCGTATTCGGCCATATCCCGAGTAATCTAAAATGAGAAATATCAGTGTATTTTTATGTAATGCTCGTATGACCTATTATTTTAATATATTTTTACCAGCTTTAAGATCAGTAATGTAGACCTACGTCATTTGAGTATCTTCAACTAAATACTAGTAATGTAGTCTTATGTTATTTCAAAATAGGTAGCTGAATACAAGTGACGTAGTTCTAGTTATAATTATTATGGCACTTTGCATACCATGTGACTTATCAAGCATGTTTTTCAAATTTTGTTATATTTTTAAAAAACCTTACTATTAAATATTAAATTTTAATTGTTAATATGTTAGCTCATTAATATTATTAAATTTTATTGTCAAATATGTTATTAATTGCTTATTATTTCTAAATTTAATAATGTTTTGTAATTCAAGTTATTATCAGATACAACGTAAAATTATTATCTAAAACAAACCTGCGAAAATGCTATTAAATTTTACGTTACAGAAAATTCATTATATTCATTTCCAAAAAATATTTGTAATGAATTTAAGCAACTCTTTCAATTTTAATAATAATCATAATTTTTCATCAGACATTTTACTTTTTTAAAATTTAAAAAAACAAATGATTATAAATATGATATCAGGAAGCAATATTTCGTATATTTACACACATTTAAATAGCAGAACCTTTCGATATTCATTCATAGACTTTTGAAAATTATATGCGGTATCCGATTAATCGTCTGGCCCTACAAACACTGATCGCTAATTAGTTAATAAATAGATGTAAAACAAATATAAACGCGAAATCAACACTCGGAGATAGACGTACTGCGGTGTAATATCATCTAGCAATTTCTCATGAATAGAGTCCCTCAAATCGATGAAATTGTCGGCATCCATCGGTGGATCATAAAACCTCTCTTCGATCGAATTTTGAAAACAATTGGCATAAACCGTTGACACGTGGACGAAACTCTATAATATCAAAGGTAACGAACATTTGTTAGAGACAGATTATTTAATGAAAGATCCACATAGTTATTAATACATACTGAGTGTCTCAATAACAAGGTTACAAAACGATATCCTTGTTACTTTTAATGATTCGAAGAAATACCGGAATTTTTTTAAGTTTCTGATGTTATAGAAGATTGTTTAAGTAGAAATATATATTTTTATTGTCGTAATATGATAGATAAGGTCAGGATGATTCCAACGATCTATAATCTGTGATTTTAACACGATTTTGAGTAAAAAAAAAAGACAAAATTTAGACAATTGATGTAAATAATGATATGACTATGACGGAAATTTTAATAAAGAAAGATTTATTTGAACAAGTACTTGAAACGATATCCATCAAGAATAAATTTTTCTAATCAGTAATAGATTGAGATAGTGAGTTTGATACCCATCATGTTGAAACCATATTCGATATTATTCATACGAGGACGTGTTTTCTAGTAGTCCAAATTTTATATAGATTTTTTCCGTAACGTTTCGTCAAAGTCATAATATTATAAAATCTTGCATCCGTCTTAATCTCAGCTATCTATAATTAATTTATGACTATACATTCGGCATGAACCAGCGTTTAAAATTTTATTACTTTAATAAATCATTCTGATTAGCATTTTTTATTTAAAAAAATAGTCTTTTGTTTAAAAAATATGCTGAATATAAACTGTACGTACATACTTATAACTATAATATTTATGTACTTGTCGTATAACAAAAGATTTTATCATTTAGTTTAATTGTATAAACAATATAGTTTCAAAGAGATTTGTTTACTACTTTCTTTACAATAAATCCTCATAAATTCGTTCATGTTTCAAATTCGTTTCTTCTGTAATAGCTCGTATAATTAAAAAATCGAACTATAGCTTTACGTAAGATAACATTCGTACTTTCAGTTTCGACATTTTTTTAGACAAATATATTGCATCTTTCAGACTCCTAACATTAATATCTGCCACTAATTTAATTTTCTCGTTAAATCTCACGATTACGGCAACATGAAAAACAATTTCGATTATCGAAATACCGAGATCAGGCAAACTACAGTCACCCTCAATCGTGACTATGTGCTTTCGGAATTCTGGTTGCTTCTTCCTTAACGTGGAAAATAACTAGTAAGTGTACAAGATTTATAAATCTTTCTTGTCTTACGTACGTACGTACGTGTCATTAATAGAAGAGAGTGACCAGAGACGGACCCTGTGTCATATCTCCGATTTATTGTATTAAATAAATAATGGAAACCATTGATAAGTGGGAATATTACTGTAAAATAACGCCATGAACCTATCGAATCACGATCACTTGTTTGTTATTGAACATTAGTAAGTTATGAGTTGATTTCTATTCTTTTCATTTGTGAAATTGTTTCCACGTATCTTTTCTTTTATATAACCTGATTTCTAAATTAGTAATTATTCGATTTTCATTTCTAATTTGTAGAAATAGAGTACAAATAACAACATATATACTATTTCGGTTGTGTCTTAAAGGTAATTGTAAACATCAACATGTTTCAAAATCAATTCTCTTTCCAGAGAATGAAGGACGTATCCTTATTCATTCCAAAATTGGAACATTGTCTATCAAATATTTTTATGCTGTAGCATTATTTCTTTTTATTTTTAGATTATAAATGATAAGAGAAAGGAAAAATCGTGATCTCATAAATCGATAAAAAAGACGAAAGAAGCAGTGGGAAAAAAGAAAGTATGATTCAAGAAAGTTGCTAAAACTTTTGAAGTACCTAAAATAACGGTGATGGGTTTCTCCAATAAAAAATATTTATAGAAAGAATAAGAAAAAATAAATGTATATAATTTTGGCAAACAAAATTAATAATGTTTCGAAATTTAACCTTATTTTAATCAATTTCTTAACTATTTGTAGATTTTAAAATATAGCTCCGTTTAAAGAAATCATTTTATTGGATAACCATGATATGTTTTAATTTTCCATATAAAAAAAAATATTTATATTAGTTAGTATTAACAAATTCGAGACCTGTAAGGTAGTTCAACATTATGAGTGTGTACAAAAAATGGGAAATATAGAGTATTACTTTTATTTGCAGATCTTGTAAAGTTTCATTATTGTAAAAATAAATATTTTGTCGAATATCATATTAATGAACATTATTGTTTAAATATTATATTTTAATCATTGATTTGTTTGTCCAATTGCATTTATATTAATTAAGTTTTATTGTTAAACATGTTAAATTGTAATGTTTTTTATTTCCAATTATTATTAGATACAACGTAAAGGTACTATGTAAAACAAATCTGTAAATATGTTACTTAGTTTTGCGTAAATTATACAGTAGATTCATTATATTCGTTTTCAAACAATATATTTAATCAATTTAAGTAGCTCTTTCTAAATATAATATTTCTAATAATTTTGTTTATCCAATATTTAACTTCTTGTTTAAATTTTAAACAAAAAATGATTGCAAGCATGATATCAAAAAGTGATATGTCATATATTCATACACATTTAAATAAGAGAACATTGTGTATTCAGCTATAGATTATTGGAAATTAAATGTGGTATCCAGCTATTCGTTTCGCTTTCTACATTTGGACGTAAATATTTTAATATATAAGAGAAGCAATGCGTCTGACTTTGGAGAAATTTTTCTAACTCATTCTTTTCGGCTGTTTCTCATAAATTTGAAAATGTATTTCACTGTAATTTTTTACATGACTTCCATAAAGGCAGGTTCATTAGATAACTAAATAGAGAACATTTACCGTTTAAATATTAATTTTAACGTTAACATTAAAAATGATACACAAAAAAACAATTGAGGATCCTGCTTTGACACTTTCTTTTATGTATTATTTGAAAGAAGGAGAATTTCGAAATTTATTTATCAATTTTCATTTTCTTAATGGTATTTACTAAATGTACTAAATATACTAAATACTAAATGCTATTCAGTGAAGACATAGAATCTTAGAGTTGAACGGAAATGTGATAATAAGATTGCAGATAAAGAACTCACCAAATTTTCGACAATTTCTTCCATTCGTTGAAGGACGTTTTTCTCTTTTTTGATACGTATCAAAACGTAAATGCAGCTGATACCAGGACATCCTCTCAATAATTTTTCGATCAATAATTTTCCTATAAATTCTGTTCCGCCGGTTATAAAAATACTTTGACGATTTTAGAACTTTTGAATTGGTGTTAATTTGTCGATATTATCAACTAAGGATGGCGTATCAGTTGATGCATATTCGATCGGTGTGTCAATTCTCGAGCCACTCGTTACAACGGCTATTTCTTTGTCAGTTGCTTTTATCATTATTTCCATCATTACTGTTTTACCAAATCGATCTGTAAACGTAAAAATAAATATAAACGTGAAGTTCTTTACAGTTTCTCATTTCATCAATTTTAATAATTGATTTTGATCATTCCCTTTTTCTTCTTTTCAACACGAGTTTTTTCATTCGTTTCGGATTATTGTTATTACATTCAAATGTATTAATATTTCAAAAATTAGAAAAAAAATAATTCTGCTAAAATTTAAAATATTAATAATTCATAATTACAGCGTGTAGTTATGAATGCCTATGGTTTATAGCGCCATAATTCTAAATGTTTAATGGATTAACATTAGACAAACTTTCATTAGAATTAGAGTGAAACTTAGTGGCAGCTAATTTTGATTTTGCAGATAAATGGCTATAATGGCTATATTATCGAAACTATACGTAATTAATAAACTTTTTTTCATAAAAGAATGTTATTAAAATTTTATATCAGACTTTATAATTATAATTTTTTTTATTTTAATATACGTATAAATTTCACTAACTTTTAGAAATATTTTCTATTACGCAGAATTAATATTGATGCGCTTTCAATAATGTTATCAACGTTTGAATCAAGCGTTTTCTTCTTGTGCTCCACGTGTAGATGTTGCTCGAATGACATTTATTCTTGCACTAAATTATAAAATCAGAAATATTTGATTTCTTTTTCCACTATCATTCAATGCTTAACCTATCAGTGTACCCAACTCAATGCAATGGTCAACAGATTTAAATCTTAAACTTCATTTTTTAGGATTAGGTTAGATTTTAGAAATCTGTGCCACTGAACCACTGTGCTCGTTGTACACCATAAAAAAATACATGGTTAATCGATTTACCAATGAAAATGATAGAGAATTTAAAAATACTTCGACGGTGAAACCGGCCAACCACACTTATATGTAAGGACGTATGTTCTGATCCGACGTTCAATTATTGCATTGATCATTTTACACTAGTTTTCACTGTTTCGCAGGAAATATCAAAAAGCAAATTTTATAATAATAATAAATTTTCTCTCAGAAATATAGGTTAATCAAGATTTAGTATTAAAAATTGTGAGTATGTTTGTTCGTCCGCAATACAAAGCAAAAATAAAAATATAAGTATATTTTGTCGTAATTAAGAAATAGTTTAATAAATGACAATAAAAATCGAACCGCAATATCTGTTTGATATTTCACGACTAAAAATCTCCGTAATTGAAGCTTCACCCTTTTCTCCGCATTAGTCCGTTTAATTTAGATCCTTTAACAACCTTGCTTCTTTTACGCATTTCCGAACGTTTAAAGTAGTCTGGAAAAGTAGCCATATGATCATAAAAAAGACGATAACAAGTTTCAATGAATTTTAATCGGTAGTAGTCCATTTTTGAACCTCATGTCTTTATTTTGTTCTTTCATAAGGATCATGTTACTACGAACTAGCCTTTGAACGAAATATTTCAATCGATATCAAATCAGCTTATTTTTTATCACAATCTCGGTGACTGATTTCGTGTACACGCACACATATTCGGCCATGTTCTAAATAATCTAAAATCACGAAATTGTATCAATGCGTTATTAATTAACGCGGTTCGATCATTCTTTTATATGTTTTTATTAAATAAATATAAAATCAATGTAAATGATCGACATTGGGAGGAACAAATATACTGTGGTATAATATTCTTACGCAATTTTTTTATCCATGCGGTCCATCAAATTATACAACTTGTCGACATCTATCGGTGGATTATAAAATTTTTCTTCGATCGGATTGTCGAGACAAGTGGAGTAAACCATGGTTACTAGAATGAAATTAAATAATATCATTATATATATATATATATATATATATATATATATATATAAGAAGGAAATTGAGGAATAGGGAAAAGAAGGTTTGCGGGGGATTCAGAGAAGAGATTATGGCTGTATGAGAGATTGGTGAGGACGGTGTTGGAGTATTGGGCGGAGATATGGGGGTGGATGGAGCGGACAGAGATGGAAGCAATGCTGGGGGAGTGGATGAGGTGGACGATGGGGGTAGACTGGTGTATCCCAGGATATTTGATAAGGGAGGAGGTGAAAAAGGACAAATTCAGGCTAGGGGCTGGAAGAAGGGCGGTGAATTTTGAGACGAAATTGGAGGAGTGGGGTGCTGGCGAGAAAATGCTGGGAGAAAATGAAAAGGAGGATAGCGGAGGGAAAAGAGCTATCGGGCTGGGAGGAGGAGAGAAGGGAATTCTGGGAGGAGATGGGTAGGGATATAAAGGGAATGGAGGAAGGGAGAAGAGGGGGGCAGGAAGTTTATGACGGGTGGGAACAGAGAGATAGGGAGTTGCAGAAGGAGGAAAGGAGGGAAAGGATTAGAGGGGGGAGATATAATAGATGTTATAAGGAGATAGGAAGAGAGGAGGTGCCTGAGTATCTGAGGAAGGGGTGGGGGGAGAATAGGTGGAGGAGCGTGGTGAGATTTAGGATGAACAATGAGATGAGAGAGGCAAGGTACTGAGAGGTAGAGGAGAAGAGGAGGTGTAGGATATGTGGGGAGGGTGAGGAGACATGGGAGCATGGTTAGGAGAATGTAGGATCAGGAAGGATGGGGAGAGTTGATAGGAGAGAATGAGGGAGGTGTTGGGGCAAGGAAGAGAAGGTGAGTGATGGATGAGGGAACTGGAAAGGAAACGAGGGGAAGAAAAGGAAGTAGAGGAAGGGGAGAATGGGAGTGTGAATCTGCAAAAAGGTGAATGTGTGTATGTATGTGGTGCACGAAGCCGTTTGTCAGGGAATTAGCGCTCTCTCTCTCGTATAGTCAATTTAGATATTTAATTATTTTAGTTGTTAAGTTTTGTTATGTTTTTATTTGATTGTTATTTGATTAGTAGTTTATATTAAGTTGATTAGTATGTAAGATAATTATAAGTTAGTTATAAGATAGATTTAGCTAGATGTTAGTTAGGTGTAAATGTAGGCATAGGTGTGGAGATTGGAGTGATGTAGGGGTGGATTGTAAGAGGTTTGTAAGAGGTTTGAGTACGCTCCTCTGAAAAAGTACCTTCAAACCCTGAGGAGAAGAATAAAGTACTTATCTATCTATCTACAAAGAACATATCTAGTTTATAAATATTTTTTTCTAAACATTATATACGATATAATTGTAATAATGAACAAATTTCACGCTATTTCATATTTTTCTAAATATTTTTCTTCAGTTTACTTTACGTGCTAATTCTATTACGAAATTCTGAATTTTTTTAAATACTGCCATTTTAATAGTAATGATCGTAGCACTATTCTTGCACTATGTATAGATTGGTGAACACCGTACGCAAATACATCTATTTCATTAGAATAATTTCAATGTCTATAAAAGACCATATCATCTCTAGTTATTACATAAAATTACACTCTCGAAGAGAACAATACTTATGAATAAAATTCAAATATAAAAGATCCCAAATGATTAAAGTATCATTTATATCAAGTACCATAAAAATCATTTTATTGCAATGGCAAAAATTGAAGTAACCTTTTAATCATCTCTGCATTTACACGTAAGAAAAAAACAGTTCGCACTAAAAATTATGTTCCTCATTCATATACGTACATTTTTGTCGTAGAATATTTTGACCTTGATGGATTGTAAATTTGATAAAGATGGCATTGAAAATAGCGTAAATAATTTATGTGGAGAAAATTTATGTTTTATCGTGTATAATATAGGATTAATCAGAAATAAAAAATGACGGAGATAATAAGCATAACCAAATGGCGGCGGTTAATCGAATCTTAACTCATGTTTTTCTCTTGAGTTAGTCTTATTGGCCAAACTCATCAGCTGGGTTAAATTACAACATTGTATAACATGAGCGCCATCATGGCCAACTCTTCCATACTTGATGCCGCTTTTCGTTTCGGAAAATGTACACAGGTATACGAACTTAAAAAATAAATGTTGGGCATATGAAGGCTCTATCTATACAAATAAAATATATGTATACTATATCTTATTTCACACTTATGCATATAAGATATGGTTATAAACTGAATATTTGGTAACGCTGTATACCTAAAAAAGTTATTCTTATTATGTTATAAATTGACCAGTATTAAAATTTACAATATTTATAGATTGTATTATAATTTTTTTATGAATGTATATAAAAAGAACTTTCACATGTTAACGTTAGCTAAACGCAATTTAAATTTTGATTAATTCGATGGGATTTTAATTATGAGTACAAATTTAATTCCTTTAAGCTTTTTTTTTGTATCCAAATAGAAAAGCTTTGAATATTTACTTTTTGCAGGTTTGTATCTCGAAAAAAATCATATATAAGTATACATCATTATATACATATACAACAAGTGAATCGTGAAACACGATCGGTTGAGAACATTCTCTTGTTATTGGTACGACTGATAAAATTTTTGTCTAATATAACATGGTTCAAAAAACGCTTCGCGACGATCACAGTATCGTAAGTATCGTAATAAATATTTCTCTTATTTTTTCCATATGAACAGAAGAAACGTTAAAAAAATATCCTAATTAAAATTTGTACGATATTATTAACGAGGAATATCGCATGTCACGCTGTTGTACATTTTTTGGAGTTCGTTGATACGTAATTTGGTATTTGTCCTTATTGATTTTTTCTTTCATATACTACATGTAAACATATTTTTCTATACATTCAAACACATCGAATAAAAATGGTGAAGTAAAAAGTTCGGAGCGTTTTTCGTTACATGACTTTAGTGAGCCATATCTCACGATGTATACGTTGCATCTTGTCATTTTTTACTGCGACTTAAAGGCGACATAACGCTTTAAAAATGTTCTTTGACACTTTTGTATTTAGCGAATCTAGTTGTGCGTTAGAGCGTTCCAAAATGGAAGTAAAAAAAGAGAAAATTCGATACATTTTTCAGTACCACTACGATCAAGGCGAAAAAGCGGAGCTGTTTATGGACCCAATACAGTATCGAATGCAACAGCAAAGCGTTGGTTGCAACACTTCCGTTCTGGTAATATGGACGTTGAAGATAAGACACGCTCTGATAGGCCAATCGTCGAAAATGTTGATAAAATCATGGAAATCGTCGAGTCGGACCGGTATGGGAGCATTTATTCCATTGCCCAGGAACTGATGATTAGCCAGAAAACCGTTTGGAACCATTTGCATAAGGCTGGTCTCAAGAAGATGCTCGATATATGGATGCCACACGAATTGATGCAAAAGAACCTTTTGGAGTGAATTGATGCCTGCGATTTTTTGCTGAGGCGTAACGAAATCGACTCATTTTTGAAGCGGATGATGACTGGCGATGAAAAATGGGTCACATACGAGAACAACAGGCGAAAAAGATTGTGATCCAAGCGCGATGAGCCGGCCCAAACGATCGTCAAGCCCGGATTAATGACCAAGAAGGTTTTACTGTGTGTTTGGTGGGATTGGAAGGGAATCCTCCACTATGAGCTGCTCCCATCGGGCCAAATGCTCAATTCGGACCTATACTGTCAACAACTGGCCAGATTGAAGCAGGCGATCGACGAGAAGCATCCAGAATTGGCCAATAAGAAGTGTTGTGTTCTATCAAGACAACGCCAGGCCGCACACACATCTTTAACGACGCGCCAGATGCTCCGAGAGCTTGGGTGGAAGGTTATATCGCACCCGTCGTATAGTCCAGACTTGGCACCAAACGATTATCATCTTTTCAAGCATTTGCAAAATTTTCTCGATGGCAAAAAACTGGTCTCAAGAGAGGCTTGTGAAAATGAGCTGGTCAAGTTTTTTACCAATAGGGACAAGAACTTCTTCAATCGCGGAATTATGAAATTGCCTTCAAAATGGACAAAAGTTATCGAACAAAACGGCGCATATTTGATCTAAATCCGAAAATTATAACTTTGTTAATTTCATCATCGAAATAAAGAGAAAAAACGCTACGAACTTATTCCCCAACCTTATATATATATATCCAACGCCGAAAGTTATATGACAGAAAATTGAAGATGTACGCTGATCTATCAGTACATATGTCGTAGAAAGTCCGAAAAGTGTCATTTAATTATCTACGTATGATTACATATTACTTTAAGGAAAAAAAACTTTTTAGAACTTTATATACATTTCACATGTGCTAAACCAATAATTTATTTATCTATTTTCTTCGTCTTCCAGTTAAAATAATAAATACGGAATATACTAAATACTAAATACTAGTAAATGGAAATAGAGAATCTCAGATTTGAATGAAGGTGAAATAACAATCGATCAAAAGTAAACAACTAATTGATTCCTCGATGAGTTCATCCTTTCGTTAAAAAATTTTTTTCTTTTATTCAAACGTATCAACAAATAAATGGATACGATCTCGGATCCATCTTTTTACAATTTTTTTCTACGACGGCCATTTCTTGTTCATTTGCTTCTAATAACGCTTCAATCCATTCTACTTCTAGAAATTGTAAATATAAACGGACACATAGAGATCTTCTCTATTTCTCTATCGTACTCATTGATTTTGATCGTTTCTTTTTCTTCTCCTTCATACAGGTCTTTTTTTGTCATCCGGTCTCAGATTTAGCCTAATAATTGCATTAATATAACATCGGAATACTTTCTAATGCGATTAAGTTCAAGTTATTTTTAAAGATCGTTGCAATTAATTCGAGAGAACAAAATAAGAAGGAAAAACAAAAACATATGTATAGGGTATACTATACTGTATAAGTTTTACCGGCTAATAATATTGATCACTAATATAAATGTAAGATTAAGATTTTCATTAGTAAGTATTCATTACTGATGATATTACCCGTTCATTAATACTTGGCGATAAACTTAAATAATTCAGAAAACTTGGAGCTACGATAACATTCTAACGTATAAGTTTAGGGCATAAGTATGTTAATATTTTTATGTATATCATAAAAAATTTACATCGATTGGTCCAGTCAAAAATATAAGTTACCATTAAAATAAAAAGTGCAGTTACATTTTTCTGATGCACCGATGCACAATAGTATATAAAATTATTTGCATATTATGCACCGTTTCATACCATTTAACTATTATCTATAATATTTTATTCTATTTTCAATCGTTTAGATTTCATAAAAGGTTGATCTGTTCCAATTACGTGGAACACACTGTTATTTTATGGCATTTTAGATGTGAAATTTTTAAATGTAATAGTTAATATAATTACTATTTTTGTAGTTGGAATGGATCACGATCATATGTGTTCTCGTGGATGAATTACCAATCTAATTGTAGAAGCGGTTAAAGATACTCGCGTTAAAGAGAATAGATAGGAATGGTATAAATAATAAAGAAGATCTCTCTATGTTTACATGTATGTTTGTATTTTCAGATCGATTTAAAAAGACAGAAATAATGTAACTGTTATTAAAAACGTACTGATAAGAAGTGCTCGTTGTGCAAAGTATTTTCATAACCAGCGGAACAGGATTTATAGGGAAGTTAATAGTTGATAGAGAAATTGTTTAGAGGATGCTTTGGTATTAGTTGCTTATGATACGTACCAAAATAGGAAAAAACGTATTGCGACAGATGAAGGAACTTTATTTCTTTCTTTCTTTTTTTTTTTTATTTGGAAGTATTTTACAATCAATTCTCATTGAGAATTATAGGTAAATTATTCTGACGTGGTACTATAACATGAATAATAAATGATTATCGAATGTTTGATTTTAGCTGAATCTAATATTTAAATCTAAAGGGTAATGTTCTTTTAGCCGGCGGATCTGATCCGTCGAGTAGAGTAAATGAGTAGCTAGTGGGTTTTGGTGGTTGTTAAATTAATAATGTATATCTATTGCTGAATTTTGATATTTCTTCTTTAACTATATGTATCTTAAGGTCACGATGTATTGTTTCGTTGGTAACATACCAAGGCGCATCTATTAAGGATCTTAGAGTTTTTGATTGGAATCGTTGAAGAATTTCTATGTTGGAATTACTTGCTGTTCCCCATAGTTGAATCCCATAGATCCAAACAGGTTTTAAAATGGCTTTATATAGCATTATTTTACTCTGCACGCTTAAGTTAGAACGTCTGTCAATAAGCCAGTTGAATTTTTCAAATTTTAATTTAAGTTGCTTGGATTTATCTACGATGTGTCGTTTCCATGTCATTTTTCTGTCCAGAATCATGCCCAGATATCTGATTGAATCTTTGTTTGGAATTGGAATATTATTTATGGTCACCTATGGGCAAGATTGTTTTCGTTGCGAGAAGGTTATATGACTGGATTTATTTTCATTTATTTTGAAGCACCATTTGTGGAACAACTTTTCCATAGAGTCGAGACCTCGCTGGAGAGTTGAGGAGACAATTATCCGGTCTGAGTGAGATGCTAATAAAGCTGTATCATCGGCAAATGTCGCTGTGGTTATCTCTGTTAAGGTTGGTAAATCTGTAGTAAAGATGTTGAACAGCAGAGGTCCAAGTACACTACTTTGGGGTATGCCAGCTTTTACCGGAAATGTTGCAGTTATAGCATCTAAATATTTAACCATGAACAACTTAGATAGATGGATAGATAAGATTTTAAGATGGAGAAGTAAGGGTGTGGTAGGATTTTCTTAAGTTTGAAAAGAAGACCTTCATGCCACACTTTGCCGAACGCTTGCTAAATGTCTAGGAATACTGCAGAGCAATATTTTATCTTTTCTAAGTCCTGGCTGATTTTATGAGTTATACGATGTATTTGCTCTATTGTTGAATGTTATTTCCGAAAACCGAATTAATGATCAGGTATTGTTTTCAAATCCTCCAAGAGAGGAAGGAGTCGTTTCGTAAGCATCTTCTCAAACAGCTTGGACAAAGTAAGCAGAAGACTAATAGTTTTCTACTAGTTTCATGGATAAGTTTTCCAGGTTTTGAAATAAGAGTAATTAGTGATATTTTCCAAGTCTTGGGATAATATTATAGGCGAAGAATTGCATTACAAATTGAAATGATGAGAACAATCCCTTTTTTGGGAAGCTCTTTAATAGCTTTATTACTAATTAGATCATGCTCCGATGCTTTACTGGGATTCAGACGACGGATTATTTCTTTAATTTCCAGGGATGAGAAAGCCTCAATAGGAGGAGACATTTGGAATGGTGAGTGCAAGTATTCAGTTATTTTCGCTGCAACAGTAGAGGAGTACGGTTTGAAAGCATCAGTTAAGTGACTTGCAAACAAATTGGCTTTTTGTATAAACCTACGAGCCCATCCTCTTTGCAGACAGCGAATTGGAGGGATTATTTGCTGAGAACGAGTAAGTTTCCTGGATGCCTTCCATAGTGAATAGTTGAAGTCAGCTGTGGGAGACAGATTAGCAAAATATTTTTGAAAACAGTCGTTTTTATAATTTTTAAGAATTCTAGTTAATTTTCTCGTTGCATTATTTAGCTTGCGCTTATCGTCAGGTGTTCTATGACTTTGCCATACTCTTCTAAGTCTACGTTTATCTATGATTTTTTAAATTAAATAATGGGGGTATTAATATTTATTAACAAAATTCATAGTAGGAGTAAAAGAACGGATCGCGTTTATTATGCTGGTATTTAAATATTCCGTGGATGTATCTATATCTTTATTTGTTTTTAAGGATATAAAGGCTGATGTTGAATGATTGAAGACTTCCCTAAAGAGCTGCCAGTTTGTGAGATGATTACGAATAACGCCATTTGGTTTATTTTCAATAATTATTGAGTTAATTGTTGCTATAACGGGTGAATGATCTGAAGAGAGTTCCACAGAAGAGTTGATTTGGACATATCTTGACGAGATGTTTTTAGTTATAACAAATCAAGTAAATCAGATAGTTTATTAGTGTCAGTGGGCCAGTAAGTGGGTTCGTTTGTACTAAGGTTATTAAATCTGTTGGCGTTTATGCATTTCAAAAGATTTTTGCCTCTTACTGTGATAATTCTGCTGCCCCATTGCGTATGTTTAGCGTTATAGTCTCCTCCAGCTATGAATCTATTGCCTAAATCTTCGAGGAAGTTATCAAAATCTTCATTAGAAATAGAATGTCTAGGAGGACAGTATACTGCTGACGTGGTGATTGGACCATGTCAATCTTCTATCGCTACGTTTGTAGCTTGGAGGTAATCCTTTTGGAAAGATGGAAGCTCGTAGTGTTTTATGCTGGTCTTGATGATAATTCCAGTGCCGCCATGGGCCTGTCCACTGGGATGTTGAATATGGTAAAAATTATAACCGTTTATTGTCAAATAATTTTTATCGGTGAAGTGAGTTTCAGATATAAGCATTACGTCAATTTCTTGTTGTTTTAGGAAGAGTTCTAGTTCATATTTATGCTGAGCTAGACCATTGGCGTTCGAAAGAGCTATGCGCATTGGTTTCATTTTACATCTGAGCATGTTAATTAACAATTATAGTAAGCAATGATAGTAAGCAATGATAGCAAGTTATTAATCTGCTCAGTTTGTTTCACGATTAGTTTTTCAAGCCTATTAAAGTTATCGGTGTTTTGTGAACTGGGAACACAATTATGAGAAAGATCGCTATAGATTTTTGGTTTGCTTTGATTTTCTTGAACTACCTGCGCATAAGAGGTTGAAGGAGTAGTGAATTTATGTGGAGGAAGTACTTGATTAGTTAGATCCCTAATTCTGAGTTTAGGGTACTTATTTTTGTACAAGACTTTGTAGGCTATGCAACCTTTATAGTTCACAGGATGATCTCCTTGACAGAGGGAGAACTTCCTCACTTCGCAGAAGTTTCTAAAAATTTAGTGTTCTGTTCTGTAGGGTGAAGACCTACACATTTAACGCAACAGTAATTGTGGTTACAATATTTCTGTGCGTGGCCGTACCTTTGGCACCTTTTACATTGGACTATCTCTTTCTTAACAAACGGTGGTTCAATTTTTACTACAGAATTCATTAAATGGTTGATGTTATAGACTTTTACTTTAAATCAATAAAGAATAAGGATAGCGGGTTTTTAGTGATGTATGTATTATATTGCTAATGTTAGTTACTTCATGGCCATGATTTAAGAGTTCAATTCATCTAAGTTTGCTGAGTGGTGGATGTTGCGAAGTACCACACGAAAAGGTCTTTCTTGTTTCAGTTGATATGTGTGGAAATTTGCGTTTAGGATTTTTAGTAACTTGTAAAAAATTGTAACCTGATTATTTTTTATTTTAAGTTTGTAATCTTCTTTGTTAACATTTTTCTCGATAGATTATTTGAATTATTTGACATTATTTGAATGTCAATGACATCATCAAGGAAGATCGGTGGGGGAGCAGGATCTTTTTGCGTATGTTGACTTGTTAATGTTTCAACTACGTCCATAGAATCGTCTGTAGATTCTAATATTGCGAATCTGTTAGAAGTGGCAACATGACTCGTTGACGATTTGTTCCGACTAGTGTTTACATTTTTTTTAATTCTATCTAGCTTACGTTTTTTACTGTTGTTTGTGTGACTTAAGAGATGGGACAGATTATCTTTTTGCCACGGAGGAGGTAGAACAAAGGGATTATAGTTTTGATCATGAGAGCCTGATTTAGTTACTTGGGTCATCTTTGAGCTATTTAAATCAAATTGAAATAACTAATCGAGAGGCTATGATTTGGATTAAAGATTAGAAATGTCGAATTTTCCGCGAATAAGTTTAGTACTCACTTAGTTTATTTCTATTTCAATTCACTTTCGATAGAAGGTCGTCAGTTATTATGTTGAAAACTTCACTGAGCACTAAACACTTCTGCACGCTTCGGCGGTCGATGAAGAACTGAAGGAGCTTAACAAACTTTCGGTAAATTTCGGTAAATACTTGCGATTGATTATTATTTCTATGTTATCGTTTCACCTTCATTCAACTCTGAGAATCTGTTTTCATTGAGTCCTATTTAGTATTTAGTATATGTAGTATTTAGATATCTATAGGATGAAAAAAAAATTGATAAATGTTTTTAATCGTGCAAAAAATCTCTAAAAGTCGATTTTGTCCTTGAAGTAATACGCAGTTATAGTACGTATGTACACGAGGAGAAAAAAAATGTACAAATTTTTAAATGTGTTATTTTCAGTAATTTTTCACGCTGAGGAAAGAACAAACAAAATTCTGAAATCGCATAACAATAGTTTACCTATTCTCGGTATTCCAATGCTTGATAGATTTATATTGACACACGAGATATTCATTATTGATTATTTTCGATTTTTTGAGTTCGAATGAAATAGACAAAAGCTATTTTTACGGAACATCTTTTGCTGACGATCTCCACCTAAGCTTTTATAACTATAATATTTATGTATTATTTGTAAAATGAAAAATTTCTTTCTTCAATTTAATTTTATGACAATTTACCCATAAAATTTCAAAAAGACTAGTCGCTATATGATAGCTGAGATCAAAACGAATTCAACGACTTATAATACTATGACTTGCATGTGATCTTGAATAGGAAAAAATTTCATAAAAGTTGACCGCAGAAGATATCAAATGTGTTTTCAACATGACAAATATTTGGCTCACAAAGCATCAATAGCCCGTCAAGTATTATTAGAGCATAAATTTCAGCAACGTTGGATCAATCGTAAGCAGATATCTTCACGTTTTCTTTATTACAATATTTCATTCATGAAATACCATTTAATCTTAAAAATATGATGAAGTAAGTAGGTCCGACATTTCATGAATTTTGTTATATAGTTTGTGTAACCTTGAACGAAAGGAAATATCACTTACAATAACTTCTCCTCTTATTACATAACACATAATACTTTTTTTCAATGACGTCAAATCATTCGGTAAATACTCATTTCACTTTCATTGATTCATTGCCATCAATTTATTCCTATTCCAGCAGATATTGCAATTTCTACATATGTTATAGATCCATTTTCAAATAGCTTCTCGATTCTTGAATACCTTTAAGAATGAATTAACATACATTATATTTATTATTTTATTATACATTTTATTTATTACGTAACTACCAACCAATTCCTAAGTTAAACATTCCAAGATCAAGGCAATATCTTATTTTATCACATTTTTGACAATTTATATCGTCTAAACGTAAATATATCTGACCATATCCGATGTAATCTAAAATAAGAAATAAAATCAGAAACTCTGAAATATCAAATATGACGAACATTCGCCAAAGTCATATATATCATTGAAAGATCCTGATGGTGTGAAATACACAGTTTCAATGAATCTAATATTTCACAAAGCATAAATTAAACAATTCGATTATCAAATAAAAATCGAATTGTCTCTCATTAAATAATTATTAGTATAATAATATGTCTTATTATAATTAATACATATAATAATAAATTATATAAATAATATATAGTCTCATTTATTATATCTTTATATAAATAAATATAAGAAACTAGAGGTAAACGTGGAGAAGACGAAGGTGATGAGGTTTAGAAAAGGAGAGGGAGAATTGTGGATGTGAAGTGGAGGTGGAAGGCAAAGAGATGTGAGGAGGTGAGAGAATTCTCCTATCTAGGATACAGAATGTAAAGGAATGGGGGTCAGGAAGCGCATGTGAGGGAGAGGGTCAGGAAGGCAGGGACACTAATTAGGCAGGTTTGGGACATAGGAAAAAGAAGGTTGGCAGGGAATTAGGAGAAAAGGATATAGCTGTTTGAAAGATTGGTGGGGACAGTGATGGAGTTTGGGGCGGAGATATGGGGTTGCAGGGAGCGGAAAGAGGTGGAAGCGGTGCAGGAGAGGTGGATAAGGTGGACACTGGGGGTAGACTGGTGTACCCCGGGATATTTGATAAGGGAGGAAATAAAAAAGGACAAATTTAGGCTAGTGGCTGGAAGAAGGGTGGTGAATTTTTAAAGGAAATTGGAGGAGGAGAGGGGTGGGGTGCTGGCAAAGGAAATGTTGGGAGGAAATGAAAAGGAGGATAGCGGAGGGAAAAGAGCTATCGGGCTGGGTGGAGAAGAGAAGGAAATTCTAGGAGGAGAGGAGTAGGGGTATAAAGAAGATGGAAGAAAGGAGAAGAAGGGGGGAAGAAGTATATGAAAGTATTTCTTCTATTATCCCATTTGTATAGTATCTATTATATCAGTGACCTACTTGAATATCGTGTTTCTCTGAAAATAATAAATTTATATATTCAGCATAGAGATCGATAATATTTATATTGAACTCAATGATACTTACCACTGATATCAAATTAAGTGCTTGGATTATTTTCATATCTACAGATTTCTTAATCCTTTTATCAATCGAATAAGAGATAAAATATTGCTCTTTTTGACCTAACTCTTCATCATCTGAATCAACAATATTATGATTTTTAACTTATTTGAAAATCTATGCGATGAATATTAAGTTTTTGATCATTTTGTTTATTAATTTTATCAAGACAATATCTGATTGTAACCGTGCAATTACATCTTAAGTCAAACACTTAAGAGTATCAACGAGATTAGCATAAACATAATTCTTTAATGTTGGATGTTCATTGGAGTATAGTTTGGTCTATATTATAAATTTAGGTATAACCTTATTTATGCTTCCAAATCATTCCGATTATAGCTAGATTATTTGTATTTGAAATTGAATAATTCTTTTTAATTTCAACAAGTTCATCTTTTAAAATGATAAAATCTTATTGAGCAATTGAGGAAGTATAATAATTTTTCTCATTCGTATTTTTTAACTATAATAACTGTAGATTAGCTTCAGGAGATTTCATTTTTGAATAGTTAGAAGAGAGTGTGGAAAAGTAACTATTTGTTATGAAATTTTTGTTAAGTACACAAGTATAGCAATACATATAGAAATCTACTCAAACTTTCTTCAGCGTCTTGTTATTTACATTTTTTAATGTTAGAAAATCTTATCTCTGTAATTGTTCTTTCAATTATTGGTAGTCTCAAATTTTACATCGTTCACTCTCATATTTTTACATTTACGTATTCGTATCAACGAGCGATACAGCTGCATTGCATTATTTCATTCTATATAGTTCTAACTATTTTTCAATCTATTTTCGTCGATGCATATTTTTTTCATTGTTCTGGTTTAAACTGCATTCATAGAATAGTTTTGGTTTTTAATCGGTATCTAGTTTTCAATTAATCTTGTATACATATTTTTCTTTAAATGTATGACAATTTGATATCAATATGAAAGCCAGAATGAGGAAAATTGTTCCCTACTTTAGCAAAAAAAAATCATAGATATTCTTTCGATCGATTCAATCCACTTTTGATCCATACGTTTCTTAGAAATCCATTCTGATATCTTTCAGGTTATTTTTATCCATAAATACGCTCGTTAAATTGATATAAGAAATGTTTATTTTGATCGAGTCAGCTCTCTTTTAAACAACAAATAATTATAAGCTTTATATCAGGAAGCAATATTTTTTTATATTCATACACATTTAAATAGCCGAATTAAACTATAGACTTTTGAAAATTATATAACGTATCCAGGCAAGCATCTCGCTCGACTAACGCCACTTATAAATGTGTTTATATGCGAAAAATATTGGATATAACTTTGAAAGACTACTTTTCAACCATGATTTTCGACAATAATTCAATTGGCCCATCTTCAATCGATGTAACAAGTTTCAAATCCCTTTTCACAACAGCCATTCTTGTTCGTCCGTTTTAATCGGCACTCTCATCATTTCTACTCTTCCAAATCGATCTGTAAATGTAAAGATGAATATAATCGTGGAGATCTTCACAACTTCTTATTTCATCAATTTGACTGATTTATTTCAATAATTTTATTTTGTCCTACTCTTTAGCACGAAATTTTCCATTTGCCTCTCATTATTATGATTGATGATTAATAATTCTATTAAAAAATGATGCTATTCAACAAAAATGATTACAATGATTAAAATGATTTTTTTTCGTATAATCGAGCGAACACGCGATCGTTATTAATTCCGATTAAAAGTAATCATGGCAGTTCTTACGTTTGTACTTCTATAATATTGTAAGCCATTTATGTATTTATAATATCGTAAAATTATAAATGAGTAATTAGAAAATCATTTAATCTGTGATCGTTGTAAATAATTGAGTATCTTTACACGTCTCTCTCTCTCTCTCTTTCTATGTAAAAAAAATATAGACCAATCTTCAAGAGACGGTAGTACACATTAGAATAATAATTTTTCGTCAAACTTACATGATTAAAAATGAACCGAACATTCTCCAATCGCAATTTATGTTTCACAACGATGACGGAATGATTGATACATTTTTTTTAGAACAAAACAGGCATATGTCGCACTTCTTAAACAATGGTTGAAATACTGGTTACACATTCCTTTTCAAATTCAAATGGAATCTCATTAATGATGTTTTTAAGAAGTCTTCACGAAAATACATAAAATGAGCATTGACCTTTCCATTATAAATAAACTTCTCCATTGTTTCAGAATTTCAAAAATTATACTGACGAAGATTAACAGGGTTGTTTATTCCGCGTTATAAAAATTTACATATGAATACGATGTCATCTCTTCAGATTAAATCTGCATACGTGTTTTTCTTCTTCAACCGAATAAATAACAACTAAAGTTACCTAAAAAATAAAGAACAGCCACCTGTTAACGACCTCTACCCATAACGTTTAATTTAATTTAACGTTTAATTCAAGCAATTCTTAAAGTTCGTCCCATTTTTTTGGAATAACTCGATATATAAATATATACTTATATGTATCTAACTGTTACGGGATGTAAATGTACTAAAAAGAACAGGTAAAAAAAATTATAATATGTTATATAGGGGCTCGCATAATGACTTCTAAGTGACATCTGTTACTCTTACGCGCATTTTAATCATTTTATATTTCTATTAGCTAATTCTAAACTGTGTTTTTTAATCTATTACATAATAAGATATATGACAACGAGAGTTCACTGATTTCATTAAACCTGAAAATATTCGTAAAATAAATTGATAGAATACGTCTTAGGGGACTGATTAAAGTCGATTCTGAACTTGATCTGTTTCGTTCATCGATATCTACTTTGAATAAAATATATATTTTATTTTACATGACGGACAAAAACGGATATTAATAATTTAATTTATTCATATACACTTATACCTGAAACGATTGAAAAATGAATAAAATTAATCCGCGATATTGTTCAAGATGATCGCCTAATCACAAGTTTGAGTTGTTTTTCTGTCATTGTTTATTTGTTGACATTTCGTACAGAAATATCTCTAGTAACGACCAAGACAGCTGTTATTTATAAACAAATTTATATTGTAGAATAATAGTCTATGTCTCAAACGTAGACAATATTATTGAGTAGCCTGTGATATGCCTTGATATTTGCTTGCCATTTCGATCGTGTTATTCTATTTGTATTAAAAAATCATCTGATTGACAATACAATGTAGAGAAATTTCATTTCTTCAATGCTTGAATTTTGTCATATCACAATACAAAAACATGATCGTCCAAATTGTCGTTAATAACAAATTATGTGAAATGCAAATTCAATCTCAAAACCAATGATATCTTGTTATTGAGTTCACAAATCCCTTTGTCTGGATCTCTGTAGGATCCCAAATGAATGATTAGTGCCCATTGATTAATAATGCATTTAAACAATTTGTAGATTTAAGTTTACTTTCCATATGGCCGAATAGCTACGAGAACACAAAATCAGTCACCGAAAAGATAGTAAGAAAGTAGATTGCTGGCTTAATACTAATTGGAATATTTCATCAAGAGTTTAATTCATAGTAACGTAATCCTTGTAGAAGAAAACAATAAATGACGTATGTTAACCGATGTAACAGTCCTAATGATATGTAGAAATGTCATGACGGTCAAGAATGAACTATTACCAATTAAAGTCCATCGGATCTAGTTATCTAATTTTATCATCATCTAACTACTTTTTTATAATAGGTAAAATGAGAAAGTTTATCAAAAAAGATTAACATAGAAGGATAATCCTATTATATGCTATCTCTGAATATAATATTAATCAATGATTAATATGTGTATGTATAGTACAATAATAATTCCGTTGATTAAATATTTTCAGAAGTTATCGTTTTTATCATTTATTTTGATAAAAAAAATGTTGATAAAAAAAATAACGGCATTTACCGTTAGAATACCTAATATAGTAATTATTAGAATACTAATATTATACTTTATAAGCACCCTTACGAAAGTAATCCGTGAAACTTAATGTGACAAAGTTTTCTAACTTCCCGCCATACATTAGCTCTCGCTTGTAATCACCCCTTCCTCCAACCCTCCCAGATCTCATTGTTCTAATAATTTAATTGGTAAAGTTCCACCGTACTTTCGACATGTATGATGAAAATTACGAGATAGACAGATTGATAGATAGATGAATGAATAGATAAATGGATAAAGAAAAGGAAAAAAAACAAATCAAATCGAGTACCGCGCAATCAATTCATCAAAAACATTATTATAGGTTAATTATGAGAAAAAGTAATAGCTTGTTAATATGACGAAAGTAAAAGTAACGATTTCTTTGTTATCTGTTTTCTTTTTTTTCTTTCTTTTTATTTATTCAAAATAAATCAGATAGGTATAATTCTCTTGCGTAACTTTCACGTAAAATTTATCATCAAATATAAATTTAAGATCTTGGTGAAAGTCACATTGAGTGTATCATTACAATAAAAAAGTCCACTGCCCTGTTTTCTTCCTTGTGTACTTAGTTACTTCTCACCAATAGCATTCGTACTTAATCGAATTATTCCACTTTTTAGCTCGGAATGATATACGAAAAATACGATTATACAATAACAACAAAAAAGAGAAAAATAGAAAAGAAAAGAAAAGAAGAAAAATGTTCGTATGATGTTTGTATGCATGCATACACGTATATATGTACGTATAAAGTATCTATGTATAATTGTATGTACATATAAATGTATACCTATAGAGGAGGGATAGATAAACCGATAGAAATTCACTAGCTATTGGCAGACGATATTACACGAGAAAAAATTCTACTTTCTCAAAGAGTCACTTTCTCTCTCTCTCTCTCTCTCTCTCTCTCTCTCTCTCTCTCTCTCGCTCGCTTACTCATTTACTCACTCTTTAAGAATGCTTCTCAAAGATTTTGTTAAACATTAGAACTCACTGATTACTAGACCCATTGAAATAGTTATTAGATAACAACAACAACAACAATAACAACAACGACAACGACAACAACAACAATAATAATATATAAGCATAGATATTCACCAAAGGGTTTTTTTTTATAGGGAAAAGAAAAGAGACGCGAAGAGAAAAAAGAAGGGTGGAAATAAACAAAAAAGAAGTATAAAATAATATCGTCCTCAACACGGAAACGCCCATGAAAAATAGTTAGAAAAAAAAAAGAATGACTGGATATATATATATATATATTTATATAAATTAAAAAAATTTCTACGAACTTAATAGGTCCATGCGTGAATTATAATAAATAAAAATATTTTAGATATTACTTTCAATAATAGATTTTGATAATAAAAAAAGGAGAAAAAAGGCGATATACTAACCAGTTTTATGTTTGCTTAATTGTAATGTGTGTACAAAAGAAACCCTTAATGCTTACTTCGGCTGAGATACCATGCAACACCAGAACAAATCGAGTGTAAATAAACGATATTGCATATTTTATCTAGAAAATACAAACAAGAAAACCAGTCTTTGATCATATAGATATTTGTATCACGAGTGCATAAAAATTCTTCCATATTATTATTTTTGTATATTTGTAATATTTGTGAATTATAAAACAAAAAGAGGATACATATTTTTTAGAAAGGGTCATCCTAAATGTCGAGAATGTATATTTGAAAAGTATTTCCATGTGGAACACGAAATTAGCATGATCGATGTACATAGGTCCCATTGATGATTTCTACTATTTTAAATAATTCTTCATAATTTTTATTTATTTTTACTTATTTACGTTCAGAAATTGTTAGAAATGCTCGTCGTTTTAAAACCATAAGTCAAAAGGAATCAAAATTACTCGTGAAATTTTGTAGAATCTAACTTGACTTTTGGTATAAATTTTAAATTAACCCGTTCAACAGTTTAAATAATGTAATGGTTACACTCAAGTACACGCACACTCATTTAGATTTTGACATGAAATGTTAAGAAAAATTTGTGGATATCTCAAGTAATTTTGAAGAAAATTGTTTGTTATATTTTTCATTACATTGAGAGCCAAAGAAACTCTTTATGATCGTATTTAAAAAGTATCTTCTCTTTGACAGAAATTATTAAACAAAGGAAAAAATTATTAAAACTAAGGTGAAAACCTTATAATGTAAACTAAATTAGCTCGTCACTTCCTTTTTATTAATATCATATTAACATTTTGCACTTTAATATACACACGCATAATTTTATCTTGAATCTACAGAATCTTATGTATACAAAATTATATGTGTTTCAATTATAATTCACTTAACATACCGAATAATATTGTAAAGAAAACATTCTTCGAAGTTTAAAGAAAAGTTAGAAACTTTGTTTCCAAGTATTTTCTTTTCTATGTTTGTTAACGCTTAGAATAAAATTGAAAGTGAAACACAATAATATAGAATTTATTTTCGAATTGTCCTATTTCCAATAGAATTATTTTTTACTTTTATATCTACTCCAGTTCAAGAATATATGCAAATATCCACATATCTTCGTTTGGAATGTCCATGCGTATTTATAATTGGATTCTCACAGTGCGAAACAACGAATGTCGATAAAACGAACTTGAACGTTTCGAATCTGAACTGTTGATATCCAATGAGAAAAAACGCACTAACGGGAAAAAATCTGACTGATCATTCATGCGATCGTTTTTCTCTTGGTTTTAATATTGTAACCAGTTAGACTATTTTCAACGTCAGATTCGGCTAGGAGACTAAATCTTTTGACGTCAATAAAATCCCAAAACTTTCTCGACGATAAATCCACAGTGGAAAATCCAAAACAATATTGAAGAACGCTTTTAAGTTCGGTGGCTTAAAATTCTTAAAACCTCTTTTATAAATAATCATATTTTTATTAATAACATATAAATAAATTAATATTTAAAAATTAAATTAATATTTAAATAAAGGTGAAATTTAAACGTGCTGTCGTTGCTTTTTACCTAAACAAAAATGAACTTTTCACTAACTTTGACTGTTATTGTATCAATTCTTTTTAGGATTACGACGAATAAAAATAAGCTTAAAAAAATCATACATTCTATTATGTTAAAATTGTTTAAACAATTTGAAAAAGTCGTGAAATATACTATTCCATATAATAATATTGATTTTATATTATAATGTTATATTTTTCTGCTTCAAAACGTCATTGCAATTGCGCGCGAAGCATTGATATAATAAATCGTTTGTATCGTTAAATTAAAAATATTCGCATTTCACGATATAAACAAGTGTTTTTGCATCGACTGCGTGCAATGCAGTCGTTAGAGTCAGTGTCCGCTCGCAAAGTTTTTGCTTTTTTAACATTCATACAGACTGTATTTATAAAAGATAGTATAATTCCGCAAATTAAGTTCAGTGACTGTCCGTTAAAAAATAACTACTGCGTATTAAAGTCAGTGAGTCATTGAAAAAAATCTCAACCTATAGCAATGTCGGCCTAT
The DNA here is from genome assembly GCA_911387685.1 of Dolichovespula media. Taxonomy (NCBI): domain Eukaryota; kingdom Metazoa; phylum Arthropoda; class Insecta; order Hymenoptera; family Vespidae; genus Dolichovespula; species Dolichovespula media. Next base: position 825,069 of record OU426854.1, read on the forward strand.
TGCATTTCCAACCACTTACGAATCACATACTCTCAATTTTTAGTGCCATCGCAGAATCTCTTAAGTAGTAAGTAAATTTTGAAGTCCTTCCGATCACTGAATCATGTTGAGGACAAAAGGTCCGAATCGGCACGAATGATTGGTTGTAATTAATTAGTAGAAGAGCATAAGTGATCACGAGTATATTATTTGAGAAATTTATTCATGAATGGTTTCTTATTTTTTGATTTATTTATTAAATTGGAATAGGATTTTCTTGTTGTTTACGCGTTTATAATTATTTACAATTTGAATATTTCAATGCATTTCTAAATATTTATCTCTCGTGGTAATAGTAAAGAATCGGTATTAACGAATACTAATAATGAATGAACAAGAAGATATTCGTGATGGATACTCTCTGGATTATGAGAGAAATTGAAATGATTTTTTTCCTAATAATTAGAGTAATCGCTTATAAGAAGGCGTGATCAAGGATTTTTCATTATATTTTTTAATACAAATTAATTAAATATTTAATCAATTTTGTTGATAAAAGGAAATTCTCGATAGAGTCATTGCTTTTGAATACAAAAAGTCGAGTAGAGTAATTGATAAAAGAAAGAGACTGGCAGAATCACATTCCGTAAGCTTGGAAATAAGTTAAGCAATTTTTAGTTTAGGATTTTCAGCAATTAATAAACTAATTCGCGTTTCTCTTATGCTAAGAAAAAGTATCTCTCGAAAAGGTAGTAATCAGTTTCTAATCAAATTTTTGCTTTCCATATATGTTAGTGTTGCGTAAATTTCCTTCCATATCATAGAATCTAAATACGATTTCGCTATTACACTTTTCGAATGATAATCGATTAGATTAGAGCACAAAGCAAAGAAGAGGCTATATGCCTAAGAGACCCTCACAAACTGTGGCTCAAGAGAACAATTACAGGCTATTGAGTTATTTTCAAAAATTCACCTGAAGCTTTTGAGAGTAGTTCTTAGTCATGTTTTAATGTTACCATGTTGTTACTCAAAATGCTCTTATGATGATGAGTGTAGAGATAGATTTGAAAAATTGAGACGACTTAATATTCTGTCTTCGTCTCCACATTGCACTGCGTACGTGGGTAAAATTATTTGATATTTGCATTTTCATTATTAAAGTCGAGTCTTATACATTTTTCATTATTTTTTGTTTTGAAGTTAAATTAAATTCATACTTTCATCTTTTATAAGTAGTATATTTCTTATTTCTATAAAATTAAGTTTAAAATTACAATCACGAAACGTATGAGATATGGCAATTTCGAGGACCACTGAAACTGTACTAAATAAGAGTGCATATGGAGCTGAAACAAACACATTGGGATGTGTGTCAAGTTTTCTTTTAGCAACGTGTTACGTGAAAATAATACTTGTTTAGATTAGGATCAAAAATTTTTCATTGTTGTTTACTCTTTTGAAGGTAAATTAAATTAAATTTAAAATATCATTTATCATTAGTAATATATATATATACACATATTTATATATTTCTTTTCTTCCTTATTTTTTTCTTTTCTACAAATTAACATAAAATAGAATAAAATAATTAAAATAAGAATAAATTTTATTAGAGTCATTAAATTAGGGCTTGTTGAAATCACGAAATGAATAAGAAATGGTGAAGCTGGATAACACTGTAATTGCACAGAATAAATATATATTTAAGTATATCATGTTCTTCCCTTCCACAACGTTTGTAGGGATGCTATTAAAGTTTAAGAATTTTGTATTTTTAACATAAATAATTCAATATAAGATCCGAAATATATCGACTAATGAAATATGTCAAGTATTTTGGATAGGCTATATAGGATACTTGCGTGGGTGGGCACGATTGGGACTAAGCTAAGGCCGGGAGTTCGGTAGTGAAAACACGACCGGACGTAGTTAATAAGGAAGATTTTTGTATACTTAGGAAATAAACAGTCATCTCTATTTATTGAAACTCATAGCAATATAATAGTTTAACCAATTATTCTATTTTCTTTCGAATGGAACTCAAGGGTGGGGACCTTGAGTGTGGGCCTTTTGGCGGGTTTATTCCTTTCGGTTTCTCTTCTTCTCTTTCCTTCTCTTTTTCCCTTTTCCATTCTTTTCTCTTCTTTTCTCATAAAAAAGTGGTGTATAGAACTACCGATGTTGCGATGGTCTGTAAGCCGCCGCAACCGACCATCTTTATAGCATTCACTCATACCACTCCAAGAACGCAGGTATTTGAACACTTGCGAACGTGTTTAGAAGTCCTAACGAGGAAAATTTCTTTGATTTCTTAAAATTTCGGAAACCACAACCGATCGTGCTTAATACTGGTGATTGAAGCTATCGATGTTGCGATGGGTTTACCTACCTATAAATGGCGGGAAGCGATCATCTTTTAGATATCGTTGGGAGCCTGTATTCTCAAAGAGCTTATGTTACCACGGTATCGCGAGTTTAATAATAGAGTCCCCATTATTCTACTCCTCACACGCGTGTTAACGGTCTACAGACGTGTTCACAAACGCTATTAAAGGTCCTACGGTAAGGGTTCCTCGATAAATGACAAATCACCCCGGTATCACGTAATTTAGGATAGAGTCATAATCCGCCGATCTCCAGGTACAGCAACATCCATGTGGTGAGACCTGAAAAATAATAATTCGTGAATATATACTTATATATTATATATTATATTTATAAAAATCAAAATATTAGTTCATTTCAACACTATTTATGAAATATAACTTTCACAAGCTTATAGACCCGTTCTTTGCTTGCGCTTGTAGTTCGTATGTTGTACATACCTGTCACTGAAGTCACACTCGCTTCGAGCGAAAGGTGATGAACAACCTAAATATGTTACTTTATAGAGAAATTTTTAAAGGATCTATATAGTAGATTCTTATCTTATCGACTATTAATATTGAGAGTTCTTGTCAAAAAAAAAAAAAGAAGTTTTTTATACCTTCAAATTTTATAAGACAAAACTATGATTCTACGGATAGTAACACAATATTTGATGATTTTTCAAATGTATTTTTTAATGTTATCTAATAAAAATTTTTTTTAAACTTTTACATTTCGACCATATTAGTATTTTTGTTTAATTATAGCGAATTATTGCATGTTGTAAGGTGTAGTTGGTACTTCTTTGTACACTTTCATCATCTATTATATGTATTTATATATATATTATAACGTCCTCGATTGGGTCAAAACCGAATGGGTTATTCGCCCATTTACACCAATCTGGTTACTAGTCCCGTTTTTAGTCAATTCTTAGATTTTACTAAGATCAGGGCGTTTTCGTTCGCCCTATTATCGGTCTAACTTCCTTAGAAATGCCTCCGTATTGCCCCGTGTTTAATTAAATTAAAGCAGGGATTTACCAATCTCTCTCCGGTTGCGATTATTGCTCAATGTATCACCCATATAATAATAAAACCTTAATTTATAACAAAAAAATAATAGACTTTAATTAAAAAAACAAAAGAAAATGAAATATTACAAATAATAACATTTAAGGTATAAGTGAATATATAAAATTGGATACTTGACCGAGTATGTGAAGAAAAGACGAAGGAAAGAAAAAAAATGAATGATTATTAAAATTATTCGTTTCTTTTCTTTTTCGGTTTTACAGTTTTTTCAGCTTTTGGTACGCAGAGATTACAATCATCGGAGAGTCGTAAATTATTCTGCGCGGCGATTTAGACACACACAAAAAACTAAATGCGACTTTACATATTAATCCGTTACGAGACCTTGGAACTAAATTTTTGACTGACCTTCTGAAACTCCGGGTTTAGACTGACTTTTCCGGCGCTTCTCCAAATATTCTGTGCGTTAGAATATTGAGAGAAGGGAAAGGGAAGAACGACATTGATGGGCGGCGTAAGACGTTTTCCAAAGTTATTCGTCGAAACGAACGAGCAACGAATTTGTACTTGACAGTACAAACGGACGCAAATAAACAAGTAACATAGAGCAAGAATAGGGCAAAGTCGATAATCGAATTATAGGTTGCTTTCTTCCTAAAAGAGATATGCTCGAAATAGAATTCGAAAGGTGTTAGAAAAACGCTTGTTATTCAACTTTGCTTTCTTTCTTTCTCTCATGTTTCGACAAATCGATGTTTATTTGTCGTTCGTAAGCGGTTTAAATGTCCTAATATAAAACAACAATTTCGTTGCTACACGGCGACGTGACAATATATATATATATATATAATAATTATATTTATATAATTATATTTATTATATAAATATAATTATATTTATATAATTATATTATATTTATATATATATATATAAACAGTGACTCACGAAAGTATTTGAACACTTGCCATGAAATACTTTATTAATTATAATAATTATATCATACAACACTTACCGACATATTATTAACATTGGATGGAGGTATGACTCTCTAGATTATATAGGTATAGTTTCAAGTAAATCGAAATATATATACAATAGTAATGATTTATTTCTTACAAACGTAATGATTGCTGAAGCCACAAAAGTATTTGAACACATCGAACTAAGATCAAAAATTAATGTAAACAAAATTTTCCCGGTACTAATTGTAAGCATTGATTGTCGTTAGTTGTTGTTTTATGTACATTTGTTAGTCACAGTCCAGTATTCGTGGTGAAATATTACGATATTGTTCATGTGTCAGAAAAGATCTGAAATTTCCGAAAGAGATTATTAATTGTCAAGTGGCGCAAAGAAGGAAAGACATACGATGAAATAAGTAAATTATTAAATATAAATAGATCTACGATACATTACATCATTAAAAAATCGAAATGTGAAGGAATTATAAAAAATAAATACCATTCAGGTCGACCAAAGAAATTAACGGAACGAGAAGAAAGAGCTTTGATCCGTGAAATAAAAAAAAATCCAAAGATTCCTGCTGCAAAACTTGTAACGATAGTTAACCAGAACTTCAAGAAAGATATAAATCCAGAATTATGTAGAAGAGTGCTATGTAAAAATGATTATCATGCCAGGGTTCCTAGAAAGAAGCCATACTTTAGTGATATTAATAAGAAGAAAAGATTAAAATTCGCCAAAGAATTTATTAACAAAGATGATTCCTTATGGAATAAAGTAATATTTTCAGATGAATCGAAATTTAACGTTTTTGAGTCAAATGAACGTAACTTTGTTTGGAGACAAGCAAATAAAGAGATGGAAGTGAAAAACTTGTGTGCTACGGTGAAACACAGGGGTGGCTTAATTATAATCTGATGGTGTATGGCAGCAGATGGCACCGAGAATTTGATCTTCATAGAAGGAACAATAGATAAATACAAATATTTGAACATTTTGAAATAAAATTTAAAGGAAAGTGCAAGAAAATTGGGTATTTACGAAGATTGTTACTTTCAACAGGATAATGATCCTAAACATACCGCAGGAATTGTTAAGGAATGGATTATATACAATACTCCTCACATGTAGTCACACCATCACAAAGCCCTGATATTAACCTGATTGAACGTCTATGGGCAATAATAAGAAAAGAATTACAAAAATTTAATATAAAATCAAAAATAAGTTTAAAAGACAAAATACTCGAAGTATGGAGTTCCATATCACCAAGTTTTACAGAAAAATTAGTAAAGAGTATGCATAATCGTTTACAAGATGTTATTCATGCCAAAGGTGGTCTTACTAAATATTAAAGGCTCAAAAGTTATCTGTTCAAATACTTTTGTGGTTTCAGCAATCATTACGTTTGTAAGAAATAAATCATTACTATTGTATATATATTTCGATTTGCTTGAAACTATACCTATATAATCTAGAGAGTCATACCTCCATCTAATGTTAATAATATGTCGGTAGGTGTTGTATAATATACTTATTATAATTAATAAAGTATTTCATGGCAAGTGTTCAAATACTTTCGTGAGTCACTGTGTGATAGTAAAGCGTTGTTCTGTATTAAGACATAATACTGCTCAAAACTCTTTAAAAAAAAATCGCTGATACGAACACTCAGTGAGAAGTGCCGATTTAGAATTAATGTGTAATATTAAGAACATTCATAAGGTGATAAATGAACCATTGTTTAGGCACGTAAAATGAAATTCTAGACATCACTTATCAAAAATGGCTAGACGATATCAGGCGATCAAGCAATGCGCGTGATGTTTCTATCAGGTACTGTCAGCAATGTATTTGAAGAATTGTCAGCAGTAAGTCTACTTAGAAAAATCATCGTGTGATGGCAAAACTGCGCACGACATTGCTAACTAATCGAATTAATATCACGTCACTGCTTGATCTTACAGCCGTTCGCGCATGCAGCGGCATGTGTAGCGGCGCGCGCATGCGCAAAACGTACTAAAACACTCGCTCGAAGCACGCTCATGTTGCGACACAGTCCATGTCAAAAACTCATCTAATTAGTTGTAATCATCACGTAAAATAAGGTCTATATAATAAAACCGGGCGTTCCAGTTGAATTAGAGTAAAAGCAAAGAAGAATAATCTAATAAATTATTCTTCTCTTTCTTTGAGTTCCTTATAAAGGTCTAGATACATAAGTTCTGTAATTTACTTTGTTGCCTAACGTATTGTTTTAACTTACATTATATTTCTTTTTAATTGCGTTACTAGTGCTGTGAAAAAATACATTTTCCTTTGAGTGGAGTGTTGATTAAATTTTATTATATATTTAAAAGTTCTCTTATTATTTGGGCGATACCTTGGATTACCCATCTTCCTACCGCCATCCTTAAGACTAAAACGATAAGTTTTGACAAGGAATTTTTACAGAGGAGGATCATTGGCGTAAGAGTGTTACCTCTGGCAAGTGTTAATAATTCTAATTCGAGAGCAAAGCTTATATCCATAAATTTAATCAGATATGCATGGAGCGGCACGGTCCGCGGTATTTCGGAGGAGTTCAGGATCGTATCCTAAATGAGTAAAAGCGCCCCGATCTCGGTAAAGTCCAGCACTGACCAAAAACGAGGCGGAAACTAGATCAGTGTAAACGGGCAAATAAAATATTCGTTTTTTGTTCGTGATCCAATCTACGACGTTACAATATATATATATATTTTGTATTTTTCCCCTCAGAGTTTGCAGGAGCTTTTTCAAAGGAGCGTACCCAAACCTCTTACAAATCTCTTATAAACCATACATAAATCTCTCCATCCTCAACACCTATGTCTACCCTTACACCTATCTTACAACTAAAGCTACCTTATAACTAATATATATATATATATATATATATGCAAACTGATACATATATAATATGCACATGTATATGTATATATATAAAATTATATTATATAACATTATATACAGATATATGTATATATATATAACTTTATTACATAGATGCACATATGTATATACGTACATATATACATATATATTTACAACGTTGGATTTATTTAACCCTTTGAGTGCTATATTCATATATGCGTTTAACGACAATGATCGATGTGAATTATGGGCGTATATGTATGTGTATCAATTTTTTCGACCAATATCGAGTTTGAGATAATTTTAAGTTAAGATATGGTTTACATTTGAATCTTTTGAATAAAATAATTAATGTTCGAATATAGCTTTCTATTATATTATATTATATCATTATATTATATTATTTCCTATATAATTTTAGCTTTGCATATTGAATAGATAAAATTCGCATTTGCGAAAAAAGTATTCCGTCCCCAGTGATTGAAACCGTTAAGCGCGCACCGTGCGTCCACGTGGATTGCTTACGTCAGGAGTATTCAGCAGTCAAAAGGTTAAACATGGATAAAAGGGATGGATCCATCCAAGGATGACACGTTCGTCCTTACCTCGATTCTCCAGCATAGGAAAAGCCTACTGAAATGATTAGTTGACGGTAAAGAGGTAGAAGGGATCGAAAGAAGATAGAGTAGGGTTTCTGTCAAGAAGTATTGAGATCTATTCTACTCTATTTCGTCACGTGGATTGAGAGGGTCCGTAGGAGGAGAAAAAGGCATCTCTCTCTCTCTCTCTTTCTTTCTCTCTATGTTTTATAAATTATTATACGAAATTAAAATACAGATCATAATTTTTGCAAAGTTATATTCTTAAATATGCAAATATAGATAAACTATCAAAATATAACGTTTTAATTTAATTGCTACCTAACCTGGCCGAAAAAGTCGTCCGTCAAGAGTTAATACTTAGTCGACCAATCTTTAAAGTAAATCGGTGTACGACCATCGGGGAGATCTCCCCACTTTAATATTTGCAACGTGTTTCTTTTTTTTGTTCACGTTTGTATCGTGTTATTTATTTTTAGTTATCTTTAATATACTTGATTTTCAAACTTTATTACCTATACTGTTTGACAACCTACAAAGACAACCTGTTTGACAACTTACAGTTCGCTGTGGCGCGCACGGTCGGCTCTGTTAAGCTACTTATAACTAACTTATGATTATCTTACATACTAGTCAAATTAAAATAAATTAACCTAACAACTATAACTAATTAAAATAACTTAACATAACATAACAAAATAATAATAAAATGAAATAACCAAATAACAAAATAACAGCATAACAAAACAACTTAATAACTAAAAACGACTAAATGAGAAAGAGAGAAAGAGTGCGCTATTTCCTAACCATCGCTTAAGCCTCCGGTAACACACACACATACATTCGCCACATTCCATACTCATACTCCCACTCCGCCTCCTCCCCCTTCTGTCTTTTTCTCTCCAGTTCTCTTATCCACCACTCTCCCTCCCCTCCTTGCCCTAACACTTCCCTTATTCTCTCCCACCAACTCTCCCACCCTCCCTGATTCTACACTCCCCTAGCACATGCTTCCTTATCTCCTCTTTTTCTTTACCTCTCAGGATCTTGCCCCTCTCATTTCGTTATTCATCCTAAACTCATAACCCTCCTCCATCTACTCTCCACCCATCCCTTCCTCAAATACCCGGGCTTTCTTCTTCCTCTATCTTCCTATCTCTTTATACCGTTTAGTATACCTCGCTCCTCTAATCCTTTCCCACCTCCTTTTGCATACCTCTGCTCTCACCCGTCACATACTTCCTCCCCCTTCTCCTTTCTTCCATCCCTTTTGTATCCTTACCTCTATCTTCCTAGAACTTCCTTCTCTCCTCCTCCCAATCCGACAACTCTTTTCCTTCCGCTATCCTCTTTTTCATTTACTCTCAACACTTCCTCGCAAACATCCCAACCCTCCCCTCCTCCAATTTCATCTCAAATTTCACCGCCCTTTTTCCTGCCTCTAGCCTTAAATTATACTTTTTGAGCTCTTCCCTTATTATATACTCTAAGGTACATCAGTCCCTTTCTAACGTCCATCTTATCCATCTATTCTGCATTGCCTCCACTTTTCTCTGTTCCTTCCACCCTCATATCTCTGCCCCATACTCCATCACTGTTCCTGCTAATCTCTCAAAGAGCCAAATTCTCCTCTCCCAATCCCCTGCAAACCTCCTTTCTCCTATTCCCCATACCCGCCTAATCACCGTCCCTGCCCCCCTAACTCTTTCTCTCACATGTCCCTCCTGCCCCCGTTCCTTTGCAGTTTGTATCCTAGATAGTAGAACTCTTTCACTTCCTCTATCCTCTTTCTCTTCCATCTCCATTTCACTTCCGTCATTCTCCCCCCTCTCTTTCTAAATCTCATCATTTTCGTTTTCTATACATTCTCTTCCAGCTTCTTCATATCTAAATAGTATACCCTCCATCTTCCCTAACATGTGCACCATCCCCTCTTCATTTTCTGCTAAAAGCACCATATCATCCGCATACGTCAGACAAAACATCTTCTCTCCGCTTAGCATTATTCTTCCCAGCTCCCCTTCTCAGCCTCTCCTCCACATCCGCTATCACCAGGTTGAAGAGGCACGGACTTAATAGACATCCCTGCCTCACCCCTCTCGCCATCCAAAAGATCTCCCCTATCCTCTCTCCTACTTTCACCTTGCTACTCGTTTCTCCGCATATCTTTTTGACCTTGCTCCTTAAACCTACTCTCACTCTTCTTTCCCTCATCACCTCAAACATCACCTTTCTGTCCACCGAATTAAACGCTGCCTTTAAATCTAAGAAAGCCGCCTTTATCAACCCCCTTTTCTTTTCAATTGTCTGTTCACCAAATACTTCAGCACGTATATGTTGTCTATCACTCCCATTCCCTTCCTAAATCCTGTTTGGCTCGGTGGTGCCATCCCCTTCCCCTCTATCTCCGCCTTCAGTCTCTCCACCAGCATTCCTATATACACCTTGTACAATGTCGGCATCAAGGTCACCCCTCTATAATTCTCTACTCTATCCCCCATCCCCCTGTTTATTATCAGGGTTATTATTCTTTCCTTCCATCTTTCCGGCCACCCCTCTTCTTTCCAAACCCTACTATAAAATCTCCACACCAATCTACCACTCTCTCCCCTCCATATTTCCATACCTCGTTTGGCACGCCGTCCTTCTCCGATGCTTTCCCTTTTTTAAATCTTTCTATTATCCTCCTCACTTCCTCCTTTCTCATCTCCGGTTCCTCATCCTCCGCTCTTCTTCCCCCTCTCCCTATCAACACTCTCCCCTTTACCCCTCCTAACAACCTTATAGTGGTCCCTCCATTCCTTTAACTTTATTCCTCCCCTCACCCTCTTCCTCTTTTTCCTTTCTCTATTTACTATTCTCAATAACTCCCATTCCGTTCTTGCCTCTTGAGTCTCTTTCAGCCATCTCTCATTTTCATTTTCATTTTTCTCCTTGCATAAAAGCTTATATTCTGCCTTCGCCTTCCTATATGCTTCCCCTCCTTTCCTTCTCTACTTCCTTAATCTTCTTCTTGCCTCCTTCACTTTCCCTCGCCATCTCCTTTAACTCTATATCTATCTTCCTCACCCTCATCCCAACTCGTCCTCCACTTTTCTATCTCCACTGCATTCTCATTCTACCCTGTCCCTTATCCTTTTCCCACCTCTCTCTGTCTATTTCCCACTCCTTCCTTCTCCTTTGTCCGCTCTTCCTTCCCTCCTCTTCTCCCTTCTCCTTCCACCGATACTATCAGCGGATGATGGTCCGATTCCACATTCTCCCCTACCTCCATCCTTACTACCCTTTCTCTCACCTAAACCTTTTCTATTGCATAATCAATCACCGATTATCCTCTCCCTTCGGTAAACATAAACTCCCCTTCTTTATCCCTCTCTGTATCTCCTGTCAAAATCCCCCACCCTACCTTTTTTATCTCTTCAACAATTTCCTCCCCTCATTGTTTATCTTTTTGTCTTTCGACCTTCTTCCCGCTTCTTCCTCCTCCTCTCCCCTTTGCCTCTTCCCAACATTCCTGCCCTTGTGTTAAAATCTCTCCCTATCAACGTCCACTGTTCCTCCCCCTGTTCTTCCATCCACCCCCTCAAAGTCTTTAGCTTTCTTTCCATATCTTCCTTCACGTATACCTCGATTATTCTCAATTTCTTTTCTCCCCTTCTTATCCTTACTGCTTCCCTTTCCATCCTTCCCTCCTTCCTTCATTCCTTCATTCCTTCTCTCTGTCATCGAAATAACTCTCCTCCTTGACTCCAATTATTATCTCCTTCCATCGGCTTCCCTTTTCTATTCTTTCTTCTTGTCAACTGCTTTTCCCAGCTATACTCCTTCGGCAGCCTACTCCTCACTCGGTCCCAACCCCTTTCGTCCACCCAGATTTCCACCATCACTATCACCTTCCATTTCCTGATTTCTTCCCAAAACTTGACCCCCTTGCTCCTAATCCTCACCACATTCCAGAATCCTGAACTCCACTTCCCTTTTCTTCTCCTATTTTTCTTTTTCCCCTTTTCCTATCCTACTCTCCCCTTCAACCTTTTCCTCCCCTCTTCTTTTCTATCCTCCTCACCATCCCTCCCTCCTCCTCTCCATTCCACCTACCTGCTTCCCTTCCCCCTTTCCCACTATTTCCTTCCTTATGACCCCCTTCCAATCCTTCAGTCTACCCTCCTCCTCCTCTCCAACATTTTCCATGGATCCTTAACTTCCCATACCCAATCCATACTCTGCATCCTTTCTTTCTTTTCTCCTCCGCAATTTTCCCTATTTTCCAGTTCATCCTCCTTTCCCCCATGTCAAATCATCTTCTATCCTTACATCTCTTCCCCTTCTCTCCTTTTTCCCCTTACCGAATTCCCATTCTCCCTCCTCTAAATTACGAATCACGATATTATTCATCCTTTCTTCCCTTTCCTTCATTTCCAGTTTCCTCCCTATATTATTTATCTTCTCCACCACCCTCATCCTGTTCTTTGCGATTATCACTCCCTTTTTCCCTGTTCCTGCTCCCTCTTTGATACCCTCTCCTCCTTTACCATCCAGATCTCTCACCTCCTCTCTAGTTTCTCTATTTTTACCTCCATTCCCCTCTTCTCTTGTCTCCATTCCCTATCCCTTTTCCGTATCTCCAATATCTCCAACCTTAACTTCTCTATTTTCTTTATTAAACTTCTCCCTCATCTTCCCATCTCCTCATCCATTTCATCCACCCTCTCCAACATTTTTTCTAACCCCTCTTTCTCATATTCATCCTTCTCTCCTGCATCCTCTCCACCTTTCTACTCCTTTTCAATGCCCATTCCCTCCCTCCTATTCCCTCCTCTTCTTGCCCCTTCTTTTTCTTTTTAAGATATTCATCCAAACACCCCGTACTTCTTCTTTTTTCCTTACATAGCTCCTCTACCTCGGCCTTCCAACTTTCCTCTCCCCTCCTCCATCTTCCTCTTCCTCCCCTCGAATTTCTTTTCTAGCTCCTCTTCGATCCCCACCACTTCTATATCCTTCATATAGCTTGAACTTACCGATCCTGCCAACTCAATAACCTGTCTTGCCTTTTCTCTCTACACTCCACGTCCGTAGCGCCTTTCCTTTCCCACCTCTACACTCTCTATCTTTCGTCACTTGTCTAGAGACTCTACCTGTCCCCTGACCTCACGCTACCAACATGCCGCTCCGCAATCTAATCTCTTCTAACCTTTTCTCACCTATTCCTCCCAACCTCCATTTCCCTCCATTCTCCCCTACTCAACACCAGTCAACCCTTATTCTCTTACTCCCTTCACCATAACTCCCTTATTCTCCTCACTCTTTTTACCCTCCCTTTCGCCCAAAATACAGACCATATTCAATCACACTCTCACCGGAACAAGAAGCCATAAAAAATAATTACTTAAAAAGATAAAAAGATAAAATGATAAAAAGATAAAAGAATAAAATGATAAAAGGATAAAAACAAAAATATATAAAGATAAAATGATAAAAAGACAACTAGATAGTTATATGAAAAGGTAAAAAGATAATTAGATAAAAAGTAACAAAAATAAAAAGATAATTAACTAAAAAGATAATGAAATATAAGAATCAAAAGATAAAAAGATAAAATGATAGGAAGATAAAAAGAAAAAATATAAAATGATAAAAAGACGAAAAGGTAAAAAGATAACTAGATAAAGAAAGAAAGTTATAAAATATAAAAAAATAATTATATAAAGAGATAGAAAGATAAAAATAAAAAGATAATAATAATAAATTACGTAAATAAAATATAACACTATATTATATCTTATCTTTTTATATTTATATTTTACAAAATCCTTTTTACTCCCATTTTATTTTTTCGGAAATACATATGAGATCTACTTTAATATACCAAAATAATTGTCGATAGTACTAAATTTAATCTAAACGTAAATTTGACCTAATACGTAATGATTCCAATCATCTTCGAACGATAACAATGAGAAGCAGTTTCTGGAAACAACATACACATAATTCTATTAATCTTTAAATTGAGCTCAAAGCTGGTTTGGGGTGTCCTACATCCTAGGTGCACAAATAGGGTTAACATAATATAACCCACTAGAGTATTGCCTATTTTGATACTTCGATAGTTTCATTCGCACCATCTGTTCCGTATAGAAACTAAAAAAAATAAAAAAAAAATTTATTTATTATCTTATATAACGAAAGCAAAATTATTACAAAAATTTTGCAAATATTATAATAAAAATTATTTTATTATAAACAAAATGCATAAATTTTTTAATTTTTATTTAAGATTTTTTAGAATCATAATTTTGGAATATTACAAATGAATTGATAACATTAATAATCAAAACATATCAGATGTTCTAATTTTATAATATCAAAATTTCTGATTTTGTCTTTCTTATTGTTAGAAACAGTTTTAATTTACTTATGTAGTCAGAATGTCATTTGACTGTTCTTTGTTGTTATATGTTTGTACACTTCCTCACATAATTAAAAAAAGTATTATTAATTATAATTTTGTTATGTATTTATTGTATATGGAAATTCTATGATATAGGTTAAATTTACTTATGGCGTAACTGTTCTAAATAAATTTAAAAATTTCCATATAGCAATATTTGTAGTTAGTTATATTACTATATATATCGATTTGACATGATAATTTCTCTGGCCATTGCAAGAAAACTTTGATTTGTCATAACTGTAGATGCAAGCATTTGTGACTGTAATTCGTAAGATTTTTCTACTTGTTTAGGTTCCTAGAACTTATACCCAAAGTTTATACAGATCATTCAGTTACACCCTGTATATGGAATGTATTTGAAATTGTTGTTTTTAGTAGATTATTTATTGTTTTTCTAAATGTGTAAAAATTATTACTTTATCTTAATATGTTTATATATTAAACATTAAATGAATCTATCCAATTTACGCGTTATAAAAATATTCAGACAGATACTTCATTTCTCTATATATTTACAAATAGTAAGACTATTTTTCTAAAAATGGTTCTAATTAAATCACAACATTTGTTTCCAAGTGCTTCATATGAGATTTATTACCAAGGAGGCAATTTACAATTCAATCATTACACTGTCATTTAACATAAAAATGTATAGAAAAAGTAAAAACATTTCATTTAATATCTACCAAAATCTATCACAAAATCACTACTACACCTTATTTGAAAAGGTGGCAGATAGCATTAATAAATATAAAAACAAAGACAGATTTGAATAACTTCCACAAAGTAATTGATCAAAAATGATAAATAAGAAAGAAAAATGACAGATTATTTGAAAAGTAAAAGAAAATCTACGATTGAGTGCTTCAACATTAGCGAACTTTCAAGAAGAAAGTATGAAAAATATGAGCACACAAACTATTCAATGATTACTTTAAAAAAACAGTTACAATGGGAGAGCAACTATTAAGAAACCATAGATCAGCAAAACAAATAAAAAATGTTTAACTTTTGTAAAAAGTATGATTTCAAAATCGTGATAAAGTGATATTATGTTCATTAATGAGTCTAAATTTAACATATCTGATTTGGATTAGCAATACATGAATGGCATAAGCCAAATAAAGCTCTAGATCCAAAAAACTTGTGAGTCACTTTAAAGCATGGAAGAAATGTTATGATCTGGAGACATATATTGAGCGGAGTAATAAGAAATCTTGTTTTTATTGATGATATTGTGGATAAAAAATATTTACATATTTTAAAAAAAAATGTAATGTCAAATGCAGTCAGTATAAGTAAAGATGCTTCAAATTTTATTAGGATAATGAGCTGAGGCATAAAGCATGAATTATACAAGAGTATCCATTATATAATTGTCAGAAATTGTCAGAAAATATTATAGCCTCTTTCTTTATCCTCAGATCTTAACCCTATAAAGAATCTATGGAATAATTTTAGCAGAAAAATAAAAGCAACACTAATAAAGAATAAAGAATTCATAACAAGATTATAAGACTGCAAGAGATTATAAGAAATCCAAGAAAACAAGTATACACTATCTTCAAAAAATTATATTTAATATGCTGAAATGTTTGAAACATGTAATAAAATACAAAAGTTATGCTACTAAGTATGAAATGTTAACTTTCGGTTTATAAAGTACTAATTATGTATAATGTCTAAATATTTTTATAACGCGAAAAATGATATTACTCATGTTTCATCGATTAGTTACTTTTGAACCATATAATATTTACATCAGTGTTTTAAATGATTGGAATACATTTCTAATTTTTTGACGCATTGTTATTACTATATTGTTATAGGTATTATTTTTTAATAAATTATAGAAGTAATGTGCATATATATAACATCAACAGAGTATACAAAAGCATTACATACATATTTTTATATGTTAAAATATACAATAAATATAAATGTTATTTGTCAAGATGCAAATTATATTTATTATTTAGATGCTATACTTTCTAATAGAACAATGTCAATATATAGTTTTTACTCATCACAAAAGTACTACTGAAGCATATATATATGTGTATAGACATATATACATAACTGACCTACTACAGCTTGTCGCCTTACTTATATAATCTAATGTTTCTTTGTTAGCCTAACCATAATAAGGTGATTTTTTAATTGCGGCAACTAAAAGATTACAGTAAAGAAACGGTTAACGGTGATATAGATCATACATGTTCCAGCCTGTCTATGCGGACTGGTGATTTCTTAGTTGTTTCCTGCTAATCGTAGAGTAGCGAATAACAGACTTTTTAGAATACAAATCAAACAACATAGAATACAAACATATGTAGTTTCTATGAAATCCATTTCATATTGAAGTTATATAACAACTATCTAGTCATCCAGTACTTATGTACCAGAAGAGAAAGGCAACTTTTAAATTATCAAATTATTTAATCGCTCATCATAAAAGATGTCAGTGTGTTACTAGCCTTATGAAACATTATCTTCATAAAAACTGCTTTAAAAAATTGATGATTTTACATTATCTGATATCAGTTTAGAGGCCTTATTCTTGAAATAAGTGCAAATCTATATGTGAATGGCAAGTTGTAAATGATTGCAATGGTAAATTCCTAGAACAGCATTTTTGACAGTTACAAGTACAAGGTGTATATAGTGGTGGCAATCAATATCACAAATTTCAGTGAAAAAAGATAGAGTAAAAATAAATTTGTACATATGCAATATCAGACCACTGATAGAAAAACATACAATCTTTTTAAAAATGGATTTAGAAGGTATAATGCATACACTTGATGTTTTTCTAATTATACATGCTAAATAAAAAATATTCAAATTATATCAGCATTTATTTAATGTTATGCAACTTAATTTTATTTTTTTCATTAAGAATTAGAAATACATGAGGATATATCATATATTAAGCAAAATATTTTATTTATTTTTACAATTTATTAATACAAATTAATAAATTAAATATGATACAGGATCTTTTCAATTAATCTGTCATATAGTATTTCTGAACGGTATTTGTAGGATATATTTTTCGATGTTGCCAAACGTAAGTCAACGTAAACATATACGTTTCCAATTGCGAATACTGTACATTTATGTTCAAGAATACCGTGTCAGAAACGTGTACGCATTTTGACTATTCGAATACGTAACATTGCAAACATGGTATGGAATAAAGCCTCAGTTCTTCGATACACGCACACTATCTTACGTGAAAGGAATCGTACTTAACGAGCACATATTATATTTTGGTGCGATAAATCAAGAGAAAGGACAATATGCTTTTATTTCTTTTTTTCTACCTTCGTTATTAAAAACACACACGAGTCGGCCGAAAGGTAATAACCATAACCTTCACCTTAACTTTAACCTTAACTTTTCGAAGTGAAATTCCTATCTTAAACGTTAATAATAATAAAAAAACAAGAAATGATTTACGATGAATATAATAAATTCTCTGGAATAAGGTATTATAAAATCCATGTTAATTTCATTACGCCAAATATTTTTTTTATTATAAATAATATAAAAAAATGAGAGATATGTTTATAAATATTGCTATTTTCAGGTATAATCTTGAAAAGTACACAATTTCTTTTTGAAATAGGAACAGTTTTAGAAATGAGCCAGACCATACAAAAATCTCTTGTCAAAGGTAAAATATTATAAGTGTAATTAAAAAATAATACAGAATATGTGTTTATAAAAGTATTTTAGAATTTCAAACATATTTCTAAATAATTTAACTATATTTATAAGTTGAAAACGTAAGTATAGAAACATATACTTTTTAAAATAATTTTTAAAAATTTTGTATTAGATTTATTTCACAAGAAACAACCGAGAAATCAGAAGAAAAAATCAAACAAAGAAATTAGAGAATGTAATGGCAAGTATTTAATCATGTGTATTATATTAGACAAAATATTTCACAGGTATTTAAATATATGTTTGAAATCTATGAATATTATATGTTTGGATATTACTTTTCACAATCATGATTATATATCCCTTTTTATAATAGACATGGATTAGAATATTTTTCTTTTCTAGGTATTGATTATCCATTGGACATATGGTTTATAATATCAGAATATATTAAACCAGAAGCTATAGGGAAATTTGCTTGTATTTGTAGATCTTCTTACTATGTGACTACAACTGCAAAATTTTGGTTTCATCTATATAAAACGTATGTCTACATAGAATTTTTATTTTTAGAATATTATGTTCTCATAATGATTATTATTGCAGTTATTACAGGTTTGTTCCTGGTATACCAGAACGTTTGCAGCCACATTGGATGGTATTACGCCATGAATTACGTCTTTGCGTCATCAGGACATTGCATTATTCCTACTTTGCTGAGAGGAATACATTAAGCTATGTATCACAGTTACGACAAAGAGAGCCACATTCTCTTGTTAAAAGACAATGTTCTCTTATGTGGCACAAAGTATATTGTTATTTTTATATTTCAATTATATTTCATACTATTCTTTTTTCTTTCATAAAATTATATATAAAAATATATAATGGAGCTTGATAGAAATAATAAAATACAATGATAATGAAAAATATTAAAACATGTTAATCAATATTTAATTATTTCAGAAAGGAATTAATCGATGGTATTTCTTTTTCAAATTAAAAGAAATATCAAGAATATGTAATGGTACTTTGACACAACGAAATAAGAACATACATGAGCAAATGAATGATATTGAAACAGCAGAAAAGATAAATGCTAATCCAGAGGAAGGTTGTAAAATTTTACGTGTATGTATTTTTCCCATCAAATGCATTACATAAAGTTAGTTTTTAAGTTCAAATATTAACTTAAATTGAATTTTAGGTAAGATGTGTAGAATATAGCAAATTACCATTAGTAATTGGACTAATTCTACAGAAATTGTCAGTGACCTTAATGCCTGGTCTTAAATACTTACGGTTACAGTTTGGATTTGGAACATCAGATCTTCCAAATGCATTAACAAGCCAAGTTATACTCAATTATGTAAATGATTACGAAGTTTTAGATTGGTGGCATCCGCGTTATCCACATCAAGATACAATATCTCATTTATGTGAGGTAGGTAGTACCGTACATTTAACCTCTGATGATACCTGGGAATAATGTCTCTATTTAATTTCTTTTGCAAGAATATTATATATTGTCTTTTTAAAAGTATTGTATAAATATTAGTTTTATAACTGAAATATATGTATGCAAATGTTATATTAAAAAGTTTTAGTTCTAATTGAATAATCTAAACATTCAAATATTTCTCAACTTCGTCTCAATATTCTTACGTATTGATTTTGTACAAGTCTTTTGGATATTATCAAGCTATAAATAATTGTCATTTATATTCTATGTTACCTATTCTTTTCAATATTATTTTATAAAATCATTATAATAAAACATAATTTTACTATATCTCTTTGAGTCAAAGTTTTATCTGTTAAAGCTGTTCCAGCTACTATCGTTCGAGACGTATATTATTTCAGAGAGGAGTATGGAAAGAAATGAACTAAAAGCGTGTTAAAAAACCCTTTTTGTCTTTATTTTTGTCTCTATGACCCTTTGTTGTAGTCCATTTGCATTCCAGAATGCTATTTTCAGGGTAGCCCTTTTTATTTCTTAGACAGCACATTTGTGAGCAATTGTAGCATAGTTGTTATTTGTTGCGTTTGTTGATTTAGTATTGTATTCAGTATTTTTGTATTTTTGATTGATTGTATGAGAAGTTCCTTGATTTTTGTAGTGTCATTTGTTTCACTTTCGTTTATTAATGTTGAATTTGCAATTGCCTGTGCATAACTTCTCGAGTTAGTAAAATTTATATTTTTTCGCCTAGTATTTGGAACAGAGTATGTATCATCTCCTAAGTCAGTAAGTAAGTTCAAGTTTTTTCTGTATATTTTACTGTGGGTGCACTCTGCTACGAAGAGGTGGGAATAGTTTTCTTTGGAGTTGCTTTCTTATTTCACAGCCTTTGTAATTGTAGTATATTACTGATTCTATTTTACTTAATGTGGGGAAAATAGTTGATAGGTGATTTTGAGCATATTTTACGCACGCAGGTGTTCTGTTACAATAATTTTTGGTATGTCCGAATTTCTGACATCTTATGCATTAAGGTATTTCTTTTTTATGTCGTGGTGGTTCTACCTTTATATTAGTATTTAGCATTTAGAAAAACATCCTTATTATTGCTTTTAGGTTTAAGTTCTACCATGAACAGCGGCAGTGGTTGTTTCGTATCATATTTCATCATATTTACTATTCTTACCTTGTGTCCCAGCTTTGTAAGTTCGTCCTTGATGGTTTTAATGTTCGTTTTCGGATGTAAGCCTCTGATGACTGCTTTGTAGCTTTTTTCCGTCTTCAGCTGGTATGTATGATAGGCTGTGTTTGTAGACTTAGAGCTTGTATTACCTTTCCAAATGTTTTCGGAGTATTAGTTCGTATGTTAATTTGGTCCAGTTTTATTTGTTTTAGAATATAGTTCTCTGTCCCTACTGTATAATTAAGCAATTCGATAAGGGGTTCTATTATTTGAGCTACAACGTAAATAGGTGGTGGTTTAGTAATATGAGGTATAGTTCCTTCAGTATTGTCCATTTCTATTTCTTTCTTCCAATGAGTTAAATGAATTTGACAGTGGTATTTCTTGTAACCAGTGTTTCATCTCGGTATTGTTTGCATGCGTGGTTATTCTACGCTTTTTATTTGTTATAACTTCCTTCCAGTTGTTTTGATAATTGGTGATCGTTTGGCTGTTTTTTTCTTCGTTATTTTCTAATCCACAATACCCACTTCTGCCTGGATTTTTTGGATCTGCAGTTTTGTGTACAAATAATTGATTATATTCTATTTTTTTTAAGTTATATTTATCGCCTTAGGCAATAATTTTTATCGGCTCGATGGAATTCATGTCGTCGTTAGACGGTCTAACCGTCGCAACGCTCACCATTCGTCATCTGATCTCCTTTTTCTTTCGATCTCCGTCCTTTATCCATAATACGATGTTCACTCTATACGACCTGACTAAGACTGGATACAACATATAAGCGTCAATTTTTACAGTATAAACCTATATATTGGTATTTTGTAAGAGAAATGAATCGTCCGATTTTTAGATAAACTTCAATATTCTTCTCACACTCCATTGACGTTACATGCATTATCCTTCTTACATCTGTCTAAAACAATTCATTATAATAATAGACTAGTAATAATATTATTCAGAAGAAACTAATAGATATATTTACGTTCTGTTGCAAAAAGCATTGCAATTACTCGTTCTTCGTTTATTTCTCCATATTGTTCTTGCTGTCTAAAATATATCCGTTATAAAAATAAACTAACAATAATATTCCTTAGGGAAGTAGTAGATATATTTACATCCTGTTATACAATATAAATCTTCATGCTGAAATGACAATTCTGCTGACTACTGTTCCAATTAATTTAAAGATGATACATCCAAATCTAAGTTATCTAAATATGTTTATTTATTTAAATTGTGTTGAAAAAATGCGCTTTGATTAACGAGTTTTAGGAGAATCGATGATTTCGGGCAGAAGATATTCATTAAAAGTAAGATTTTCTTGCATTTTTTCAATCCAAATCAAATAATAAAATAACAACACTGTCTTTGATTTATATGTAAAAGATTCTGAACTTAATATATAAAACTATTAGAGACTTTTAACTTTAACACTCCATTTTTGAGGTGCATGAACGTAATTTTCTTACGTTCAATTCCCTCTATCGACTTCTTATTCTTTTATGATGGATATTTAACTTCGACGAGGGCATTTGCATCAATTATCCTATTGGAAGAAGCAGTCAAGAATTAACCGATACTAAATTAATAAATATCATATCTGAAACCCAACCTCATGATGTTTGTAGTAGTGACAATGAAGAAATAAATTCATTCACTACGGAAAATCTTTGTAAAACTCTTCAGTTAGCCAAAACATTGGAATATGGCATTATAGACATTGATCCAAATATTCAACGAGCCTTAAAATTTCGTCAAAATTTAATGAAATGTTGCAGCGAATATCAGCAAATTTATGAAAACTTAGTAACAGAAAATATTGAGAAAAACTCATCTGAAAAATTTTACATTCACAATGAAAATGAAGACGAACTTCTAAATATTTCAAGCGATGAAGATGATGGGTTTATGGTAATTAAAAAGAAAAAACTTATTGTTTTGAATTACAGTTGCGATAGTGACATCGAATAAAACTTACATATTTCTGTTTTCTGAAATGTCTTACTTATTTTTTTTTGTTAAGTTATGTTAAATAAATATGTACACATGCATTTCTAAAACTTTTACTAGCTTTTATTTCCTTTATATTTTTCCTTTTATACTGATAGGTTTAATTTACACGATTTTTATCTGCATAAATCAAATCCACGTGGAACGCATATTCTCGTAAATTGAGGGACGGGTGTAACACCATTGGAAATATAAGCCTTTAGGAACTTGTGTATTCGCTAAGAAAGAACATAGGTAAGAAATTCATTGCCTCCTTCGTCTGAACTTAAGCATTTTTTAGTCACGCATGTTGTCTCGAAGATGGCCGAGCAGTAAATAAACAATGAAAGTAGATGCATAGACGCGACGAACCAAGGTTTGTCTGGCATATTCATTAACACCCTCTAGTCTACATGATTATCAGAACAAAAGGGGCACATATTATGGGATTGCTTAAACATTTGAGTGAACTATCCAGACCCGCTCTGACCAACAGGCATCTTTCCTTCTCTTTCCATGCTCTTATTATATTTCAACTCCGCCCTTTCTATTCCCTTTCCTTATCTCATTATGGTCCTCGCGAGAAGTTTTGAGAATGACAATAGTCATAAAAAGAGAGTAATCAGTTAGGAGTAGTCTCTGGTCAAAGAGAATCGTCATAGCCGCGCTCGAATAAAGATCAATATTCTATATACAGTACTATTTTCTGGAATAAATATATATCAACTGTTTTATTTTAATTAATTTCGGCTATCTCTGAATAGAAAACGCTCACAAAGCTAAGATATAAATGAGTATTATATCACGTGTTGATCGACCTATTACGTCGAGCGATTTAGAAAGCATTCAGTTTAAAAACTGAGCTATTTCTACAGGTGATGTCCTTTGCACTTTTTGTAAGTCGCATATCGCCTTTAAGTAGTATTCCTCTATTAAACTTGGCTGATTATAAGTAGTATGTTCACTAATTATTAATGATGAAAAAATTAATCGACAAATGTATACACTATATAATCGAATAAAATTATACTACTACTGTGTCCTACCTAGCACAGATCATCGCGAAATTCACGTCAGCCATCAGTGGAGGAAATAAATATGAGATTAGATAGTAACACATTACTAAATTATCAAATAAGGAAAAAGAATAAATTAATTAATTATTTTCATTTACATTAATACTGTTACGTCCCGCTCAGCACGGGCCTTAAGATATTGAATCTTTAAGGGCTTTTGCTTTTGCAAGATTTTGTGCCTTTTTGGCTGTTAATTGCCTGAACAGTTCAGTTGGCTCGGGATTGGCACCAAACAGTAACAAAACGCCGTGACAAACATTCCTCTGCCTCGAGGTTCAAGGTTTCCAGTCGTTGTCGCAGTTTTATCTCAATGTCGCTGAATGGTTTACGTTGTAGAATTTGTTGACCGTATCGTAAAATGAAATCCCGACAGGTTAAACGTATTAGGCCTAAGCTTAAAATATGAGTGCACCAAGAGGAGAAAATCACCCCCAAACAAGACCAAGGTTATTGAGCAAAGTCGTGTTAACAACAACAAGAAGTTTACTTAGAATATAAAATGTAAACTTCGAATAACCAGTTGAAGGATGCAAAAAAATAATAAAAAAATAGCATGGTGCGGCGGCTGTTATTGCGTCCTCGGGTAAGTGAAAGGGAGCCCATGTTACTTGTGATGTGTTGGTTTTTCCTTTGTTTCTAATCTCTGCGGTATTAGGTCACAGTTGTTCGTATTGTTCTTATATAATAAAGCAAAGAAATACATATGGTTTATAATATAATAAAAGACAGTAAAGGAATATTGGCGTACAAGGTATATCCCAGAAATTACTTATAAGAGTATGATTGTTTTAACAATATAGTGTTTAACAATGTAGTATATATTAAGATTGTGTTTAACAATATAGTTAATTGAATAAAACATTGACGTTTAATTAGCTTATAAGATGGGTACGGAAGTTGCCCATCCGGTGAAAGAATCAATTAGATTTGAGGATTTCCACCTAGTGTTAATTAGTTATGCATGACGTCGGACATAACAACGATGACGTCGGACGTAACAATACAATAAAAAATGTATGCAATACTAAAAATTTCATTTTTCATTAATACAATAATTAAAAATCTGAACATTTAGCCGCGAGAACCTACGATTCTTGAATTACAAATAAAAGGTTCGCCAATCTGCAACACATTGTTTATCGAATATCTATCTTTTTAGTCTATAAAATCTAAAAAAAACTACAAATTTTCCAAAATTTAATAATGTTTTAGAAACTCAGATCCATTGATATAAACAATTGGACACGTATTTCCTTATTTTTGCCATAGAATCATCTGTCCAAAGCTCATTAAAATGACCGAATGAGTTACCGTAGCTTCTCCGTGCGAGCATCGTGAAACGTATTTCTTAGTGAGGATATGAGCTTCTTCTCTTTCGCTGCAAATTTTTAGGGATGCCACAGCACTAAACTTTTTCTTCGCGAAAAATGTCAAAAACAACATTTAAGCCATCAATGAGAACAGACGTGATTTTTGACCGATTTTGGTAGAAAAGATTTCATTTTCAAGACAAAGATTTAATCTAAGAATATTTGAAAAAACTTTATTTTCTTTGAAAAAAATCGTGTTAAAAATAATATTCTCTCGAGAATAGTTTATTCGCGAATAAAAAGTTTTTTCAAGTTCATAAAAGATATATCCTAGATTGAACCTTTGTCTTTAAAATGAGATCTTGTTCATCAAAATCGGTTAAGAATTAGCCAGTTCTTATTGATGACGTAAACCATTAAAAAACCAGGATAATGAACAACCTTAATGAAGAAGATTCATTGACTTGCTTTAATATTTCGTATCTATTTGTTGTTGGTATAAAAATGGGATCTATTAATTATTTTGTTTTTCCATCTGTATTGTTTTCGGTTGGTACGATATTGATTAATCTTATTCTTTTTACAAATTTAGTTTGTTTCCGGTTTGTTTTACCCATTTCCGTTTCTGTATCAGAGCTTATGTAACTTGTACTTTCTTCATGATTCACAGGGTTATCTATTGTCAATGATAATTCATAATCAAATATTTAAACTGATTCACCACTGCCTTTCCAATCTTATCTGGTGTTCCACAAGGGAGTTACTTGATCCATTACTATATGCAATTTACACAGCACATTTATTCACCTCAGAGGAGATAACTAGGGCTACATTTGCAGATGATACAGTTCTGTTAGCATCGGACAGCGATTCCCAAACGCGACTGAAATATTACAACGTCATCTACACATGTTTGAAAAATGGTGCCAAAAGTGGCGTTTTAATATAAATGAAAACAAATCAGTGCATATAGCCTTCATGCTGCGTAAGCGCATTTGTCCTCCTGTGACCATCAATAAGTCATAATAGTAATTCCAACCACGGATTCGGTCAAATACTTGGGTATGGTACTTGATAAAAGACTGATGTGGAGACAACATATTCAATCCAAAATAACTTACCTAAAGGAAAGAGTAAGAAAGCTATATTGGCTCATCGGTAGATCATCTAAGTTAAATCTGGAGAGCAAGCTCGTTATATACAAAGCTATTCTAAAACCCATTTTGACTTATGGAATTCAACTATGGGGAACCGCTGGTAATTCAAACATTGAAATTCTGCAAAGATTTCAATCAAAAACCTTGCAGAACATTTGCAATGCCCCTTGGTGTGTAACAAATGAAAGAATCCACAAAGACTTAAGAATTCCTACAGTAAAGGAAGAAATTGTTAACTACAGCGAACGCTACAATATTTGTCTAGCTAAACATCCGAACCCTCTAGCAAATAAATTGCTGGAAATCTCAGAATTAGTACGTAGGCTAAAAAGGTTCTACACTTTTGATCTAGGAATAAGATTTAGTTAATTCTTAATTTGGTTATAGTGTTCATTTTATATTCATTTACACTTATCATTGTAATCTCGTCTTGAACTTACAACTCATGTTAATGTATCACGGTAGCAAAAATACTTATAATTCTCGGTGAGAATTGATTGTATATTCTATTATTAATAAAAAAAAAAAAAAATTGTAAAACAAATTACAAAGAGTGAAAAAATGGTAAAAGAATCTTGTAAAGTATTTAATTCTGAATAAATTCATGTAAAATTTTCAATAAATAACAAGCTGTAAGAGTAAATAATTTTCAATAAAAATAATAATACAAAAAATTATGGTGAATACAGTTACGCCTAAGTCCATCACTGATATTTACAGTTATAATTAACTATTCTGATATTTCCTGATTATAAAAATAATTTAATGAGAAAAATATCATTATTTTATAAATTAATTACTTACATCCTCAAATTAAATTTATTCATCAACTTTTCAAATTACCCTACAACAGCCTTAGTGCACATCTTAGCTAGGCGAGTTACAGATAAAATTGCATTCTTCAACATTCTTGTATGATTCTTGATTTCTTCGACGCATACATGATTCTTTGTAAAAATACATTTATATTCTCTGATTTTCGAGTATACACTAATGTTTTCATATGT
Organism: Dolichovespula media; assembly: GCA_911387685.1. NCBI lineage: Eukaryota > Metazoa > Arthropoda > Insecta > Hymenoptera > Vespidae > Dolichovespula > Dolichovespula media. Next base: position 852,219 of record OU426854.1, read on the forward strand.
TCCTACAAAAAGAAATTAAGAGGATCTTTGACCAGCTGTAACTCGAAAGTAAAGCGTTTGCAGACCGATGTTTATTTAAACTTTTTCATTATTTTTATCATAGGAATATGTTTGTGAAGTTCAGCAGAAATTTCATGGAACACCCTGTATATTATATGTGATTAATTTTATTAAGTCAAATACAAAATGTCAGATCATATTTTGAATTCCAACGATATGGTGCTCTAATTTTTGAAGGAATTTGTTCGTTGCGCAATTTCTTATGTATTCAGAGAGTCTTATCTAAATATAATAAAATGTCATATTCTAAAATTTATTTCTATATATTAAGTTTTCTATATGTTGACAAAATTTATAATAATTGGAAATAATAATAATGAATGATTTAACCTTTATCCGAAGAGTCCTATTTATGTAACGTAAAAGGGCAATCAGATTACAATGGAATATATTGCGCGATTTTAATAAACGATATATTTCATCTTTAGGATAAATTTGTAAGAATACTCACAACTTTTTGATAATTTATTTATTAGGGTATAATTAGAATTAAATAATTTATATATGTACATATAATATTGTATATAAAATTGTAATATAAAGCATATTATGATATCAGATACAAATATAAAGCAAAAATTTTAATTATTTTTTGAACATTTAAAATATGCTCTATTTATTTTACAATGCTCATTATAAATATTATTTTTCCAATTATCACAAACTTGCTTTTGCATTCTTGTGTTTTTTGATGAACATATGTGGCATTTCTTTTTAGCAGAAAAAATGTTTTTTGGTAGAAATCTTCTCATTGTAATCTTTATATCTGTAGTTAGCCTACAGTGTTTTCTTCTTTGCATTTGTAATATTACAAGCTCTTCTGCTATAGTGATAAGAAATATACACTTTTTTGTGTTTTTGAATATTTCATGTGGGATTCAAATTCCTTCAAACGACATATGCTGCTATACCAGCTATATTCAATATATTTATAAAATAAATAAATGGTAAACGGTTTGTACTTTTAGTACTATGGGATGGAAGGTTCCAGAGCTATCTAGTTGTGTGTTATGTATGCATAAGATATGCCGATCGACAGTTGAACGAAGAGAAAGAAGTTTTCAGAGCTAGCTAGTCATGTGTCGCGTGTGTGAGATAAGCTGATCGGCAGAAGAACAAAGAAATGGGAGGTTCTAGCGTTAATTAGTTGTGTGTGTGTGTGTGTTAAGATAAATTGGTCGACAGAGCATGATTTGTCTTTTGTGACTTGCGTATGGTATGGAAAGAAAAGAGGAGCTGAAATATTGGGGGAGAGAGAAAGAGAGAGAGAGAGAGGGAGAGAGAGAGAGAGAGAGAGAGAGAGAGAGAGAGAGAGAGTAATAAAAGGCAGCGAGAGTGAGCAACAGAGTCTAGAGAGTTTTGAGCGAAATGACGTACCAGCGGGACGAGAACGTCTAGCGAGTGACGTACCATCCAGCAGCGAGACCAAATGGTGTACCACCGAAACAACGAGAGCAATCAGCGAATCAGCGAGGGCGAAGAGTGAAGTAGCGAGGACAACCAGCGAAGTAAGAATAAGCATATCAACGAAATAGCGATAAAGATCAACGGGTCAACGAACAGCGAACAACGTGTGATCTTGGTTTTTATAGTTTATATCTATTAAATATAGTTTTACATTTAACCTATAGTCGAGCATAACGTTATTTTCTTCAGCATTGCGCCTGCCTATAAGTTTTTTGTTTATTACGACCACTATTCTTTACAATTTGTCTAGCTTGGACATTCGGTAAATTAGTTTAATAATTGATCATAACACGAAGATACTTAATCCATGAAGCAGCATCGAAAAAATCTGTCTAGGTACAGTTGTGGTAATGTGGTTTAATGATGTTCATATACTACATGTAATTCAATCGAATGTTCCCTACATAGTCTTCTAGGTTGGTCGAATGAGTATAGTTTTTTTGCAGCAGCGTTGGAATGTTGATAAGTAGATTTTTGTAATTTTCACATAGTCGCACAATTTCGTCAGAAATTGATAACATGTTTAGATCTTTACGGATCTCATCATTGCGTTTCGCAACTCCGTTCTAAGAATTATAGCTTGTAATGATCCTACATTTTGAATATGACTCTTGGCTGCTATACCTCAAAGTTGTATACCATAAGTCCAGATAGGTTTAATTATTGCTTTATATAGCAGTAATTTATTTTCAGGTGATAATTTAGAATGTTTGCTGGTAAGCCAGTACATATTTCTTCTTTTGAGTCTAATTTGTTCAATTTTTTTTATTTATATGTTGTTTCCAAGTAAGTTTAGAGTCTATGTGCAGCCGTAGATATTTAACGGATTTCGTTTGTGGTATTACGAGATGGTTCAGTGTGATGTGTGGCGAAGCTCCTTTTCGTAATGTGAAGATGATATGGTTGCATTTATCCATATTTATGGTTATCTTCCATTTGTTTAGCCACTCTTAAAGTTCTTGAATATAGGTCTGTATTATCTGAGATGCTTTCACAGGATCTTCGTGTACAGTTAATATAGCTGTATCGTCGGCAAATATGAATAATGTTGTATTTGGTGTAGTAGGGATATCGGCCGTGTAGAGAGTGTATAATAGGCCCCTAGAACACTGTCTTGTGGAACGTCAGCCTTTATCGCGTAAATGTCAGAAATGCTATCTTGAATTTTTACTATAAATGTTCTGTTTTCTAAATATGATTTAATTAAATGGTAGTAAGCGATGGGAAAATTGAGTTTAATCTTACATAGCAAACCTTCATGCCAAACCTTATCAAAAGCTTTTTCTACATCTAGAAATATAGCTGCAGAGTACTGTTTAAGTTCAAGAGCTTCAGTGATTTTATTTGTAAGTCTGTGAACTTGTTCAGTTGTGGCATGTTTATTTTGAAAATCAAATTGATGTGGTAGTATAAAAATTTTTTTTGAGATGATAGCTTGAAGCCAAGTTAAAATTATTTTCTCTAATATTTTGGATAATAATGGAAGTAGTGACATTGGTCTGAAATTAATCCGTGACTAAGTGTGGGTCTTTCTTGGGCTTTTGTAATAATTACTTGTGCTAATTTTCAGCTAATCGGGAAATATTTATTTCGAAGTATAGCGTTAAAAATAATGGTTAACATTCTAATGGCTTTTTGGGGGGAGTTCTTTTATAATTCGTCCATTAATACGGTCAAATCCAAGGGTTTTCTTGATATTAATATCTCTAATGATGCTATTAACTTCTTTGCTGTAGTGAATTTAATATCTTGTAATCCTTTAGTGTTTGCTTTAGCAGGAAAAGTAGTGATTATATTGTTTGGTGGAGGACAAACTGTATCATTGATTTGGAATGTTTTATACAGATATTCAGCAAAAGAAGTGGCTTTATCCTGTGCACTTTTGGCCCAAGAGTTATCCGTTTTTTTAATAGGCGGTAAGGTTAGAATAGGTCGTTCCAATCTTGGTGGCTTTCCGCAGGGAATAATTAGTGTCTTTCTTCGACGAAAGTTCAGTGATGAATGAATAGAACTCTTCGTTATTATAATCATATATTAGTCTTTTAACTTTTTTGGTGATGGAGTTTAACTACTTATTATTAGGAGTTTTTTGCTTTTGCTAAATATATTTTTATTTGCGTTTTTGTTTAATTTTAGATAGTATATATTTCGGGTAGGAATTTTTATAATGATTATTCTCCATTTATTTGGTAGCATGCCAACCTGCTTTTTGAATTAAACTAGTGAAATTGTCAACGGCAGATTTCATTTCAAAGGGGTTTTTAAGCCTTACATCGCAATATAAGTTTTCATTGATATATCGTTTGAAAAGGTTACAGTCTGTAGTATTGTTGTAGAGTGTAAGCGTATTTGTAAGTTTATAGGCTGTTCTGTGAACTTTATAATGATCGGAGTATGATCAGAACTAAGATCTAAGCTTGATTTTATTTTAAAAGATGATTGCTTTAAACCTTTAATTAGAAATTAAAATATTGGTTCGATCACTTGTGCTTCGATATGATGTATTGGAGGTGGTTTTTTTGGAATTTGTAAGTGATATTTTATCCAAGAGCTATTTATCTTGTGGTTCAAAATCATAAATCCATTCTGTGTATTTTTTTGGGATACATAACTTTGCGTTTCTTACTGCTAGTCTTTACAGGTTTCCAATTTTGTGAGAATTCCAAATCCGTTTCCATCTCACTTTCCATAGTTGGGTTCCTAGCGAGTTCGGTTATTCTTTCTTGTCTAGATTCAATGTCAGAGGATTGATGTCGTTCTCTAGTCGATTGACTTGTTTTGGTATTTAGATTTGAACGGATACTAAAGCTACCGCCTTTATTAGCGATTTTAATGGGGGGTTTATTATTTGATGCCATGGTTAATTATTGTACTAACACTATACGCTATTACACTAACGCTATAATTGTTTCAGAGTCAAAAATCTTTCAATTTTCAACTCACTAAAACTTATTCTTATACATTTCGTTGATATTTTATGTATTTTTGTGTATTTTTATGAATATTCCTGCTTTTTATCATCTTTTGTCATTAATTCTAACACACATCAAGAATCTACCAAATTTATGGAAATTTCTGGATTTTTCTGGAAAAATAATTCAGTGGATTTTTTTTGTTTCCGAAAAAGTTTTAACATTTCTACTTACAGGATCATAATTAGATAGATAATACATTTGAAAGATACATGGAAAGATTTCTCAATATCTCAAGTACTATTCACACTATCAAAAAAAGCAGCGCGTGAGTTAATTGGATTACCGTTGACTGGATAAGTGTTAAAAGAATAAATTTTAGATTTTGGAATTTAGATATTTATAAGAATGATTTTGAGTATTACATAGATTCAAATGAATTGCCATCCAGGGAAGCAATTTTATGGTCAGTGTTAACGCGAAAATTTGTGTTCAAACTTGCCAAGTATATTTTGTATATACTTATGTAGTATATAGAATGTTCGTATATTCAGGAGCGAATTTATAATAGATTTCAGAACACGGTTATAAGTTTATACAAAATTTCGTTCATATTTCTTTTTATGTTAGATAAAGTTCATTCATTAACTATTTTCATGACGAGCGAAGAGATGGAAATTGCAAGGAAATTTATAGATATTTTTGTTTGTTCATTGTTTTAGGCAAGGGTAACGAACTATCGTATTTTCGTTAGACATTTAATTTCAGTTTACAAAAGTTTTAATTTTTTTTAAGAATAGTTAACAGTATTTTTGTTTGTTACAATATCTTGTCGATAATACAATAAATTGCGATATATCGTAGTGCGCACGAACTAATAACGAAAAACATACTGGATTTTAATCGAAAAAACGCAGCGTTTTTTTCCTTTTTTTTTCAAAATCGATGTAAGGAGAACGAACATACATTCGTTAACTCTTGTTAATGCTGTTCGTTTGTTTACAGTTTCATAAAATTGTTCTATTTATATACTGTAAATCGTTCTCCGTGCGTTTCGATCGTTTTTTTCTTTTTTTTTAGTCGGACGAGGTAGCCGTATCGCCATTTCTCTTCCCTGTCAAGAGTGCATGTTTAATTCATATTTTTTTTAACGAAATAATAACTATATACAGAATTATTCTAATAATAAAAGAGTTTCTTCATTAATTTCGATATATATAATACAATGTTTTTTCTCTAGAAATATTTTCATCGTTGGCAAAACGTTACAATGAGTGATCACTAGTTTCGAGATACCATTTCTTTTTTATTCTCTCCAAAGACGAAAGCTAAAAAATTGATTAATCGTGTATATGTGAGTTTGTTTTTATAGAATTCACGGCGACTCGTCATGAATAAACAAAAAGAAAAAGAAAACAAGAGAGAGAGGAAGAAGAATTAGAAGTACGATAATAAAATACACATACACATACACACACGCGCGCGCACACACATGCACGTAAAGAGACAGAGGGAGAAGGAGAGAGAGGTAGGGGCAAGAGAGAGGAGAGAGAGAGAGAGAGAGAGAGAGAGAGAGAGAGAGAGAGAGAGAGAGAGAGAGAGAAAGTTATATGTATATTAGCCCGAGATCATACAATGAAAATTTATCGCGAAAACATGTGATACTAAATTATCACTTGGTGGAATTTTATTCGTTGATGAGATTCTTTTGAGCTTTACGCTTAACAACGTAATTATTATTATGAAAAATTGTGTACTGCGCCAGTGATCATTCACGAAACGTGTGTGATTACAAAAAATTAATCTTTCACTTTTTTCCCGAACATCGCGAGTTCATGTTTTTTTCTTCCTCTCCATCTCAAGAAATTATTCGCAATACAAAATCGCTTCCTCACACGGATATATCCCTTTTGAACATTCTCTTACCCTTTAGTGTGGCGAGTTTTTGTTTGTAAAGAAGATAAAAATAAAAATAAAACAATAATAAAACAAAAACGGAGAATTCGTTTAAATTGTCTACATCCGCGACGTATGGCGGAGTCTTTTTGGTAAAAATTTCAAGGTGTATCTTCGAGTTGGACAGCAAGCACAAACATTCTTCGGTTGTTTATTTGTTTACTTCTTTTTTTCTTATGTTTCTACGCATTTTTCAAAACAAAAGAACTCGACATGCCTTGAGTGCTCTTCTCCTCCTATTCTCTCTGTAAATATATTTAGGAAAAAATGCAGAATCCAAATATCAGCAGCTGTCAATCCCTTTTAACACACACCTTTTTTCCGTTACCTTAAATTATTATTTATTCTTATCGTTTGTTACTTTTGTTATTGATATTAATCATTAATAGTAAGATATACAACAAACACGATCGACCGTCCTTCCGTCCGTACAATGGACGACGATCGCGAGTTTTATCCCTTTTTATAATCCGCGATCGATATTCATTATTAATAACCACAAGTACATACCTTAATTGTTCTGCAAACAATAACGAAATTAATAGACGAAATAGCGTCATGAAATTCTTACAATTTTCTTTGTTTTCATCTTCTCTTTTTTCTTAGCATTATTTACAAGAAATGTTGGCCAATTCGAAACGAAACTACTAAACGATGAGGCATCGTATGTAAAAGTCTGCGAAATTTGAATCCATTTAAACTAAAATACAAAAAGTGGCTAAAAATTGACAGATAATTCGAATTATTATGAGAATAGTTTGACAGAAATAGTAAATAAAGGAGCATCGCATTTATCGAGTTGCAATATCAATTTGCAGAAGAAGGAATATTTCAGCATTCTGCATAACATGAAATGCGAAGAAAGAGAGAAGCGAGGAGTGCTCGAGAACGCTTTTTATCAAAGTACATAAGTATGTATTTACGTCGATTAAAAAAAAGGAAAGAACAAAGCTGATTATTAGAACTGAATGTACATGCTTTATTTATTTACTTGCGTATAAAATTAATATCGATAATGTTACTCGAATTAATCACTATCGATTTGTTTTGCATCAATCGAATACACGAATGAATTCGTGACCTTTCGATCGTTACGCATCAAGATTAAGAGAATTTAGTTCTTTTTCTCTTTTAAATTCGTCTTTCCTTCTTCTTCTTTTCTAATGCTTAAAAACTCTGTCACTGTTTCTCTCTTTCCTTTCGATTTATTATTTTTCCTAGACGAATATTTCTGTGAAGGCTCAATGCGAGCGTTCTCGACATGAATGTTCAACAATTATTTTCGATTTCACTTTTGTACACAAAATACCAACTACCTGTGCTGGAAAATGCACATACTATTTGTTGTACCGCGTCCATATAATATTAATAATATAATAATAATATATATATATATATATATATATATATATATATATATACATATACATATATGTTTACATGTATATGTATAATATTTATATATGTATGATGTATCGCTTTGCATTAGAGCTTTGTTATCTAAAAAGTAGTATTTATAAGTATGCATCGTTTACAATTGCGTAATTACCGTAGCGTGTTTTAACTGCGAATGTCTACATTGCGGTGTGTTTTACAGTATATATATTCTTCCCATTATTTCTTTGTTTATTTTTTTTTTCATTTTTTTCATTAATATGTACACAAATCGTTTGCTAATTATCAGCCGTATACTATCGAAGTCGGTTCATTCTTCCTCATCTCTCTTCGTCATTATCCGCGAGCGGGTACGCAAAAGGCAGGAAAAAATGATAATAGTACAACAGACCAAACGTGGACCTCGCGTGAAGTTTCTTTCTTCGAATTTTGTTCCCTGCTATTTTGCGTCTAAAATTATAATATCTTGTTCATCGATCATCTTCTTCGCATTTTTTCTATCTTTTAGCGCACACTCTCATATATTCTTACATAATCTTCACACATCACACATGCAATAAGAACACACATACACACACACACACACACACACACGCACGCACGCACGCACGCACGCACGCACGCACGCACGCACGCACGCACGCACGCACGCACGCACACGCACGCACGCACGCATGCACGCAAAATCATATCGCTTGCGGCACATTATTTGAAACAATCACGCTACAACCCACGTATTCATATGCTACATATATTTTATTCTCTCAAACAATCTGCAATGGATATTTTGTTTGACTACACGGTAGCCACACCGCTCGACCAATGGAACGAGAAAGGTTCCTGTTCTTGTTGTTCACCTCTTCTTATTTTGTTCGTTCTTTTCATTCTTGCTCAATTATTATTCTTTGTTCGCTAATCATCGTTCCTTTATCACGTGCGTCTTCGTGATGCCCTTGGAAGTTTATATTATATCGGTACCTCCGATGCAACCTTAAGTTGACAAATGTAATATATCGAACTGCTGAGTTTACCAATAAGTCTAAAAAGAGAATAATCGGCGTTTCGATCTTCTCACCCCATTGGACGCGATCGTCAAAACTAGATTATATAGGAGGAGAAAAATTCTTTCCTTCCTTACACCCCTTTTCTTCTTCTTTCTACAAGTTCATCCTCACGATCTTTTCATTTTATTGGATTGATTAAATACATTTAGAGAAAGTTTAATGCAGTCTCATCAACCATCGATAATCAAAATTAGATATATTTCATGTCTTCTATCATCTTCTTCGAAACCTACGTCACCTAAAGAGTATTCTTTTCTTTTTTCTCCTCCTTTTCCTGCTCTTACTTCTTTGTTTTCTTTAAATTCATTTTTTGTTTTTCCTAATATATTTCATAACGTAAATAGAAATTCCTTAATTTTGGGTTTAAGTGGAAAGAGTCAAAAATCTACAAGCGAAGTTACAAGCTGTAAGATTATAAACGGAATGCGAGAGTTCCTCTAATCTCTTTTTCGGTTCACTCATTATATTTTTGTACCTTCCTTTTTTTATTTCATTCGACCTTTCTTATTCTTTCTCTTAAATTACAATCAGAAATCAAGAATTCTAATTCGTCTTGGCCTTTTTGTCCTCCATTTTCATTTATTTTTTCTTTTTTTATCTTCTCCCAAACTTTTTGATTAAATGATCTTTAAACAATAAAGATGCTTCTGTCTTATGTACATATATGTGTGCATATATAACATGTACGTTAATGTATTATCTTCTTTTTTCTTTTTTTTATATTCTTTTTGCAGTAAAAATGTATGATCGAACTTTTAACGAGAATCGCAGCATCACTAATAACGACTACAACATTGATAATAAGATGGCAATAATAATAATAATAATAATAATAATAATAATAATAATAATAATAATAATTATAATAATAATAATAATAATATAATTTCTCGGTGACACTACTATCAACTATAAATAATAGGCGAGAAGTATAGCATGACCAAGAAAGTCTGCTATATACTCTCAAAAACTCAAGCTGAGCTTGTGATAAAAATTAGGTTGATAATAAGTAACAATACTGGAATAATAATAATAATAAATCATTAACGTACACATGTATATTCCTATACAAAATAGAATTGCACAATATGCATCGTTTTCATAAACAGAGAACATCTATCTATATTTAGTCGTAAGCGTTTGCTCTTTAAGGCAGCCCTACGAGAAAAATGATACCTGGCAGTAAAGGAAAAGTGTTTTCTATTTTATAATTGTGTTTTTTTCTATTTCTTTTCTTTTTTTTTTGTTTGTCGATCGAATATTCTTATCGATTGTCTTAGTTTCTTGAAGTATGAACGATATCTGGTTATTTTTGTTATATTTATTTATATTATGTAAAAAAGAAAATGGCGTGTAATTAATAGATTAATAGAGAAAGAAAAATATTTTGTTAAAGAATAGAAAGATTGAAAGACTATGAAGATGAAAAGATTAATGCTTTTGAGGAAAGTAACTAAATTCGGTAGAATTAAACTATTACGTGGATGGCGATGCCAGGTGATATAAAGGAGCCAAATTGATTGGCATAGTTAATTTTTTTTTCTCGTATGTGTAGAAGGATTCGTCCGCATATACGTTTGTGTAACGAATGAAAAATTTTCATTACTACTTAATTATCCTTCGCTTATGTGTTTAGACATGTTACATTTTTTATATATATAACGACGTACTCTTAAAATTTTGTGTTCGTCATCGTTTAAAATATTACATCACTAAAGAAAAATTGTAAAACAATTACGTACAATTAAATATTCGTGATTAAAAACGTTTTAAAAATGAATTCTACGATTGTGTTGTGAAGTTAAAGAGAAGAATCCGATACGAAAGGAGGTAGAATAACATAAGAACAAAGGAAAGAAAACAATCAAAAAAAGAAAAAAAAAAGAAAAATCTTAAAAAATATAAAATAGTGAGCGTAGATGCGAACGTTTCCTAAGAAAAATGTAGTATTTCGGCGAGTGATCCACCATGATTTATTTTCTTTAAACTAGGCAAATCACCCTATCACAATCTTTATCGGCGTTGCAAGAACACTAGAAAAAACATAGTTGACATTACGAGTCATGGATCGCCGGGTGATGAGAGCAATGATGGTTTGCATATGAAGATAACAATGATGACGACGACGATGACGATGGCTGTTGCGGATAATAGATAAACGATGCACGAATGAACAATAACCGGCGACACGACTTAGCAACGTCAAAGTATTTTTCTTCCTTTTTCAACATCTTCAATCACTGGTCGATTATGCGTACTCCATTATTTAATTACGGTAGACGCAAACTCGATTTATCCAGCTTCAACACGTGGCCACCACACTGCACCTTCACCTACTACACCTGCACCACACTGTAGCACCTCTACACATTGCAATTGTCATGGCCTATGGAACCTAAAAATGAAATTAGATGTCTTATAATATTGACCTAATATTGAATTAATAATGATCGAAAAGCAAGGTATCAATTACCTTGTTTCATTTAATTTTATTTACCTGGTAAGATGTCGACTGTCTTCGTGTACGGCCATTTCGGAACTCTTGAATTCGTTCAATTCCTTCCTAATGGCTGCTTTATCCTTTGGAGTCAATCGTGTCCATGGCTTATCGGCTCTCCTATCGTAGTCGTGAGCTTGCGTAACCTCTATGTAATCGTTGAATCTGATGATCTATAAAATAGACAAAGTATCTTACTCTTTATGCTATCAAATTGAAAATTCTTTTTATTTATTTATTTTATTTATGTAGATCTAAGATATACGTTTTCTTATAATAATCGTATTACTGCTGTGGATAAATTGTCGAGTATATACAAAAGATAAATGAAATTAGTTGATTAATCTATATACCCATTACTTCTCATAATTTCTCCAGATGCTGCAAGATTATAGAGAGAATAAGACATGATCTACGACGATATACAACGTTTCTCTATTTAATTGTTTATCCTTTAATCCTTTGACTGCTAACTGCTTCAAGTTGAAGCACTTCGCGTGAGTGGCATGCGGCCCGCAATAGCGATCGCTGGGATTGAATGCTTTTTCGCACAGTATGGTGTACATATGTCTTTATGCCGAGCGCTCATTTTCGTCTATAGTCTACATTGATAGCTTCCGCATGATGCATATATGCATCCATAGGCCACACTGATAGTTTTTTCTGGACGCATATATGCGCTCATAGCAGTCAAAGGGTTAAATACCTTCTTTTCCTTAAGTTCTTCGACGGTTGGTCGGAAGCTAAGCTTTCTTAAAAGATATCGTTTCTTCTCTTCCTTCTGCTTCTTCTCCTCGGCAGGACTTTGTTCTAAAAAAAATATAATACATAATTATTAATTATATTTCTTGTTTTTATTAGAATTATCTTCTTGGGTATATTTGGCAAGTCAGACTCATCATGCATTTCTTGTGCTAAAGTGCAGAATGACGAGACTTCTCCATAGGTAGAAACAATATTAATCAATTTTAAACTTCCAAGTACTTGTCCAGTTTAGAGTATTTGATGAAGTCGTTATCAGTTGAAACACAGTAAATCAGCGATGGCGAGTCGGTAACCCGTGGATCACTCTATGCTCCGTGAAAAAAATTTCAGTAAAGTTTTGTAAATTATTAAAAAAAAGAGATTTCAAATCTTCGCAAAACAGAAAAAACATCTTAAAATCTTGAAATTAGATAAATAGAATATTGTTATTTATCTATATTTCATTTCTAATGAAATCTCAAAAAGTTTATAAAGTTAAGTATCTACTTATATAATAACATTGTTTAAACAAATTTAACATAGGCAAATTATCATTTTAAAAGCACCAGCAAATTTTACATTAGTTTCAAATAAAATGACACTTTCTAATTTTGATTTTATGTTATGTTGTGCTACTATAGATTGATTAGAATTAAGTATAGAATTTATTTTATATTTTTTAAATTACTCATTTTCAGCTCAAATATTTGATCCGCGACTGGTAAATACACAATTTTTTATTTGTTTCTGATCCACCAGAGGAAAAGATCTGACATTGCTACAGTAAGCAGTCACAGTATTTCGGTTTATCTTGGATCCACGTGAAAAATTTTTGCATATTAAATCGCTATCCAAGGAATTAAAATGTAATTATGAACGAAAAAACTTACTTTTTAAAATGTTTCGTTCTTCCAACTCCTCTTGAGTAGGACGCATACTCAGCCGCCTAAAATACAAATGATTTTGTTACAATTTTTTAACTACCAACATGTAAAGTATACATGACTAAAGGAAAGAAGAGACAAAAAGAAGGAAAGAATCATTTTACCTGATAAGTCGAGCACCAATAGCCTCCTTCGTTTCTTGCCTCTCATTGTCTGTTTGCAATTGAAGAATATTTCTATTGATGAGCTCCTGCCTATCAGGCCTGAGGGCTAGTTTCAACGAAAGTGATTCTTTGCGTGCGATTTTAGCTGCCAGTCGAGCTGCAAGAAGAAACAGTTTCCTATTATTTTTGAATGTTTCGAACTCTTTTCCTCTTATCTTTTTCCATCGCCTCCATCTTCGATTTCCTTTCCTATCTCATTTCTTTACCTTGGCTCGCTGGCGAACAATTAAAAGACCGTTGAAGAATAATAGTTTCGTTGTTGATTGGTTCGATCGAAGAACATGCAAGCGATAAAGTCGAGGCTGTCCAAATTGACAACATTTTTTCATCGTTCCAAACGATGTGATAAGAAACAACACAAAAAAAAGAAAGAGGAAAATAAAAAAGCGTTAAAAAAAAGACAAACAGAGACAAGTATCTAAAAAATCAGAGACAACAGTAGTATAAACGTCGAGAAGATACTAAACAGTTTGCCAGCACCTTCAAGGTTTATGTAACTTTCCGTAGTGGCGGCGTAATACGTTTGCTTACGCTCGCGCGAAAATATAATTAGTTTCGTCGACGAAGGCTGATTTGAAATTGTGCGGAACGTGTCCCGCTCGTCTTGTAGATTTAATATATGCAAGGGGACCCAAAATAAGTAGAATATTTTAGGGATAACTTCTACACATCTAAACAATAAAACAGTTCATATAAACATATTATATCCTATATGATTTTATTCTTAAGTTATAGGAGATTTAATTTTCAACAAACTCTATTTGCTTATTTGCATAAGAGATGTTCGAAATGACCTCGCAACTGACTAAAAACCTGCAGATGTCTTACCAATGACCGTTTTAATCTCTCCACATGTCCAGATGTTTGGATTTGCTAAAAATAATTCAATTTGTTCACAAAGACCATCTAACGAAAGAATTATTGCAATACAAAAAAAATTCGAAAACAAAATTAAATAATTCATATGTTTATATGAACTTTTTTTATTGTTTTGATATCCTAGAGCCCCCTCCATACAAAATTTCCTATTTATTTTGTATAATGCTATATATAGGTATACATCTGTATTTCACACGAAGTATGAGAAGCGCATACGTGTATTAATTAACCCTTTTGTGGCGGAGCGCTCAAAAATGAATTGCGCTCTGGGCAACCGGCGGGACAGTGGCAGATCGACCGCGCGGATAACACAATACGTAAGTCGTTCCTAACATTTAATGGACATTATTAGACAGTTACTGATAACAAATGATCAGCGCCAAAAGGCGCTGTTCGTTCGGAGAGAGCAACTCTACCTGAGCGCCTATAGGCGCTTTTCGCCGCGAAAGGGTTAAGATGAATTTATGTTCAAAATAATAATAATAATTAATCGAAAGTTCTATGAGTGGTCTAATTCAGTTGTCTTATCAGAACAATGATCATTTCATTAAATTGACGAGTCTGTAAGTGTAGTGTTAAAGGAAAGTTTACAACAATAAAAAGTGATTGTACTTATTTTGTAAAACGACTTCAGATATTTCTAATTAAAATAAAAATTCTCGTGATAATTTTTTATATAAGAATTTTATTTGAATAACCATAAATATTTGATTTAAAAAATTGTACTATTTATTTATTATTATAAAAAAAGATATATATATAATATAAAAATAAATATATATAAAAAGTTGATATTTATACGAATAAAATTCTTATATAAAAAATTCCTTCGAGAAATAGTATCTACGTTATATGATCTAGTTAATCAATTGATTCTTACTTTTCTCATCATCGTACTCATCCCTGTACAGGACCTGTCCGTCGCTACTATCACCATCAACATCTTCTCGAATAACGTAAGGCCTCGCATTCTCCTTATTTTCCAACGTACATGGCAGAGCAAGTCCGAATCTAACTGGTCGACTGCTGAAAGAACGTACGATAGAGACAATTCGTCATTAATTCATTGTTCTTATCGAGATTATACAGGTTGATGCTACGTGAACCAATGTTCTACTCTCATAATATTCAAAATTTAGATGCGTATATGGATGGAAACAATAATAATAATGATCATGATGATGATGATGATGATGATAATAATAGTAAGATGACAACTACGCAATACAATGATACAAGTGACAAAAAGCGATTGTACGATCGAACTTAAAATGACAAAGCTAATTGTAAGCCCTGATGATCCATCGGTCGTCTTAAATACGATAGATATGTGTAGTAGACTACACCGAGAATAAAACTGAAAGCAATATCATTCGTTTTAATTCGTTATTTTGATATTTTTCATTACGAGAAATTCTAACATATGTTAAACATTTGAATTCGAAACAACTACACAATTAAATGTTAATTCTTTTCATTAATTAACTATATAACATAAGCAGGTGAAATACGTGAGGGTCTCGTCATCTTGTTCGTTTTTCGTTGGTAATAAGTACTAATATAAATAAAGTACTAGTAATAGGTAGGGCGAATTCAAGAAAAGGGGATCAAAAAGTAAAGGTCCTCTAACGTAGGAGATCGAAACATTGGTCGTTCTTCGATGCTCAATAGTTATTTAGTTGTGAGAGATACAGTATATTACATATTATGTCTGGTTTAAAAACACACTTATAATTATTTCTTAAAATATTTAAAGATATAAAACAAATCGTAGTGTTAAAAGGGGGAAAAACGAGAGGTTGTATGATATAAGAAATAATTACATGCATATAGTGAAACCAGACGTACCATGTATATATATAGTAATACAATAAATGTATATATGTACATAAATTGATGTGAAAAGCATAATAGGTGAAAGAGTATTTTTCATGGTTATCCCTAAGGTTTTCTCATGCTTAAGATCGAACGTCCCATGCTTACGATGTTCGATACAGAGGCAGACAGAGGTCAACGGAAAGACTAGAACATTTTGGTTCTTTGCGATCAACCATCACATGGCTTTCAAAATACAATGTTTATACATATATCATATATAATATATACCATCGGTTCGCGCATGCTTAATTAGACCAATGTCCAATTACCATATTCTCATCCTGGGCCTCAATGGTGGCCTTCTGGTTAAGCATAAGAAAAATATGATAGTTTTACTAGCGATTGATATGTCGTAATGGGTTCAGCGTAATGGGACAGCGTACGATGTAAACCCTTCGAACGATTCACACTGGAACATAGTTCGATCATTCTATTCTTTCGACATCGTTCAATTCTAGATGATTTTAAAGAAAAAGCTTTGAAAAGCAAAGCTAAAAGATAGAACGATATTCCAGAATAACTCGAAGCTCTTCCCTTTTATTCTCTGAACAATCGATCTAACATAGATAAATAATGGAATTTTATCAATAGCAAAACAATCTCTTTTTTCTTTCGTTTTTCTCCTTTCCTTTTTTTTT
This sequence comes from Dolichovespula media, assembly GCA_911387685.1. Lineage (NCBI taxonomy): Eukaryota > Metazoa > Arthropoda > Insecta > Hymenoptera > Vespidae > Dolichovespula > Dolichovespula media. The sequence goes on from OU426854.1 coordinate 868,817, forward strand.
TTAATAAATAGAACTGAATTCAGGGACAAGTAGGGTGTAGCGTCCGAGTAGCTTTGAGCGAATCCTCGAATCGTGAACGAAGAGTTCAAAGGTAGGGTTTCTCGAGGAATTACATTCTCTCTCTCTCTCTCTCTCTCTCTCTCTCTCTCTCTCTCTCTCTCTCTAATTTTTTTTCTATTTTTTCGTGATAGACCCTTCGTCGACTAGACTCGACTTTTGAAAATACGAATGAAAAGAAAATGCAAAAATGTCGGTCCACATTGTATTCATGAACTCCTCGTGCACTCTTGGAAAATTCGGTGAATACGTTTTTAAGTGCTCGCTATTAGGGTTGTGTTCTCATATAAAGATTAACTAACTTGAAGGAAGCGTGGAGCTCTTGACGAAGAGTCAATGGCCTGTTTTCCTGCGTCGGTGTATTTTGCGGCGTTCCAGGGCCACTACCGGGTCCCTTTTTCTTTAGTGCACTTTTTAATGGCATTGCATGGAATTTAGGCTCTTTCGCTGGTATTTCTTCGATTCTAGATGTATCGATTGCTGGATCTGGTTGAGACACTCTAAAGACGTAAAGATTATCGTCTTCTTCCTCCACGTCGATGTCTTCGTCATCTACGAAGGACACGTACACTGTCATATCAGTTATACATTAAAACAGGTACTAAAATGATCCTTCGTTGTGTTTTTTTTTTTCAAACATTCTACGTCATTCGAACGAGCTATTTTCATGATATCATATGTATGTATATACGCACAGAAACTTACGGAGAAGTTTCATATTCTTCTAGAATCTTTTTTTTAATATTGATTAAAATTTTGGTTTTAATTAGAAAATAGCAGCTCATACAATATTCATAGAATGCTTGGACATAGTTTGTTGAAAATAAAGAAGGAAATAAAAGCAATCTCACCTTCGTCCTCGCAATCCGATAAAGGGATTTGCTGTTGTCGCTGCCTCGTTATCAATGTGGGACTCGGCGAGCTGAACATAGGCGGTGGTGGAATCGGTCCGATCTCGCTCAAGGGAATTGGTGGTTCTGGAAGTTCCGACAACATCAGAGTGTTTTGAGGTGGTAAAGGATAACACCTCTCTATCACCTGTTGTTGATTTTCGACGTTTTGATCGAGAACACCCTTTTCCACTGAAATCAAATAAAAAATACGATTAATTGCGATATTACTAATTATTTAACAATTAACATTTATCAGTGAACAACAGATGAAGTTTACAAAACGGGATAAATAACAAGTGAGAATTATTTTGAAGGTTTTCTATTAGAGATCGAAAGAACGTGACTCATGTCGATGGTATATCGTAAGACCAAGAAAATCTTGGCAACGGCGATCATTCTCTCTTTCTCCTTGTCACCAAGAGAACTTACGAAATATTCATGGGATGAGTCATCTTTATGCAATTCCACTAGACATTGGTAGGGAGATCGAGATCAAACATCACACAATTTAAAGATCTTTGTCTTGTCAAATTACAAAGACGATCTACCTAATTTTTTATATCATCTGTTAGTCATTCTTTCCCGAATATATATAATCGAAAAATTCATAAGGTCGATAAAGTTATTTCCGAGGTATACATGTCGAAACACGTAATTATATGCATGTGTGTATATATATCCCACGATAAAGTGGCAAAATTTGACAAACCGATCATGCTGTGGGAAACGATCGTGTGTCTACAACGAAATATTTCAGCTACCACAAATTCTTATAGTAAAAGTTACGATATCCATGAGGCATTTTTATTTATTTTTGTTGGTTTTTTAACTCACCAACGCTATTAAAATAGCCTTAATATCGCATTATCTGGTTTTAAACATGATAGCACGTATTCGAAATGTCAAAAACTTTCTTTCTTTCTTTCCTTCTCTTTTATCTACACTTTAAATGATTTATTATTAACATCATATTATTGTAACCGCATTGTTCGCTCCTTTTTGCCATCTGATATTGAAATGAAAAACAAATAAAAGTAAATTTAAATTACGTATCGTTACACAAATGTGTAGAAAAAAATATATAATGTGAGTGTGGATAATGTATGATCTCTCTTTTTCTCTGTGTTTCATTTGAAGATCAACCGAGTGAGTTGATCATCGTAATTTTATATAGTAAAATACGTTTTTCTACTAGACATGGACGTTTTCCCTAAAAGCTGAAAAAAATAAGAACTTAATAATGCAAAAAAGAGCTATTTTTAAATGAAACTAGAGTACTGAGAAAAGAAGTTGCTGGATGGAGAACAACGCGAAGTATATTCGTTTAAGATAAAATAAGAGCGAGATAAGATAGTCTCGAATATTCTTCTCTTTCATGAGACCACATGGAAGAGGAACCATAGAAAACTATTTATGAGCTAGTTCACAAACACACACACACGCGCGCGCGCGGGGGTCGCGAATTTGTAGTCCATTATATTCCATACAATATATTCTATCTCACAGGACAACGTAATAGAAAAAGCATTAATAGATTTTACTGAGATTAATGCCTTATTTTCCTCTTTTCTATCCCCTTTTTCTTGTTTTGTTTTATTCATCTCCTGTTATTCTTTTATTTCTATTTCATACTCTGCCGATATCATTGTGTCGTCGTGTGATATATATCGAAAATTACAAAATAAGATATCCAAACTGTGTAACAATTCTTCTTAACCTCTTTAGAATAAAAGAATTAAGAAGAAACAAAAATAACGAAATGGATATCTAATATTGCCGTATAGTGTAAATATCTAATATTGTCGCCGCTATACAAATATAAATATTCAGCATTATAACAATCACGAATACAATGATTCAAAGTGACCTTCGCAACGAATTCATCGTAGAAAAGTATAGAAAAGGAAAGCAACTTAGTTTTGTTATCTTTTTTTAAAAGAAGAACAAACTTTTCTCTGAGCCGAAAGAACGAGAAAGAACGATAATATTTCTGTATTATACGTATACTCACTGTCGAACAAAATCAGTCTCCTGGCTACAACTCTGGCATCAAGGGTGTTTGGCCTATTCGGTTTTTGTTGATCCCCTGTATTCGGGGTCGTGCCTGAAACAGGCCCCGTAACGCTCGTAGTCGTGCCCTGGTTGACCTGAGTCTCACCATTTGGCGAAACCGCGCCATTTGCACTTTGTTCAGTCTTTTCCTTTTTCGGCTCTGCAACAGAAAAGAAAAAAGAGTTCGACGTAGACTGCCCAAGAAACTTCCCTTTCCTATCTTTCTCTCCCTTCTTTCGTCTATTTCCTTTTTTCTTCTCTTTCTATTTAAAAAGATAAAAAAGAATAGAAACAATAAGATCGTAGATCTTTTGCGCTCAGAGAAAAGTTTCCTTTCGAACATAAATCTATTCGTTTGATCAAGTCTCTTATGGATGGAACTGATTAATTCGTTAATTGCTTTCCGTTTATCTCATCTACGTGTATAATTAGAGAGAAGTGTGTGATCAAAGACCGAATGTTATCACTAAGGCAGTACCACTTCATGCATTCCTGTCTGACACAATAGTTTCTACTACTGTTACTACACTATTACTACATTGGAAATAAAACAAGATCGTTTCCATTCACATTCTCAGACGTTAATTATGCCATCTATTAATTAATCCTATAGAAAATAAAAAAATAAATAAAATAAAACGATTAGTTTTACTACCATTTGTATTAATGTTTTACAATAAGAAATATCGAATATCGAAAGTTATGATGGCGGCCAAACCGCGATTAATTTCTATGTTAATTCATATATCTCGTCTGTCTGTCTGTTTCTCTCTCTCTCTCTCTCTCTCTTTTTGTTTAATTGTTAACGTTGAATAACGTGTGAAATGAATTTATTGCCGGTTAAATCGGAAAAAGCGAATTTAATAGGACCTATCGAATTCGATGACCAGTACGATCGGTCTTTCCTATTGTTCTATTTTCGAGTCTTTCATAATTCATCGGTGGAGAAGTTGGACACAATTGTCAAATTCCAAAGTACACGTGTGATAACCAGATCAATTGGTCGATTTTCTTCTTGACTCCCTTTTTTCCGCGATTGCTGCTTTAATGTTATTCGTTTCGAACAATATTCTTGTGAAAAAAATGAAATTAAATCATTTCACTTGGATGTTTTTGTACGAATTTTTTTCGGCACGTTATAGCACAATTCGTTTGAAAAAAATTGGAACAGTAAATTTTCTCTTTATATTCTTCCTCTCTCTTTTTCTCCCTCCCTCTTCCTCACTCTCTCTTTCACTGTGGCTCAGAGAGATGTAGATTTCATGGTGGCTGGTATCGGTTATGCAAGTGGGTTGTTTGAGAAAGAAAATGAAACAGTGACCTAGTCAGCAATGATTTAAATCGAATCGAAAACGAGATTGGAAGTTCACCTTGGCATTCTCTCTCTCCTTCTCTCATCACCATCATTATTTTTATTTTATTTGTAATTAGATTCCCCTTTCTCCTTTTTTCTTTCGCAAATCAGTCGATTCGATAGTTCCTCGAATTCGATGGTATTCGACTACAATTTGGATCGTTGATAATGAAATTTCTAACTAGTGACGAAACCGTCGAAGGTGACATTTTACTACTTCTCTAGCTTTTTTCTTCTTCTCTTTTCTCTTCGCCTCACTAACTTTCCTCACTTTCGGCACGAGAACCGAGGACAAGGCGAACCTATAAATGCATTAAGTCAACACAATTCGAATTTCATTGCATTCTCGTTGAAGAAAAAATTCTCAGATCGTGGAAAATCGAATATTAAAAAAAAAAAAAGAAACGAGTATTTATATACATTTGCATATTATAAATTCTGACCAGAAATTCTCTTCCATTTGGATGAATCTCACTTTCTATATCTTATCATTATCTTTATACTTTAACAAAATATATTACTGTGTGTTAAGTAATATTTCTATAAAAGCACGCTAAAAATATCCATTTTAACAGTTGTTATATTTATGTGTAAATAATAGAACGAGAATACTCCGAGTGTTAAAAGCTTCTCAATAATTGTTTATTATTTCTTAATAATTACACATAATGGATACTTAATATTTATCGAAAATTGGGAGTAATTCGTTTGTTGCTCGTTTTTTACTCGTCATATTACTTTTCATTATTTATAAATAAACATAGTGGACAATAAAACCGACATCATTGATTTATTACATTTTCTATAGATATATTAATTATTGATATTTTTCAAATTATGCAATATGTACATTTGATATGTAAATTATACAATATGTATAGATTGATAGAGAGACAAAATTTTTAGAGAGAACTATTGTAAAGTAAAAAATTCAATATGTATTAAAACTAAACATGTCATATAATTAAATTCTTCGTATAGATCATCATTTGGTAATTAGTTCAATAATTTATACGTGAGATATGTATATAATAATATTACAATAAATCCACATACAACACAAACTAATTAACAAATTAACCGACTAATTGAACAAAATTCAAAATGATCTAATTATATAATTTTGTTATGATATGTATATTTTGATCAAGAGATCATTATAAATCGATTGCTAAGTATTTAATTAGTCGTAATCATGTTAATAATGTTTAATAAGACATCCGTTTATATTGTTATCTTTCAAAACATCTAGGAATATCTAATAACGATAAAGGAAATAAAACAAAAAAGAAAGAATGAAAAAAAAACAATGAGACGATAGAGTCGTGTCTCATCGTTTCAAGTAAGTATAGCCCACTTTCATCTCCTTGATGCCAATGTATTAGATTAGCCGAAAAAAGAAAGAGAGAGAGAAAAAGAGAAAAAAAAGAGAGAAATGTTAATAACGATCGAACAACAAGGGATGAAAAGTCGACGATTATCGTTGCATATACGTAAGCATATTAATAGCTCGAGAATACGTGAAGTTGTTAGAAAATTAATGGCTACCGAAGAAAATCTCTTTCCTTTTTTCTCCTCTTTCTTTCTCGTCTTTACACTTTCTCAGGAAACGGAACTGATTGAAAATAGAAAGCAAAAGTTCTCAGTTCAGATGCAAGAAATGTTTGATTAAAACAACAAATCTGATCGATAAATTGTCAAATCTAACCATTTCCTGCTGGAATCGCGTATTGGGTATGTATGTATGTACGTATGTATGTATGTACATCCTTTCTAACAATATATTCGATTTGATAAAAACTTATTCTAATTATATCAAATGAAATAATCTTACTAATATAAAATTGTTTCTTTAGTTTTTCTAGTGCAAGTGGTATTAGAACGATAGAAATTACTATCGATTTAATATTAAAACTGCCAATCTATTTTTTATTATCCATTAATTTGACGAGTACTTCAAAAAACTTTTTAATTTCTTAGTAATGAATAGATAAAAAATTGTACCGGATTTTATAATTGTAATGTTAAATAGTTATCTATATTTTAACCGCCTTACCAAGATGAATGCACAATACAACCTATTCGATGAAAATCAACTCGACTAGACGAGAAACACTCAATTTCCCATTCTCTGTCTATTTAAAAAGAACGCTGTTCACGACATTTTACTCCTTTTTCTTTTTCTTGAGTTCGAAGAAAACTGTCGAGACGCTTAGCCGAGACTGCTTCTAGAAAGAAGTAGAAACTCATCATGCGACGAAAATAGACGTGGCTGTGTGAGAATCACCGCAAGAAAATTTGCTCTACGAATTGCGCGGAGATTCTACGAGTCGATCTTCTAACGTGTATGATCGATTTTCCCTCTCTTCTTTCTTTCTTTTCATATCCGTCTGTTTTTTAATATATCGAATCGAATGCCACGGATCGCCTTTCTCAAACATATCGATCGCAAGCTGTGTATGACAGTTTCGTAAAAGAAAAGATCATTTTATTTTTATTCCCTCTGCAAAGTCTTTGCTGCCAAGCTAGACTACTAATACGAATGTAGATTTCACTGACGTTTTTTTCCATTATAAAAACTGCCATTAAATACATACACGTAGTAACTAAATAAATTCATCATAAATTTTTGATAACATACGTTTTATAATCAACAATATAACATAAGCAATTATTGATATATTTTCATACATCAATAATCGATACCAATATCGTTTTTACAGACGTGTTAAAAAGACATGATTTTATTCGACTTAAAAAACATTAATAAAATAATTTTGAAAAGCAGTATTAGTTATCACAGCTAAAGAAATTTTTTCACCATTTATTATTAAACATTATTTTATATTTTAATAGCATAGAAAGCAAATATTGAATTACTTTTGAAATGACCTCAAACAAGTAAAAGGTAATGAACTATGATATATCTTATACTTTAAACAATAAAGAAAAAGTACTATCCATTACATGTATGTTCTTCTAAAAGATAAATTTCATTGCATGGATTAACGTGTAATTTTGCTCTTTTTAATATATAAATAAAAATTATTTTTCTAATGAAAAGTCAATTATTATATTAATTATCGACACTATTTCAAATTCCATGTTACCTTAGTCATTGAAATGGGGCAAATTTGTAGAATTTGTTACACAAAAATAAAGCATAAAACTAATCAAGAATGTATTTTTTTAAACTTTGAACGACGATAACACGTGTTCAATCGATCGAAATGTTTATCCTCGTAAAAATAAGAAAACGAAAAGATACGCTCTCATACCTCATCAAGGAGAGAACATGTCTCTCGTGTGTACAAACATGAACGTGTACCATATAACAAACGCGTCTATGAATAGAGCCTGACTACTTCCGTAGCGTGCTACCCTTGGCACTGACGTATAACTCTTTCGTTATATTGTCGACAAAATTTCGTTTATTTCGAGCAACAAGTTAATCATTTTTATTCTTCAAGATTAATTAAAACAAAAAAAAGGAGAAATACTCGTTTCGATAAAGTAACGTCTAAAACAAAAGTTGTTTATGTGAAATTGACTCGTAAAGTTCATAATTTCTTTTCTCAATGTCATTCATAAAATAAAATGAAAAAGATAAGGAAAGAAAGAAAGAAAGAGAACAATTCTATTCGATAAAATAACACTTGCAACTAAAGTTGTGAAATGAAATAAATCCGAAAAGTTTGTCATTTTTTTTTCGATCACTTGTTGAAAATAAAATTCAGAGAGAGAGAGAGAGAGAGAGAGAGAGAGAGAGAGGGAGGGAGGGAGAGGGAGAGGGAGAGAAACACTTGAACGAATCAATTTGATAAGTCTGAAACCAAAATTGAGTAAACAAAATGTATTTCGATTTCTTATCTTTTCACTAAATATATAATATTTTTACACGTAGCTTAAAGAAATAAATAAATAATAATAAAAATAAATAAATAAAAAACATGGATAAATACTGAAGCCTGCGTAGTGTGCGTAAAATGGCATAAGGCATTCGCTTGGATCGACATTATACGCGATGACGTTGCGTTCTCACGAGAATGAAAGTCCGAGAGCAATATAGAAATAGCGGACAATGCTGCCGTTGTCGATCTTTCCTCTTCCATGCAACGGCGTCAATCTCATTTCTTCTTTTTCTTTTTGTCTTTCTCTCTCTTTTTTTTTCATAGGCTTCGACGATACGTCGCATCATACGATGACAATACCATCCCTTTAAAATATTGCAAAAAAAAAAACGATCGATGTTGTCAGTTTACTAATTGTATTGTTCAACTCGTAAAATAAAGCTATCTAAACAGAACATGTAGAAAAATTCATTGCCACATATGATTTATACAGTGTTTTTTTTCCTTCTATTTTCATCGTGCTACTACTCTCATGTTACTTCATGAAGAAATTTAAAATGCATTCATTGTGATTCTCTTGTTAATCGGTACGGATAACTTAATGGATGTTTCATTCGACTGGGACTAATGGAACACTATAAATAAAAAAATAATCATTGCTACTATACCAAACATTTCGTCGTAGTTGTAGTCCATAAGATATCCATCTGTGGTTTATACTTCGAACAAATGAGAGTGAGAGATAGAGAGATAAAGAGGGAGTTCGAGTATGTGCAACCATACTTCGTCCTTGACTTCATCCATCTTTATCCTTTTTTAATATACCGAAATCTTGATGGTTAACTCATTTTGTATGTAGGAGGAACGAAAAGGAGGAGGAGTATGAGAAATAAATTATGTGACGTGTTAATACTTTAAAGCGTTGCATGATATAGGAAGATTAGATACTTATTTCGTTAGTGATACGTCAAAGTAGAAACTTGACAAAAATTATGAGAAATCTATTTGCGTTTTGTTATCGATTTTCTTAAAAAAAGAAAATTCTCCTATTATTTCATAATAAATTATGTATTTTATTTTTATCATATATATTATAATATATCATTATTCGTATATATTGAAAACAATTATATACAATTATATAGTAGATCAGAATTATATTGAATTACACTGTATTATATAAAAACAATTTATATAATAATATTATTGATAAATTTGTTTACTATTTCTTTATTTTATATATAAATATATATTTAACCTTTTGCACTCTAAGTTATATTTCAATTGTGTAGCACGTACCAGTAACTCCCAACGCTTGTAACATATTCGTTGCTTAGTCTGAAACAGTTGAGTTTCTCACCGGGCCCAAATGTTGACTGCCGAGCGCCAGAACGTAAGCAGAGAGATAAGCGTGAATACCATAATACAGACTAGCGGGATGCAATTCGATTTATGCCAAATTTCGATATAAATTAATTATAATTAAATATAAGTTAATAAAATGTATAGTATAATGTGTATATTTTAAATATTTTTATTTTGTATATTCATCCTTTATTTATTTAAATTGAGCTATATTTTAGTTAAAAATTCCTATGTACGTCATATCGCTACTGTTTTTGTATATAAGTAATCCATTTTGTATATAAATAATCCAGTTATATATATATATAATAGTAACCAGCAAACATAGAATAAGAGAAGCACTATCACGCTATTTGGCTCTTCTCGACATGAAATTGACGGAGCGCTTTCACACTGTTCAGCTTTTCTCACCCAGAAAAAAATGTCATGACATACATAATATAAGAATGCAAAGGGTTAACAACAACCATAAGTTCCCAAAGACTTCTTTCGTAAAAATAAAAATTCTCTTTTTCCCCCGAATAAATATACATTGGAAAATTAACAACTTCAATTTGTAAGACGATCATTTTGAAGATTTTCGAAAAGAATTAACGATTCGTTTAGAAAGATGGACGGATAGTAGTTAGAAGGTAACCGTAACTGAGATTCAAAAGTTTTACTGCAATATATAGAAGAGATGCAAACAATGCATGTAATAAAGGGCGACGTTATCCGGAAGAAACATTGTTTATGTGCCCTCTCGAGTTTCGAGGGTGATTTTGGCTCTGTCTGTCTGCCTTTCTACTTACCTACCTTTCCCCCCTTTCGCTCTCTCTTCTCCTCCCCTCTCCGCACTCTCTTTTCCTCGATTCTATATTCTTAGCTATCTCTATTTTCCTACTCTCTCTAACTTTTCTCCTAGCTAGTTCGAATCATTTCACCTACATTTATGCCAGAGCTTCTTCAGGAACAAACGAACGCTTTAATTACTTTCCAACGGATAAGACGAAGCTGGTATCGCTCGACATTCTACCGTTATCATGCTGTTCTAATACAAAATCCTAGTTATGTTTCTTTCTTTCTTTTTATCGTTTTCTAATCTTCTTGATACGTCGGCGTTTTAATATAGAAATTTGAAAAGAGATTTGATGATGATAGATAATTCGTTAGGCTTCTTTTTTTTTTTTTTAGTTTTGATTTACGGTTTCTATATCATTATAAAAATATTTTCTTGAGAAGCGTGAATGTCTATTTTTCTAGAGATTAAAGATTCTTCATTTAGAGATTTGAGAACCAAAGAGTTCGTCCAATTTTGTCTGTTTCTTCTCAATAACGTCGAACAGAAGCTTCTCTCTCTCTCTCTCTCTCTCTCTCTCGTGCGCGCGCGCTCTTTCTCCCTCCCTCTTCTATTCTCTTAGTCGTTCGCTTGAAAATACATTGGTGGAAGGTAATCGATATATTTTTTGAAATCTCACAATAAAAGAACGGGAAGAACACTAATATTATGCTTTGTTTCAAATCTACAGTTTCTATTCATCATCGATATGTTTGTATACATCTACGTATGTGACGAATATGTGATTATAAAAAACTGTAAATCATTATTTCTCTAGTGTATATGCAGCACTTGTTCTCTCTCTTTTTTGTTTTCATTTTGCAAGATCGAAAGTCACAGAAAACATTGTGCACATTCAATGTTATTGATATGAATGTATGAATATATTACTGTATTCTCGATACTTTAGCAATTTTACAAATTGTAAAGAAAAAATAACATTCATTTGATTTTATCGTATATTTATTGGTATTTTCATTGTTTTCAATGTTTAGAATAAGACGAGGGAAAAGATATATCTCTATTAAAGTAAGTAAAATCGAATTGATTGACAATTTAATTCGAATATTTATATAAAATAAAAAAAAAATTAAAATGAGAGCGGAAAAAAGCATAAGGAAGTTAATGCTTCATCCTTCTTCATAATTGCTATAGCAAGAAGAAAAGTTATTGGATTTTTATCCAATTATCTAGTCTATCTTAGTTAATATATTTTTTAAAAGATATTAACACGTTGCTTAATAAAATAAAAAGACTTAACAGGAAAGAAAAAGATAACATTTATTGTAAGATGTTGATTTTACACAGCGAGACCTTTCTCCGAACACAATATCACTTGCCTAAATAATTTCCAAGAAAATGATTCCCAAAATAAGTGTAAATAAAGAAAGTTTGTTAATTTACCTACACCATTTGCTCACGTTAGGAAACGTCTGAAGGATTCGATGCAATTTCATGAGTAGTGCCGACGTAATCGACATAGTTGTCGTTCCGTTGTCGAGAACTTGCTATACCTTCAAGGCACAAGCGACATGGTTTACTCATGACAGAGAGAAGTCAAACACCATGGAATTACGTAGCAAGCTATGTCGCCTGGACTATGAACGTCTATCGATCCTTTATCAAAATTTAAGCACTTAACTTTTACCTCAAAGACCGTACTCTCTTCATAATTAAATCTCGATTTCGTTAGCTTTTGAACTTCTTATTTTGAATATCGAACATAATATCGTAATAGTTCTTAATCGGTATTACGCGAACTTGTTACAAAATTATGAAAGCAGTGTACTAAGGAACTATTAAATTAAATTCAGTTTTTCATAATTTAGTCGTATATGTTATAATTAAATATATTATATTCACAGATTTATTTTTATATATAATAAATATTTAAAAAGTAAAATGTTTAGGATAATATAAAGATAAAGTTTAATAATTTAATAATTTAATAATTTAATAATTAATGTTTTCTTTTTTTATTGTTATGTAATCAATAATGTTTAATAAAAGGTATGTTTTTACGTATTTTTGTTGTTAGTTTTATGATCTTAGTATTGTGATGTTCCGTTAACTTTTCTTATAATCAAAAGCGTTCCGTGACTTCAAGAAGAACAAGATTTAAGAACCATTGCAGCATCATATCAAAGAAAATGAGAATTTCTTTCTTCTTTATTTTTAAAATAAAATATCGTAAGCGGATTGTAAGTTGTTCAAATACAAATTTTAATAAATAATTTTTGATGTAGAAATAGATAATGAAATAATTCTAGCAAAATGACTGTTATTTATATTTCAGTTCCAACTGAAACATTAATTTCATATGGACTCAATAATTTGATATTTTCGGCGATTTCTTTTCATTTTCGACGAATTCAAAGGAAAATAAACGAGACTTACTCTAGTTCAATTGTCGTCGTCGTTGTCGTTAGAATATCGATTCGTGTTGGATACAGGACAAACAGCCACTCTTCACGCGAATAGGTCATTTTGCTATTTTACACTTACTTTTGTGTGCCAAGTCACGAAATTGTTGGGTGTAATTAAAAGTGGTTTAGTAAGTAGAAAGCTCGGCCCACCGTTGGGCGGTATACGCCTTGCCACATCTCGTTTACAAATCGATCGATCCGTTATATCGGTCGTTGACTAAAAAGGAGAAAAGATCTACCTATATACATAGTTTCGCATGTATAACATTTGGATTCTACTGTACAAATGCGCTCGACCGCTTGTTGTTGTTATTTCGTTTGTGGATTTCTTAATCATTGTTTCAGCAGGGAAAAAAATCAACCGAAAAAATTATTTCTACACAAATCGCTGTCCTTAATGATTCTCGAGTTACCAAATATTATATACTGAGATATGAAGTTCGGATTTTTGTTTACAATATGCAGACTAACAGCCCATTAGCGATGCAGAATTATCCTCCTTAGGAACTCGCAAATTTATAAAATTAAAATTATAACATTTTACAATAATAAATGAACTCATATGACACATAGTTGAATTCGTACTAACAAATGCCATTCAGCTATGAAAAAAAAATATAGTTATATTTAAAAAATGAGTTTGACTTTGAAATTTTCCCCACCACTTGATCTATAAAAAATATTGGCACTATATGATGTACCCCTTCGTATTAAATAAATCTGTACCACAATTTTTTTAGTGAATTCAGTCCCTCATGTGAAATTCCAATTTTTATGGATAAACGGGACACCCTCTATATAGCATATTATATATTATATTGTATGTGTGTAATGAATAGTATATTACAATTTTAGTATTAGTATATTACAATTTTATACTTAGTTATACGTATAGTGAAATATCTATATAATATACACATTTACGCACGCCCGCACACATATGTATGTGGGCTAAATAAGCTATTATAAGATCAAATCATAAATTTGAATTACGTTCTTAAAACAAATCCGAGCAATTTAAAAGAACACCAGTTCGGAACTAATGTTTGTTCGTAAGTAATTTTTTATCCTTTCATTTCAGAAACTCGTATCAAAGCACGCTCATATTATCTCTGATGAATCTTCCTCTAGATCTCACCTTATTTCTCTCCTGCGTACATTTCGCGGGAATGAAAAACTGAAGGATAATTTCAACAATAATATTCGTGAGCACGTAGAGGTAGATAAGTACTTGCGAAAATGAGAAAACCGGGTGAAAGTCGTATCGATTTAAGAGGCTTACGTCATCGAATTATGAACTCTAGAAAAAAGCAAACGAGATTTAATGTTATATCTTTTCCTCTTTCTCCCTCTGTCCTTCTTTTCATTTTTCATAAAGTAAAGAAAATGGAAGCAATCGATGGATCAATCGTGTGTAAAAATCTCAAAATCCGTACGAGTTATCAATGTCGTTATTAAAGTGCTCATAAAGCCAACCCAACGTTATAAGTAATTAATTTAGCAACACGACATAATCGAATCAGCAGTGAGATAGTGGTAGAAATGGGGAGAGAGAGAGAGAGAGAGAGAGAGAGAGAGAGAGAGAGAGAGAGAGAGAAATTCTGATCCATCAAATGATATTGGTGATTACTAGATTATATGCGACGCATACGTATATGTTTCACTCTTAATCGTGCATACATCGTACTGAATCAACGACGATGGTGGTTTATTGTTGTCCCGAATTACTGAACTTGTTTTATGCACAATAGTTATAATTTTCAAACCTCTACCTTTAAAAGGTAGAAGCACATAAAAATATATTTAGGAGGATACAAATATTCCATTTTTCTACGTTAAAAAAATAAACAACGAAAGAAATGTAAAGTATAAAAAATAACAAAAGGAACTAAAGTGATGTTAAACGACACAGAAAAAGGAAAATTTGATTTCCGAAAGTAGGTCAGCGTTAATTGTTTATCTCCAATCGGACAGGCTCGACAAGCAAAAAACGTTTCGAATTTATTTCCTTTTCTTGGTATAACAAACATATTCTCTCCCCCCCCTCTCTCTCTATACTAACGAAGTCAATATATTGGCGTTTGATTTATAATACAGGCGCCAGTAACTTGTACTCGCATATAAGTGTGTGTGATTGTATAAAATAGATAAAGTTATATACGAGCTCGCGTTAGGAAGTCCCTTTCATAGGAAATAGAAGAATTCAAAAGGAAAATGTCTTAAAGATTGCGTTACTTTAAGAAGGTTTATTAAAACTTCATTCTCTTCTGTATCTAATCGAAACGTCGACAAATTTTTTATCGTTTTAGCCAATGCTATTGTATAGATTGACGTTTATTTGCAAAATCGAAGACTATAGAAACTAAAAAGAATTCATTGAAATAATTTGGAAGCATGACTTCATTTATAAAAGGAAAGATTAACGGAATTGTTAAATAGTCATAACACGAAACTTTGCATGTATTAAATAGAGAGTGTCACTTTATTTGAAATGAAAATTGAAACGATTAATCGTTTCTCATTCTGACGTGAACCTATCAGGAAATCACTTCGATATTTGACTTTAATCGTTAGCGACGTAAATTTTATTAGAATTTAGAACAGACAATAAATTGCGATCAGACAATAAATTCTTTCCACATAAATATAAATATATATATATACACACACACACGCGCGCACACACACACGCAC